>OZ025190.1:8025603-8625603 GCA_964019065.1 Catostylus mosaicus | reverse complement strand
GGGTAGGCTCCAAGGCTATAACCTTAGTATTCGACTAATAAAGACCATTCAAATCGATTTGCCCTTTTAAACTAAATTTCGTAACTTTTCGTTTTCATACTGAACTGGGTAGGCTCGAAGGCTATAACCTTAGTATTCGACTAATAAAGACCATTCAAGTCGCTTTGCCCTTTTAAACTAAATTTCGTAACTTTTCGTTTTCATACTGAACTGGGTAGACTCCAAGGCTATAACCTTACTTTTGTACAAAAGAAGACCATTCAGGTCGATTTGCCCTTTTGACTTAAATTTTGTAACTTTCCGTATTCATACTAAATTGGGTAGACTCCAAGGCTATAACCTTACATTTGAACTAAAGACGACCATTTAAGTCGATCCACACAGTTTACAAAATTTTTTTTAACTTTTCGTTTTCATAATGAATTGGGTTGACTCCAATGCTATAACCTTAAATTTCGACTAATAAAGACCATTCAAGTCGATTTGCCCTTTTAAATTAAATTTCGTAACTTTTCGTTTTCATAATGAATTGGGTTGACTCCAATGCTATAACATTAATTTTCGACTAATAAAGACCATTCAAGTCGTATTTGCCCTTTGAAATTAAATTTCGAAACTTTTAGTTTTCATACTGAATTGGGTAGACTCTGAGGCTATAACCTTAGTTTTCGACTAATAAAGACCATTCACGTCGATTTGCCCTTTTGACTTAAATTTCGTAACTGTTCGTTTTCATGCTGAACTGGGTAGACTGCAAGGCTATAACCTTACTTTCCTACCAAAGATGACCATTCAAGTCGATTTGCCCTTTTAAATTAAATTTCGTAACTTTTCGTTCTCATACTGAACTGGGTAGACTCCAAGCGTACAATCTTACTTTTTGACTAAAGATGACCATTCAGGTCGATATGCCCTTTTGACTTAAATTTCGTAACTTTCCGTTTTCACACTTAATAGGGTAGACTCCACGGCTATAACCTTACATGTCAACTAAAAACGACCATTCAAGTCCATCCACACAGTTTGCCAAAATTTTTTTAACTTTTCGTTTTCATACTCAATTGGGTAGACACCAAGGCTATAACTTTAGTATTCGTCTAATAAAGACCATTCAAGTCGATCTGCCCTTTTGACTTAAATGTCGTAACTTTCCGTTTTCATACTAAATTGGGTAGACTCCAAGGCTATAGCCTTACATTTCAACTAAAAACGATCATTCAAGTCCATCCACACAGTGTGCCAAAATTTTTTTAACTTTTCGTTTTCATACTGAATTGGGTAGACTCCAAGCCTATAACCTTACTTTCGACTAAAGATGACCATTCAGGTCCATCTTCCCTTTTGGCTTAAATTTCGTAACTTTCCGTATTCACACTAAATTGGATAGACTCCAATACGATAACCTTACATTTGAACTAAAAACGACCATTCAAGTCGATCCAACCATTTTGCCAAAATCTTTGAACTGTTAGTTTTCATACTGTATTGGGTAGAATCCAACGCTATAATCTTAGTATTCGACTAATAAAGACCATTCAAATCGATTTGCCCTTTTAAACTTAATTTTGTAACTTTTCGTTTTCATAATGAATTGGGTTGACTTAAATGCTATAACCTTAAATTTCGACTAACAAAGACCATTCACGTCGATTTCCCCTATTAAATTAAATTTCGTAACTTTTCGTTTTCATGCTGAACTGGGTAGACTCCAAGTCAACAACCTTACTTTCCTACCAAAGATGACCATTCAAGTCGATTTGCCCTTTTAAATTAAATTTCGTAACTTTTCGTTTTAATACTGTATTGGGTAGATTCCAACGCTATAAGCATACTTTTCGACTAGAAACAACCATTCAGGTCGATTTGCCCGTTTGGCTTAAATTTCGTAACTTTCCGTATTCACACTAAATTGGGTAGACTCCAAGGCTATAACCTTACATTTCAACTAAAAACGATCATTCAAGTCCATCCACCGTTGTGCCAAAATTTTTTTAACTTTTCGTTTTCATACTGAATTGGGTAGACTCCAAGCCTATAACCTTACTTTCGACTAAAGATGACCATTCAGGTCCATCTTCCCTTTTGGCTTAAATTTCGTAACTTTCCGTATTCACACTAAATTGGGTAGACTCCAAGGCTATAACCTTACATTTCAACTAAAAACGACCATTCAAGTCGATCCAACCATTTTGCAAAAATCGTTGAACTTTTAGTTTTCATACTGTATTGGGTAGAATCCAAGGCTATAACCTTAGTATTCGACTAATAAAGACCATCAAAGTCGATTTGCCCTTTTAAACTAAATTTCGTAACTTTTCGTTTTCATACTGAACTGGGTAGGCTCCAAGGCTATAACCTTACTTTCGTACAAGAGAAGACCATTCATGTCGATCTGCCCTTTTGACTTAAATTTCGTAACTTTCCGTTTTCACACTTTATTGGGTAGACACCAAGGCTATAACCTTACATTTCAACTAAAAACGACCATTCAAGTCGATCCAACTATTTTGCCAAAATTTTTGAACTTATAGTTTTCATACTGAACTGGGTACAATCCAAGGCTATAACCTTAGTATTCGACTAATAAAGACCATTCAAGTCGATTTGCCCTTTTAAACTAAATTTCGTAACTTTTCGTTTTCATACTGAACTGGGTAGGCTCCAAGGCTATAACCTTACTTTCGTACAAAAGAGGACCATTCAGGTCGATCTTCCCCTTTGTCTTAAATTTCGTAACTTTCCGTTTTCACACTTAATTGGGTAGACACCAAGGCTATAACCATACATGTCAACTAAAAACGACCATTCAAGTCCATCCACACAGTTTGCCAAAAATTTTTTAACTTTTCGTTTTCATACTGAATTGGGTAGGCACCAAGGCTATAACCTTAGTATTCGACTAATAATGACCATTCAAGTCGATCTGCCCTTGTGACTTAAATTTCGTAACTTTCCGTTTTCACACTAAATTGGATAGACTCCAAGGCTATAACCTTACATTTCAACTAAAAACGACCATTCAAGTTCATCCACACAGTTTGCCAAAATTTTTTTTACCTTTTCGTTTTCAAACTCAATTGGGTAGACACCAAGGCTATAACCTTAGTATTCGACTAATAAAACCATGCAAGTCGATTTGCCCTTTTAAATTAAATGTCGTAACTTTTAGTTTTCATACTGAATTGGGTAGACTCCGAGGCTATAACCTTAGTTTTTGACTAATAAAGACCATTCACGTCGATTTGCCCTATTAAATTAAATTTCGTAACTTTTCGTTTTCATGCTGAGGTGGGTAGACTCGAAGGCTATAACCTTACTTTCCTAAAAGAGATGACCATTCAAGTCGATTTGCCCTTTTAAACTAAATTTCGTAACTTTTCGTTTTCATACTGAAATGGGTAGGCTCCAAGGCTATAACCTTACTTTCGTACAAAAGAAGACCATTCAGGTCGATCTTCCCCTTTGTCTTAAATTTCGTAACTTTCCGTTTTCAAACTTAATTGGGTAGACACCAAGGCTATAACCATACATGTCAACTAAAAACGACCATTCAAGTCCATCCACACAGTTTGCCAAAATCGTTGAACTTTTAGTTTTCATACTGAATTGGGTAGAATCCAAGGCTATAACCTTAGTATTCGACTAATAATGACCATTCAAGTCGATCTGCCCTTTTAAACTAAATTTCGTAACTTTTCGTTTTCATACTGAACTGGGTAGGCTCCAAGGCTATAACCTTACTTTCGTACAAAAGAAGACCATTCAGGTCGATCTTCCCCTTTGTCTTAAATTTCGTAACTTTCCGTTTTCACACTTAATTGGGTAGACACCAAGGCTATAACCATACATGTCAACTAAAAACGACCATTCAAGTCGATCCAACCATTTTGCCAAAATCGTTGAACTTTTAGTTTTCATACTGTATTGGGTAGAATCCAAGGCTATAACCTTAGTATTCGACTAATAAAGACCATCAAAGTCGATTTGCCCTTTTAAACTAAATTTCGTAACTTTTCGTTTTCATACTGAACTGGGTAGGCTCCAAGGCTAAAACCTTACTTTCGTACAAGAGAAGACCATTCATGTCGATCTGCCCTTTTGACTTAAATTTCGTAACTTTCCGTTTTCACACTTTATTGGGTAGACACCAAGGCTATAACCTTACATTTCAACTAAAAACGACCATTCAAGTCGATCCAACTATTTTGCCAAAATTTTTGAACTTATAGTTTTCATACTGAACTGGGTACAATCCAAGGCTATAACCTTAGTATTCGACTAATAAAGACCATTCAAGTCGATTTGCCCTTTTAAACTAAATTTCGTAACTTTTCGTTTTCATACTGAACTGGGTAGGCTCCAAGGCTATAACCTTACTTTCGTACAAAAGAAGACCATTCAGGTCGATCTTCCCCTTTGTCTTAAATTTCGTAACTTTCCGTTTTCACACTTAATTGGGTAGACACCAAGGCTATAACCATACATGTCAACTAAAAACGACCATTCAAGTCCATCCACACAGTTTGCCAAAAATTTTTTAACTTTTCGTTTTCATACTGAATTGGGTAGGCACCAAGGCTATAACCTTAGTATTCGACTAATAATGACCATTCAAGTCGATCTGCCCTTGTGACTTAAATTTCGTAACTTTCCGTTTTCACACTAAATTGGATAGACTCCAAGGCTATAACCTTACATTTCAACTAAAAACGACCATTCAAGTTCATCCACACAGTTTGCCAAAATTTTTTTTACCTTTTCGTTTTCAAACTCAATTGGGTAGACACCAAGGCTATAACCTTAGTATTCGACTAATAAAACCATGCAAGTCGATTTGCCCTTTTAAATTAAATGTCGTAACTTTTAGTTTTCATACTGAATTGGGTAGACTCCGAGGCTATAACCTTAGTTTTGACTAATAAAGACCATTCACGTCGATTTGCCCTATTAAATTAAATTTCGTAACTTTTCGTTTTCATGCTGAGGTGGGTAGACTCGAAGGCTATAACCTTACTTTCCTAAAAGAGATGACCATTCAAGTCGATTTGCCCTTTTAAACTAAATTTCGTAACTTTTTGTGTTGATACTGAACTGGGTAGGCTCCAAGGCTATAACCTTACTTTCGTACAAAAGAAGACCATTCAGGTCGATCTTCCCCTTTGACTTAAATTCTGTAACTTTCCGTTTTCACATTTAAATGGGTAGACACCAAGGCTATAACCATAAATGTCAACTAAAAACGACCATTCAAGTTGATCCACACAGTTTGCCAAAATTTTTTTAACTTTTTGTTTTCATACTGAATTGGGTAGGCACCAAGGCTATAACCTTAGTATTCGACTAATAATGACCATTCAAGTCGATTTGCCCTTTTAATCTAAATTTCATAACTTTTCGTTTTGATACTGAACTGGGTAGGCTCCAAGGCTATAACCTTACTTTTGTACAAAAGAAGATCATTCAGGTCGATCTGCCCTTTTGACTTAAATTTCGTAACTTTCCGTATTCATACTAAATTGGGTAGACTCCAAGGCTATAACCTTACATTTGAACTAAAGACGACCATTCAAGTCGACCCACAGAGTTTACAAAATTTTTTTTAACTTTTCGTTTTCCTACTGAACTGGGTAGAATCCAAGGCTATAATCTTAGTATTCGACTAATAAAGACCATTCAAATCGATTTGCCCTTTTAAACTAAATTTTGTAACTTTTCGTTTTCATAATGAATTGGGTTGACTCAAATGCTATAACCTTAAATTTCGACTAACAAAGACCATTCACGTCGATTTCCCCTTTTAAATTAAATTTCGTATCTTTTCGTTTTAATACTGTATTGGGTAGATTCCAACGCTATAAGCATACTTTTCGACTAGAAACAACCATTCAGGTCGATTTGCCCGTTTGGCTTAAATTTCGTAACTTTCCGTATTCACACTAAATTAGGTAGACTCCAAGGCTATAACCTTACATTTCAACTAAAAACGACCATTCAAGTCGATCCAACCATTTTGCCAAAATCGTTGAACTTTTAGTTTTCATACTGTATTGGGTAGAATCCTAGGCTATAACCTTAGTATTCGACTAATAAAGACCATCAAAGTCGATTTGCCCTTTTAAACTAAATTTCGTAACTTTTCGTTTTCATACTGAACTGGGTAGGCTCCAAGGCTATAACCTTACTTTCGTACAAGAGAAGACCATTCATGTCGATCTGCCCTTTTGACTTAAATTTCGTAACTTTCCGTTTTCACACTTTATTGGGTAGACACCAAGGCTATAACCTTACATTTCAACTAAAAACGACCATTCAAGTCGATCCAACTATTTTGCCAAAATTTTTGAACTTTTAGTTTTCATACTGAACTGGGTACAATCCAAGGCTATAACCTTAGTATTCGACTAATAAAGACCATTCAAGTCGATTTGCCCTTTTAAACTAAATTTCGTAACTTTTCGTTTTCATACTGAACTGGGTAGGCTCCAAGGCTATAACCTTACTTTCGTACAAAAGAAGACCATTCAGGTCGATCTTCCCCTTTGTCTTAAATTTCGTAACTTTCCGTTTTCACACTTAATTGGGTAGACACCAAGGCTATAACCATACATGTCAACTAAAAACGACCATTCAAGTCCATCCACACAGTTTGCCAAAATTTTTTTAACTTTTCGTTTTCATACTGAATTGGGTAGGCACCAAGGCTATAACCTTAGTATTCGACTAATAATGACCATTCAAGTCGATCTGCCCTTGTGACTTAAATTTCGTAACTTTCCGTTTTCACACTAAATTGGATAGACTCCAATACGATAACCTTACATTTGAACTAAAGACGACCATTTAAGTCGATCCACACAGTTTACGAAATTTTTTTTAACTTTTCGTTTTCATACTGTATTGGGTAGATTCCAACGCTATAAGCATACTTTTCGACTAGAAACAACCATTCAGGTCGATTTGCCCGTTTGGCTTAAATTTCGTAACTTTCCGTATTCACACTAAATTGGGTAGACTCCAAGGCTATAACCTTACATTTCAACTAAAAACGACCATTCAAGTCGATCCAACCATTTTGCCAAAATCGTTGAACTTTTAGTTTTCATACTGAATTGGGTAGACTCCGAGGCTATAACCTTACTTTCCTACCAAAGATGACCATTCAAGTCGATTTGCCCTTTTAAACTAAATTTCGTAACATTTCGTTTCCATACTGAACTGGGTAGACTCCAAGCGTACAACCTTACTTTTCGACTAAAGATGACCATTCAGGTCGATCTGCCCTTTTGACTTAAATTTCGTAACTTTCCGTTTTCACACTTAATTGGGTAGACACCAAGGCTATAACCTTACATGTCAACTAAAAACGACCATTTAAGTCCATCCACACAGTTTGCCAAAATTTTTTTAACTTTTCGTTTTCATACTGAATTGGGTAGGCACCAAGGCTATAACCTTAGTATTCGACTAATAATGACCATTCAAGTCGCTTTGCCCTTTTAAACTAAATTTCGTAACTTTTCGTTTTCATACTGAACTGGGTAGACTCCAAGGCTATAACCTTACTTTTGTACAAAAGAAGACCATTCAGGTCGATTTGCCCTTTTGACTTAAATTTTGTAACTTTCCGTATTCATACTAAATTGGGTAGACTCCAAGGCTATAACCTTACATTTGAACTAAAGACGACCATTTAAGTCGATCCACACAGTTTACAAAATTTTTTTTAACTTTTCGTTTTCATAATGAATTGGGTTGACTCCAATGCTATAACCTTAAATTTCGACTAATAAAGACCATTCAAGTCGATTTGCCCTTTAAATTAAATTTCGTAACTTTTCGTTTTCATAATGAATTGGGTTGACTCCAATGCTATAACATTAATTTTCGACTAATAAAGACCATTCAAGTCGTATTTGCCCTTTGAAATTAAATTTCGAAACTTTTAGTTTTCATACTGTATTGGGTAGAATCCTAGGCTATAACCTTAGTATTCGACTAATAAAGACCATCAAAGTCGATTTGCCCTTTTAAACTAAATTTCGTAACTTTTCGTTTTCATACTGAACTGGGTAGGCTCCAAGGCTATAACCTTACTTTCGTACAAGAGAAGACCATTCATGTCGATCTGCCCTTTTGACTTAAATTTCGTAACTTTCCGTTTTCACACTTTATTGGGTAGACACCAAGGCTATAACCTTACATTTCAACTAAAAACGACCATTCAAGTCGATCCAACTATTTTGCCAAAATTTTTGAACTTTTAGTTTTCATACTGAACTGGGTACAATCCAAGGCTATAACCTTAGTATTCGACTAATAAAGACCATTCAAGTCGATTTGCCCTTTTAAACTAAATTTCGTAACTTTTCGTTTTCATACTGAACTGGGTAGGCTCCAAGGCTATAACCTTACTTTCGTACAAAAGAAGACCATTCAGGTCGATCTTCCCCTTTGTCTTAAATTTCGTAACTTTCCGTTTTCACACTTAATTGGGTAGACACCAAGGCTATAACCATACATGTCAACTAAAAACGACCATTCAAGTCCATCCACACAGTTTGCCAAAATTTTTTTAACTTTTCGTTTTCATACTGAATTGGGTAGGCACCAAGGCTATAACCTTAGTATTCGACTAATAATGACCATTCAAGTCGATCTGCCCTTGTGACTTAAATTTCGTAACTTTCCGTTTTCACACTAAATTGGATAGACTCCAATACGATAACCTTACATTTGAACTAAAGACGACCATTTAAGTCGATCCACACAGTTTACGAAATTTTTTTTAACTTTTCGTTTTCATACTGTATTGGGTAGATTCCAACGCTATAAGCATACTTTTCGACTAGAAACAACCATTCAGGTCGATTTGCCCGTTTGGCTTAAATTTCGTAACTTTCCGTATTCACACTAAATTGGGTAGACTCCAAGGCTATAACCTTACATTTCAACTAAAAACGACCATTCAAGTCGATCCAACCATTTTGCCAAAATCGTTGAACTTTTAGTTTTCATACTGAATTGGGTAGACTCCGAGGCTATAACCTTACTTTCCTACCAAAGATGACCATTCAAGTCGATTTGCCCTTTTAAACTAAATTTCGTAACATTTCGTTTCCATACTGAACTGGGTAGACTCCAAGCGTACAACCTTACTTTTCGACTAAAGATGACCATTCAGGTCGATCTGCCCTTTTGACTTAAATTTCGTAACTTTCCGTTTTCACACTTAATTGGGTAGACACCAAGGCTATAACCTTACATGTCAACTAAAAACGACCATTTAAGTCCATCCACACAGTTTGCCAAAATTTTTTTAACTTTTCGTTTTCATACTGAATTGGGTAGGCACCAAGGCTATAACCTTAGTATTCGACTAATAATGACCATTCAAGTCGCTTTGCCCTTTTAAACTAAATTTCGTAACTTTTCGTTTTCATACTGAACTGGGTAGACTCCAAGGCTATAACCTTACTTTTGTACAAAAGAAGACCATTCAGGTCGATTTGCCCTTTTGACTTAAATTTTGTAACTTTCCGTATTCATACTAAATTGGGTAGACTCCAAGGCTATAACCTTACATTTGAACTAAAGACGACCATTTAAGTCGATCCACACAGTTTACAAAATTTTTTTTAACTTTTCGTTTTCATAATGAATTGGGTTGACTCCAATGCTATAACCTTAAATTTCGACTAATAAAGACCATTCAAGTCGATTTGCCCTTTAAATTAAATTTCGTAACTTTTCGTTTTCATAATGAATTGGGTTGACTCCAATGCTATAACATTAATTTTCGACTAATAAAGACCATTCAAGTCGCATTTGCCCTTTGAAATTAAATTTCGAAACTTTTAGTTTTCATACTGAACTGGGTACAATCCAAGGCTATAACCTTAGTATTCGACTAATAAAGACCATTCAAGTCGATTTGCCCTTTTAAACTAAATTTCGTAACTTTTCGTTTTCATACTGAACTGGGTAGGCTGCAAGGCTAAAACCATACTTTCCTAAAAGAGATGACCATTCAAGTCGATTTGCCTTTTTAAATTAAATTTCGTAACTTTTCGTTTTCATAGTGAACTGGGTAGACTCCAAGGCTATAGCCTTACATTTCAACTAAAAACGACCATTCAAGTCGATCCACACAGTTTGCCAAAATTTTTTGAACTTTTCGTTTTCATACTGAATTGGATAGGCACCAAGGCTATCACCTTAGTATTCGACTAATAATGACCATTCAAGTCGATTTGCCCTTTTAAACTAAATTTCGTAACTTTTCGTTTTCATACTGAACTGGGTAGACTCCAAGGCTATAACCTTACTTTTGTACAAAAGAAGACCATTCAGGTCGATTTGCCCTTTTGACTTAAATTTTGTAACTTTCCGTATTCATACTAAATTGGGTAGACTCCAAGGCTATAACCTTACATTTGAACTAAAGACGACCATTTAAGTCGATCCACACAGTTTACAAAATTTTTTTTAACTTTTCGTTTTCATAATGAATTGGGTTGATTCCAATGCTATAACCTTAAATTTCAACTAAAAACGACCATTCGAGTCGATCAAACCATTTTGCCAAAATCTTTGAACTGTTAGTTTTCATACTGTATTGGGTAGAATCCAACGCTATAAGCATACTTTTCGACTAGAAACAACCATTCAGGTCGATTTGCCCTTTTGACTTAAATTTCGTAACTGTTCGTTTTCATGCTGAACTGGGTAGACTGCAAGGCTATAACCTTACTTTCCTACCAAAGATGACCATTCAAGTCGATTTGCCCTTTTAAATTAAATTTCGTAACTTTTCGTTTTCATACTGAACTGGGTAGACTCCAAGCGTACAACCTTACTTTTCGACTAAAGATGACCATTCAGGTCGATCTGCCCTTTTGACTTAAATTTCGTAACTTTCCATTTTCACACTTAATAGGGTAGACACCAAGGCTAAGACCTTACATGTCAACTAAAAACGACCATTCAAGTCCATCCACACAGTTTGCCAAAATTTTTTTAACTTTTCGTTTTCATACTCAATTGGGTAGACACCAAGGCTATAACTTTAGTATTCGCCTAATAAAGACCATTCAAGTCGATCTGCCCTTTTGACTTAAATTTCGTAACTTTCCGTTTTTATACTAAATTGGGTAGACTCCAAGGCTATAGCCTTACATTTCAACTAAAAACGACCATTCAAGTCCATCCACACAGTTTGCCAAAATTTTTTTAACTTTTCGTTTTCATACTGAATTGGGTAGACTCCAATACGATAACCTTACATTTGAACTAAAGACGACCATTTAAGTCGATCCACACAGTTTACGAAATTTTTTAACCTTTCGTTTTCATACTGTATTGGGTAGATTCCAACGCTATAAGCATACTTTTCGACTAGAAACAACCATTCAGGTCGATTTGCCCGTTTGGCTTAAATTTCGTAACTTTCCGTATTCACACTAAATTGGGTAGACTCCAAGGCTATAACCTTACATTTCAACTAAAAACGACCATTCAAGTCGATCCAACCATTTTGCCAAAATCGTTGAACTTTTAGTTTTCATACTAAATTGGGTAGACTCCAAGGCTATAGCCTTACATTTCAACTAAAAACGACCATTCAAGTCCATCCACACAGTTTGCCTAAATTTTTTTAACTTTTCGTTTTCATACTGAATTGGGTAGACTCCAAGCCTATAACCTTACTTTCGACTAAAGATGACCATTCAGGTCCATCTTCCCTTTTGGCTTAAATTTCGTAACTTTCCGTATTCACGCTAAATTGGACAGACTCCAATACGATAACCTTACATTTGAACTAAAAACAACCATTTAAGTCGATCCAACCATTTTGCCAAAATCTTTGAACTGTTAGTTTTCATACTGTATAGGGTAGAATCCAACGCTATCACCATACTTTTCGACTAGAAACAACCATTCAGGTCGATTTGCCCTTTTGGCTTAAATTTCGTAATTTTTAGTATTCACACTAAATTGGGTAGACTCCAAGGCTATAACCTTACATTTGAACTAAAGACGACCATTTAAGTCGATCCACACAGTTTACGAAATTTTTTTTAACTTTTCGTTTTCATACTGTATTGGGTAGACACCAAGGCTATAACCTTACATGTCAACTAAAAACGACCATTGAAGTCCATCCACACAGTTTGCAAAAATTTTTTTAACTTTTCGTTTTCATACTGAATTGGGTAGGAACCAAGGCTATAACCTTAGTATTCGACTAATAAAGACCATTCAAGTCGATTTGCCCTTTTAAACTAAATTTCGTAACTTTTCGTTTTCATACTGAACTGGGTAGACTCCAAGGCTATAACCTTACATTTGAACTAAAGACGTCCATTTAAGTCGATCCACACAGTTTACAAAATTTTTTTTAACTTTTCGTTTTCATACTGTATTGGGTAGATTCCAACGCTATAGGCATACTTTTCGACTAGAAACAACCATTCAGGTCCATCTTCCCTTTTGGCTTAAATTTCGTAACTTTCCGTATTCACACTAAATTGGATAGACTCCAATACGATAACTTTACATTTGAACTAAAAACGACCATTCAAGTCGATCCAACCATTTTGCCAAAATCTTTGAACTGTTAGTTTTCATACTGTATTGGGTAGAATCCAACGCTATAAGCATACTTTTCGACTAGAAACAACCATTCAGGTCGATTTGCCCGTTTGGCTTAAATTTCGTAACTTTCCGTTTTCACACTTAATTGGGTAGACTCCAAGGCTATAACCTTACAATTGAACTAAAGACGTCCATTTAAGTCGATCCACACAGTTTACAAAATTTTTTTTAACTTTTCGTTTTCATACTGTATTGGGTAGATTCCAACGCTATAAGCATACTTTTCGACTAGGAACAACCATTCAGGTCGATTTGCCCGTTTGCCTTAAATTTCGTAACTTTTAGTTTTCATACTAAATTGGGTAGACTCCAAGGCTATAGCCTTACATTTCAACTAAAAACGACCATTCAAGTCGATCCAACCATTTTGCCAAAATCGTTGAACTTTTAGTTTTCATACTGTATTGGGTAGAATCCAAGGCTATAACCTTAGTATTCGACTAATAAAGACCATCAAAGTCGATTTGCCCTTTTAAACTAAATTTCGTAACTTTTCGTTTTCATACTGAACTGGATAGGCTCCAAGGCTATAACCTTACTTTCGTACAAGAGAAGACCATTCATGTCGATCTGCCCTTTTGACTTAAATTTCGTAACTTTCCGTTTTCACACTTAATTGGGTAGACACCAAGGATATAACCTTACATGGCAACTAAAAACGACCATTCAAGTCCATCCACACAGTTTACAAAATTTTTTTTAACTTTTCGTTTTCATAATTAATTGGGTTGACTCCAATGCTATAACCTTAAATGTCGACTAATAAAGACCATTCAAGTCGATTTGCCCTTTGAAATTAAATTTCGTAACTTTTAGTTTTCATACTAAATTGGGTAGACTCCAAGGCTATAACCTTACATTTCAACTAAAAACGACCATTCATGTCCATCCACACAGTTTGCCAAAATTTTTTTAACTTTTCGTTTTCATACTGAATTGTCATTTGAACTAAAAGCGACCATTCAAGTCGATCCAACCATTTTGCCAAAATCTTTGAACTGTTAGTTTTCATACTGTATTGGGTAGAATCCAACGCTATAAGCATACTTTTCGACTAGAAACAACCAGTCAGGTCGATTTGCCCTTTTGGCTTAAATTTCGTAATTTTCCGTATTCACACTAAATTGGATAGACTCCAATACGATAACCTTACATTTGAACTAAAGACGACCATTTAAGTCGATCCACACAGTTTACGAAATTTTTTAACCTTTCGTTTTCATACTGTATTGGGTAGATTCCAACGCTATAAGCATACTTTTCGACTAGAAACAACCATTCAGGTCGATTTGCCCGTTTGCCTTAAATTTCGTAACTTTCCGTATTCACACTAAATTGGGTAGACTCCAAGGCTATAACCTTACATTTCAACTAAAAACGACCATTCAAGTCGATCCAACCATTTTGCCAAAATCGTTGAACTTTTAGTTTTCATACTGTATTGGGTAGAATCCAAGGCTATAACCTTAGTATTCGACTAATAAAGACCATCAAAGTCGATTTGCCCTTTTAAACTAAATTTCGTAACTTTTCGTTTTCATACTGAACTGGGTAGGCTCCAAGGCTATAACCTTACTTTCGTACAAGAGAAGACCATTCATGTCGATCTGCCCTTTTGACTTAAATTTCGTAACTTTCCGTTTTCACATTTAATTGGGTAGACACCAAGGCTATAACCATACATGTCAACTAAAAACGACCATTCAATTCGATCCACACAGTTTGCCAAAATTTTTTTAACTTTTCGTTTTCATACTGAATTGGGTAGGCACCAAGGCTATAACCTTAGTATTCGACTAATAATGACCATTCGAGTCGATTTGCCCTTTTAAATTAAATTTCGTAACTTTTCGTTTTAATACTGAACTGGGTAGACTCCAAGCCTATAACCTTACTTTCGACTAAAGATGACCATTCAGGTCGATCTGCCCTTTGGGCTTAAATTTCGTAACTTTCCGTATTCACACTAAATTGGATCGACTCCAATACGATAACCTTACATTTGAACTAAAAACCACCATTCAAGTCGATCCAACCATTTTGCCAAAATCGTTGAACTTTTAGTTTTCATACTGTATTGGGTAGAATCCAAGGCTATAACCTTAGTATTCGACTAATAAAGACCATTCACGTCAATTTGCCCTATTAAATTAAATTTCGTAACTTTTCGTTTTCATAATGAATTTGGTAGACTCAAAGGCTTTAACCTTACTTTCTGACCAGAGATGACCATTCAGGTCGATCTGCTCTTTTGGCATAGATTTCGAAACTCTCCGTTTTCACACTAAATTGGATAGACTCCAAGGCTATAACCTTACATTTCAACTAAAAAGGACCATTCAAGTCCATTCATACAGTTTGCCAACATTTTTTTAACTTTTCGTTTTCGTACTGAATTGGGTAGACACCAAGGCTATAACCTTAGTATTCGACTAATAAAAACGATTCAAGTCGACTTGCCCTTTTAAATTAAAATTCGTAACTTTTAGTTTTCATACTGAATTTGGTAGACTCCGAGGCTATAACCTTAGTTTTTGACTAATAAAGACCATTCACGTCGAATTGCCCTATTAAATTAAATTTCGTAACTTTTCGTTTTCATGCTGAACTGGGTAGACTCCAAGGCTATAACCTTACATTTCAACTAAAAACGACCATTGAAGTCGATCCACACAGTTTACAAAAATTTTTTTAACTTTTCGTTTTCATACTGAATTGGGTAGACACCAAGGCTATAACCTTACATTTCAACTAAAAAGGACAATTCAAGTCCATTCATACAGTTTGCCAACATTTTTTTAACTTTTCGTTTTCGTACTGAATTGGGTAGACACCAAGGCTATAACCTTAGTATTCGACTAATAAAAACCATTCAAGTCGACTTGCCCTTTTAAATTAAAATTCGTAACTTTTAGTTTTCATACTGAATTTGGTAGACTCCGAGGCTATAACCTTAGTTTTTGACTAATAAAGACCATTCACGTCGAATTGCCCTATTAAATTAAATTTCGTAACTTTTCGTTTTCATGCTGAACTGGGTAGACTCCGAAGCAATAACCTTACATTTCAACTATAAACGACCATTCAAGTCGATCCAACCATTTTGCCAAAATCGTTGAACTTTTAGTTTTCATACTGTATTGGGTATAATCCAAGGCTATAACTTTAGTATTCGACTAATAAAGACCATTCAAGTCGATTTGCCCTTTTAAACTAAATGTCGTAACTTTTTGTTTTGATACTGAACTGGGTAGACACCAAGGCTATAACCTTACATTTCAACTAAAAAGGACCATTCAAGTCCATTCATAGAGTTTGCCAACATTTTTTAAACTTTTCGTTTTCGTACTGAATTGGGTAGACACCAAGGCTATAACCTTAGTATTCGACTAATAAAAACGATTCAAGTCGACTTGCCCTTTTAAATTAAAATTCGTAACTTTTAGTTTTCATACTGAATTTGGTAGACTCCGAGGCTATAACCTTAGTTTTTGACTAATAAAGACCATTCACGTCGAATTGCCCTATTAAATTAAATTTCGTAACTTTTCGTTTTCATGCTGAACTGGGTAGACTCCAAGGCTATAACCTTACATTTCAACTAAAAACGACCATTGAAGTCGATCCACACAGTTTACAAAAATTTTTTTAACTTTTCGTTTTCATACTGAATTGGGTAGACACCAAGGCTATAACCTTACATTTCAACTAAAAAGGACAATTCAAGTCCATTCATACAGTTTGCCAACATTTTTTTAACTTTTCGTTTTCGTACTGAATTGGGTAGACACCAAGGCTATAACCTTAGTATTCGACTAATAAAAACCATTCAAGTCGACTTGCCCTTTTAAATTAAAATTCGTAACTTTTAGTTTTCATACTGAATTTGGTAGACTCCGAGGCTATAACCTTAGTTTTTGACTAATAAAGACCATTCACGTCGAATTGCCCTATTAAATTAAATTTCGTAACTTTTCGTTTTCATGCTGAACTGGGTAGACTCCGAAGCAATAACCTTACATTTCAACTATAAACGACCATTCAAGTCGATCCAACCATTTTGCCAAAATCGTTGAACTTTTAGTTTTCATACTGTATTGGGTATAATCCAAGGCTATAACTTTAGTATTCGACTAATAAAGACCATTCAAGTCGATTTGCCCTTTTAAACTAAATGTCGTAACTTTTTGTTTTGATACTGAACTGGGTAGGCTCCAAGGCTATAACCTTACTTTCGTACAAAAGAAGACCATTCAGGTCGATCTTTCCCCTTTGACTTAAATTTCGTAACTTTCCGTTTTCACACTTAATTGGGTAGACACCAAAGCTATAACCTTACATGTCAACTAAAAACGACCATTCAAGTCCATCCACACAGTTTGCCAAAATTTTTTTAACTTTTCGTTTTCATACTGAACTGGGTAGACTCAAAGGCTTTAACCTTACTTTCTGACCAGAGATGACCATTCAGGTCGATCTGCTCTTTTGGCATAAATTTCGTAACTTTCCGTTTTCACACTTAATTGGGTAGACACCAAAGCTATAACCTTACATTTCCACTAAAAGCGACCAGTCAAGTCGATCCATCCATTTTGCCAAAGATTTTTAACGTTTAGTTTTCATACTGAATTGGGTAGACACCAAGGCTATAACCTTACTTTTCGACTAACGATGACCATTCAGGTCGATTTGCCCTTTTGATTTCAATTTCGTAACTTTTCGTTTTCATACTGAACTGGGTAGACTCGAAGGCTATAGCCTTACTTTCCTATAAAAGAAGACGATTCAGGTCGATCTGCCCTTTTGACTTAAATTTCGTAACTTTCCGTTTTCACACTAAATTGGATAGACTCCAAGGCTATAACCTTACATTTCAACTAAAAACGACCATTCAAGTCGATCCAACTATTTTGCCAAAATTTTTGAACTTTTCGTTTTCATACTCAATTGGGTACAATCCAAGGCTATAACCTTAGTATTCGACTAATAAAGACCATTCAAGTCGATTTGCCCTTTTAAACTAAATTTCGTCACTTTTTGTTTTGATACTGGACTGGGTAGGCTCCAAGGCTATAACCTTACTTTCGTACAAAAGAAGACCATTCAGGTCGATCTTCCCCTTTGACTTAAATTTCGTAACTTTCCGTTTTCACACTTAATTGGGTAGACACCAAGGCTATAACCATACATGTCAAGTAAAAGCGACCATCCAAGTCGACCCACCCATTTTGCCAAAGTTTTTTGAACGTTTAGTTTTCATACTGAACTGGGTAGACTCCAAGGCTATAACCTTACATTTCAACTAAAAACGACCATTGAAGTCGATCCACACAGTTTACAAAAATTTTTTTAACTTTTCGTTTTCATACTGAATTGGGTAGACACCAAGGCTATAACCTTATATTTCAACTAAAAAGGACCATTCAAGTCCATTCATACAGTTTGCCAACATTTTTTTAACTTTTCGTTTTCGTACTGAATTGGGTAGACACCAAGGCTATAACCTTAGTATTCGACTAATAAAAACCATTCAAGTCGACTTGCCTATTTAAATTAAAATTCGTAACTTTTAGTTTTCATACTGAATTTGGTAGACTCCGAGGCTATAACCTTAGTTTTTGACTAATAAAGACCATTCACGTCGAATTGCCCTATTAAATTAAATTTCGTAACTTTTCGTTTTCATGCTGAACTGGGTAGACTCGAAGGCTATAGCCTTACTTTCCTAAAAGAGATGACCATTCAAGTCGATTTGCCCTTTTAAATTAAATTTCGAAACTCTCCCTTTTCACACTAAATTGGATAGACTCCGAAGCAATAACCTTACATTTCAACTATAAACGACCATTCAAGTCGATCCAACCATTTTGCCAAAATCTTTGAACTTTTAGTTTTCATACTGTATTGGGTAGAATCCAAGGCTATAACCTTAGTATTCGACTAATAAAGACCATTCAAGTCGATTTGCCCTTTTCAACTTAATTTCGTAACTTTTCGTTTTCATGCTGAACTGGGTAGACTCGAAGGCTATAACCTTACTTTCCTAAAAGAGATGACCATTCAAGTCGATTTGCCCTTTTAAATTAAATTTCGAAACTCTCCGTTTTCACACTAAATTGGATAGACTCCGAAGCAATAACCTTACATTTCAACTATAAACGACCATTCAAGTCGATCCAACCATTTTGCCAAAATCGTTGAACTTTTAGTTTTCATACTATATTGGGTATAATCCAAGGCTATAACTTTAGTATTCGACTAATAAAGACCATTCAAGTCGATTTGCCCTTTTAAACTAAATGTCGTAACTTTTTGTTTTGATACTGAACTGGGTAGGCTCCAAGGCTATAACCTTACTTTCGTACAAAAGAAGACCATTCAGGTCGATCTTCCCCTTTCACTTAAATTTCGTAACTTTCCGTTTTCACACTTAATTGGGTAGACACCAAAGCTATAACCTTACATGTCAACTAAAAACGACCATTCAAGTCCATCCACACAGTTTGCCAAAATTTTTTTAACTTTTCGTTTTCATACTGAACTGGGTAGACTCAAAGGCTTTAACCTTACTTTCTGACCAGAGATGACCATTCAGGTCGATCTGCTCTTTTGGCATAAATTTCGTAACTTTCCGTTTTCACACTTAATTGGGTAGACACCAAAGCTATAACCTTACATTTCAACTAAAAGCGACCAGTCAAGTCGACCCACCCATTTTGCCAAAGATTTTTAACGTTTAGTTTTCATACTGAACTGGGTAGACTCAAAGGCTTTAACCTTACTTTCTGACCAGAGATGACCATTCAGGTCGATCTGCCCTTTTGACTTAAATTTCGTAACTTTCCGTTTTCATGCTGAGGTGGGTAGACTCGAAGGCTATAACCTTACTTTCCTAAAAGAGATGACCATTCAAGTCGATTTGCCCTTTTAAATTAAATTTCGTAACCTTTCGTTTTCATAGTGAACTGGGTAGACTCCAAGGCTATAACCTTACATTTCAACTAAAAACGACCATTCAAGTCGATCCAACTATTTTGCCAAAATTTTTGAACTTTTCGTTTTCATACTCAATTGGGTAGACTCCAAGGCTATAACCTTAGTATTCGACTAATAAAGACCATTCAAGTCGATTTGCCCTTTTAAACTAAATTTCGTCACTTTTTGTTTTGATACTGGACTGGGTAGGCTCCAAGGCTATAACCTTACGTTCGTACAAAAGAAGACCATTCAGGTCGATCTTCCCCTTTGACTTAAATTTCGTAACTTTCCGTTTTCACACTTAATTGGCTAGACCCCAAGGCTATAACCATACATGTCAACTAAAAACGACCATTCAAGTCGATCCACACAGTTTGCCAAAATTTTTTTAACTTTTCGTTTTCATATTGAATTGGGTAGGCACCAAGGCTATAACCTTAGTATTCGACTAATAATGACCATTCAAGTCGATTTGCCCTTTTATTCTAAATTTCATAACTTTTCGTTTTGATACTGAACTGGGTAGGCTCCAAGGCTATAACCTTAGTATTCGACTAATAAAGACCATTCAAATCGATTTGCCCTTTTAAACTAAATTTTGTAACTTTTCGTTTTCATAATGAATTGGGTTGACTCCAATGCTATAACCTTAAATTTCGACTAATAAAGACCATTCAAGTCGATTTGCCCTTTGAAATTAAATTTCGTAACTTTAAGTTTTCATACTGAATTGGGTAGACTCCGAGGCTATAACCTTACTTTCCTACCAAAGATGACCATTCAAGTCGATTTGCCCTTTTAAACTAAATTTCGTAACATTTCGTTTCCATACTGAACTGGGTAGACTCCAAGCGTACAACCTTACTTTTCGACTAAAGATGACCATTCAGGTCGATCTGCCCTTTTGACTTAAATTTCGTAACTTTCCGTTTTCACACTTAATTGGGTAGACACCAAGGCTATAACCTTACATGTCAACTAAAAACGACCATTTAAGTCCATCCACACAGTTTGCCAAAATTTTTTTAACTTTTCGTTTTCATACTGAATTGGGTAGGCACCAAGGCTATAACCTTAGTATTCGACTAATAATGACCATTCAAGTCGCTTTGCCCTTTTAAACTAAATTTCGTAACTTTTCGTTTTCATACTGAACTGGGTAGACTCCAAGGCTATAACCTTACTTTTGTACAAAAGAAGACCATTCAGGTCGATTTGCCCTTTTGACTTAAATTTTGTAACTTTCCGTATTCATACTAAATTGGGTAGACTCCAAGGCTATAACCTTACATTTGAACTAAAGACGACCATTTAAGTCGATCCACACAGTTTACAAAATTTTTTTTAACTTTTCGTTTTCATAATGAATTGGGTTGACTCCAATGCTATAACCTTAAATTTCGACTAATAAAGACCATTCAAGTCGATTTGCCCATTTAAATTAAATTTCGTAACTTTTCGTTTTCATAATGAATTGGGTTGACTCCAATGCTATAACATTGATTTTCGACTAATAAAGACCATTCAAGTCGTATTTGCCCTTTGAAATTAAATTTCGAAACTTTTAGTTTTCATACTGAATTGGGTAGACTCTGAGGCTATAACCTTAGTTTTCGACTAATAAAGACCATTCACGTCGATTTGCCCTTTTGACTTAAATTTCGTAACTGTTCGTTTTCATGCTGAACTGGGTAGACTGCAAGGCTATAACCTTACTTTCCTACCAAAGATGACCATTCAAGTCGATTTGCCCTTTTAAATTAAATTTCGTAACTTTTCGTTTTCATACTGAACTGGGTAGACTCCAAGCGTACAACCTTACTTTTTGACTAAAGATGACCATTCAGGTCGATCTGCCCTTTTGACTTAAATTTCGTAACTTTAAGTTTTCACACTTAATAGGGTAGACTCCAAGGCTATAACCTTACATGTCAACTAAAAACGACCATTCAAGTCCATCCACACAGTTTGCCAAAATTTTTTTAACTTTTCGTTTTCATACTCAATTGGGTAGACATCAAGGCTATAACTTTAGTATTCGTCTAATAAAGACCATTCAAGTCGATCTGCCCTTTTGACTTAAATGTCGTAACTTTTCGTTTTCATACTGAATTGGGTAGACTCCAAGCCTATAACCTTACTTTCGACTAAAGATGACCATTCAGGTCCATCTTCCCTTTTGGCTTAAATTTCGTAACTTTCCGTATTCACACTAAATTGGATAGACTCCAATACGATAACCTTACATTTGAACTAAAAACGACCATTCAAGTCGATCCAACCATTTTGCCAAAATCTTTGAACTGTTAGTTTTCATACTGTATTGGGTAGAATCCAACGCTATAAGCATAATTTTCGACTAGAAACAACCATTCAGGTCGATTTGCCCTTTTGGCTTAAATTTCGTAATTTTCCGTATTCACACTAAATTGGATAGACTCCAATACGATAACCTTACATTTGAACTAAAGACGACCATTTAAGTCGATCCACACAGTTTACGAAATTTTTTTTAACTTTTCGTTTTCATACTGTATTGGGTAGATTCCAACGCTATAAGCATACTTTTCGACTAGAAACAACCATTCAGGTCGATTTGCCCGTTTGACTTAAATTTCGTAACTTTCCGTTTTCACACTTAATTGGGTAGACTCCAAGGCTATAACCTTACATTTGAACTAAAGACGTCCATTTAAGTCGATCCACACAGTTTACAAAATTTTTTTTAACTTTTCGTTTTCATACTGTATTGGGTAGATTCCAACGCTATAAGCATACTTTTCGACTAGAAACAACCATTCAGGTCGATTTGCCCGTTTGGCTTAAATTTCGTAACTTTTAGTTTTCATACTAAATTGGGTAGACTCCAAGGCTATAGCCTTACATTTCAACTAAAAACGACCATTCAAGTCGATCCAACCATTTTGCCAAAATCGTTGAACTTTTAGTTTTCATACTGTATTGGGTAGAATCCAAGGCTATAACCTTAGTATTCGACTAATAAAGACCATCAATGTCGATTTGCCCTTTTAAACTAAATTTCGTAACTTTTCGTTTTCATACTGAACTGGGTAGGCTCCAAGGCTATAACCTTACTTTCGTACAAGAGAAGACCATTCATGTCGATCTGCCCTTTTGACTTAAATTTCGTAACTTTCCGTTTTCACACTTAATTGGGTAGACACCAAGGCTATAACCTTACATGTCAACTAAAAACGACCATTCAAGTCCATCCACACAGTTTACAAAATTTTTTTTAACTTTTCGTTTTCATAATTAATTGGGTTGACTCCAATGCTATAACCTTAAATGTCGACTAATAAAGACCATTCAAGTCGATTTGCCCTTTGAAATTAAATTTCGTAACTTTTAGTTTTCATACTAAATTGGGTAGACTCCAAGGCTATAACCTTACATTTCAACTAAAAACGACCATTCAAGTCCATCCACACAGTTTGCCAAAATTTTTTTAACTTTTCGTATTCATACTGAATTGTCATTTGAACTAAAAGCGACCATTCAAGTCGATCCAACCATTTTGCCAAAATCTTTGAACTGTTAGTTTTCATACTGTATTGGGTAGAATCCAACGCTATAAGCATACTTTTCGACTAGAAACAACCAGTCAGGTCGATTTGCCCTTTTGGCTTAAATTTCGTAATTTTCCGTATTCACACTAAATTGGATAGACTCCAATACGATAACCTTACATTTGAACTAAAGACGACCATTTAAGTCGATCCACACAGTTTACGAAATTTTTTAACCTTTCGTTTTCATACTGTATTGGGTAGATTCCAACGCTATAAGCATACTTTTCGACTAGAAACAACCATTCAGGTCGATTTGCCCGTTTGCCTTAAATTTCGTAACTTTCCGTATTCACACTAAATTGGGTAGACTCCAAGGCTATAACCTTACATTTCAACTAAAAACGACCATTCAAGTCGATCAAACCATTTTGCCAAAATCGTTGAACTTTTAGTTTTCATACTGTATTGGGTAGAATCCCAGGCTATAACCTTAGTATTCGACTAATAAAGACCATCAAAGTCGATTTGCCCTTTTAAACTAAATTTCGTAACTTTCCGTTTTCACACTTAATTGGGTAGACACCAAGGCTATAACCTTACATGTCAACTAAGAACGACCATTCAAGTCAATTCACACAGTTTGCCAAAATTGTTTTAACTTTTCGTTTTCATACTGAATTGGGTAGACACCAAGGCTATAACCTTACTTTCGACTAAAGATGACCATTCAGGTCCATCTTCCCTTTTGGCTTAAATTTCGTAACTTTCCGTATTCACACTAAATTGGATAGACTCCAATACGATAACCTTACATTTGAACTAAAAACGACCATTCAAGTCGATCCAACCATTTTGCGAAAATCTTTGAACTGTTAGTTTTCATACTGTATTGGGTAGAATCCAACGCTATAAGCATAATTTTCGACTAGAAACAACCATTCAGGTCGATTTGCCCTTTTGGCTTAAATTTCGTAATTTTCCGTATTCACACTAAATTGGATAGACTCCAATACGATAACCTTACATTTGAACTAAAGACGACCATTTAAGTCGATCCACACAGTTTACGAAATTTTTTTTAACTTTTCGTTTTCATACTGTATTGGGTAGATTCCAACGCTATAAGCATACTTTTCGACTAGAAACAACCATTCAGGTCGATTTGCCCGTTTGACTTAAATTTCGTAACTTTCCGTTTTCACACTTAATTGGGTAGACTCCAAGGCTATAACCTTACATTTGAACTAAAGACGTCCATTTAAGTCGATCCACACAGTTTACAAAATCGTTGAACTTTTAGTTTTCATACTGTATTGGGTAGAATCCAAGACTATAACCTTAGTATTCGACTAATAAAGACCATCAATGTCGATTTGCCCTTTTAAACTAAATTTCGTAACTTTTCGTTTTCATACTGAACTGGGTAGGCTCCAAGGCTATAACCTTACTTTCGTACAAGAGAAGACCATTCATGTCGATCTGCCCTTTTGACTTAAATTTCGTAACTTTCCGTTTTCACACTTAATTGGGTAGACACCAAGGCTATAACCTTACATGTCAACTAAAAACGACCATTCAAGTCCATCCACACAGTTTACAAAATTTTTTTTAACTTTTCGTTTTCATAATTAATTGGGTTGACTCCAATGCTATAACCTTAAATGTCGACTAATAAAGACCATTCAAGTCGATTTGCCCTTTGAAATTAAATTTCGTAACTTTTAGTTTTCATACTAAATTGGGTAGACTCCAAGGCTATAACCTTACATTTCAACTAAAAACGACCATTCAAGTCCATCCACACAGTTTGCCAAAATTTTTTTAACTTTTCGTTTTCATACTGAATTGTCATTTGAACTAAAAGCGACCATTCAAGTCGATCCAACCATTTTGCCAAAATCTTTGAACTGTTAGTTTTCATACTGTATTGGGTAGAATCCAACGCTATAAGCATACTTTTTGACTAGAAACAACCAGTCAGGTCGATTTGCCCTTTTGGCTTAAATTTCGTAATTTTCCGTATTCACACTAAATTGGATAGACTCCAATACGATAACCTTACATTTGAACTAAAGACGACCATTTAAGTCGATCCACACAGTTTACGAAATTTTTTAACCTTTCGTTTTCATACTGTATTGGGTAGATTCCAACGCTATAAGCATACTTTTCGACTAGAAACAACCATTCAGGTCGATTTGCCCGTTTGCCTTAAATTTCGTAACTTTCCGTATTCACACTAAATTGGGTAGACTCCAAGGCTATAACCTTACATTTCAACTAAAAACGACCATTCAAGTCGATCAAACCATTTTGCCAAAATCGTTGAACTTTTAGTTTTCATACTGTATTGGGTAGAATCCAAGGCTATAACCTTAGTATTCGACTAATAAAGACCATCAAAGTCGATTTGCCCTTTTAAACTAAATTTCGTAACTTTCCGTTTTCACACTTAATTGGGTAGACACCAAGGCTATAACCTTACATGTCAACTAAGAACGACCATTCAAGTCAATTCACACAGTTTGCCAAAATTGTTTTAACTTTTCGTTTTCATACTGAATTGGGTAGACACCAAGGCTATAACCTTACATGTCAACTAAAAACGACCATTCAAGTCGATCCAACCATTTTGCCAAAATCTTTGAACTTTTAGTTTTCATACTGTATTGGGTAGAATTCAACGCTATAAGCATACTTTTCGACTAGAAACAACCATTCAGGTGGATTTGCCCTTTTGGCTTAAATTTCGTAACTTTCCGTTTTTACACTTAATTGGGTAGACACCAAGGCTATAACCTTACATTTCAACTAAAAACGACCATTCAAGTCGATCCACACAGTTTGCTAAAAATTTTTTAACTTTTCGTTTTCATACTGAATTGTCATTTGAACTAAAAGCGACCATTCAAGTCGATCCAACCATTTTGCCAAAATCTTTGAACTGTTAGTTTTCATACTGTATTGGGTAGAATCCAACGCTATAAGCATACTTTTCGACTAGAAACAACCAGTCAGGTCGATTTGCCCTTTTGGCTTAAATTTCGTAATTTTCCGTATTCACACTAAATTGGATAGACTACAATACGATAACCTTACATTTGAACTAAAGACGACCATTTAAGTCGATCCACACAGTTTACGAAATTTTTTAACCTTTCGTTTTCATACTGTATTGGGTAGATTCCAACGCTATAAGCATACTTTTCGACTAGAAACAACCATTCAGGTCGATTTGCCCGTTTGGCTTAAATTTCGTAACTTTCCGTATTCACACTAAATTGGGTAGACTCCAAGGCTATAACCTTACATTTCAACTAAAAACGACCATTCAAGTCGATCCAACCATTTTGCCAAAATCGTTGAACTTTTAGTTTTCATACTGTATTGGGTAGAATCCAAGGCTATAACCTTAGTATTCCACTAATAAAGACCATCAAAGTCGATTTGCCCTTTTAAACTAAATTTCGTAACTTTTCGTTTTCATACTGAACTGGGTAGGCTCCAAGGCTATAACCTTACTTTCGTACAAGAGAAGACCATTCATGTCGATCTGCCCTTTTGACTTAAATTTCGTAACTTTCCGTTTTCACACTTAATTGGGTAGACACCAAGGCTATAACCTTACATGTCAACTAAGAACGACCATTCAAGTCAATTCACACAGTTTGCCAAAATTGTTTTAACTTTTCGTTTTCATACTGAATTGTCATTTGAACTAAAAGCGACCATTCAAGTCGATCCAACCATTTTGCCAAAATCTTTGAACTGTTAGTTTTCATACTGTATTGGGTAGAATCCAACGCTATAAGCATACTTTTCGACTAGAAACAACCATTCAGGTCGATTTGCCCTTTTGGCTTAAATTTCGTAATTTTCCGTATTCACACTAAATTGGATAGACTCCAATACGATAACCTTACATTTGAACTAAAGACGACCATTTAAGTCGATCCACACAGTTTACGAAATTTTTTAACCTTTCGTTTTCATACTGTATTGGGTAGATTCCAACGCTATAAGCATACTTTTCGACTAGAAACAACCATTCAGGTCGATTTGCCCGTTTGGTTTAAATTTCGTAACTTTCCGCATTCACACTAAATTGGGTAGACTCCAAGGCTATAACCTTACATTTCAACTAAAAACGACCATTCAAGTCGATCCAACCATTTTGCAAAAATCGTTGAACTTTTAGTTTTCATACTGTATTGGGTAGAATCCAAAGCTATAACCTTAGTATTCGACTAATAAAGACCATCAAAGTCGATTTGCCCTTTTAAACTAAATTTCGTAACTTCTCGTTTTCATACTGAACTGGGTAGACACCAAGGCTATAACCTTACATGTCAACTAAAAACGACCATTCAAGTCCATCCACACAGTTTGCCAAAATTTTTTTAACTTTTCGTTTTCATACTGAATTGTCATTTGAACTAAAAGCGACCATTCAAGTCGATCCAACCATTTTGCCAAAATCTTTGAACTTTTAGTTTTCATACTGTATTAGGTAGAATCTAAGGCTATAACCTTACTTTTCGACTAAAGATGACCATTCAGGTCGATCTTCCCTTTTGGCTTAAATTTCGTAACTTTCCGTATTCACACTAAATTGGATAGACTCCAATACGATAACCTTACATTTGAACTAAAAACGACCATTCAAGTCGATCCAACCAATTTGCCAAAATCTTTGAACTTTTAGTTTTGAAACTGTATTGGGTAGAATCTAACGCTATAAGCATACTTTTCGACTAGAAACAACCACTCAGGTCGATTTGCCCTTTTGGCTTAAAATTCGTAATTTTCCGTATTCACACTAAATTGGATAGACTCCAAGGCTATAACCTTACATTTCAACTAAAAACGACCATTCAAGTCGATCCAACCATTTTGCCAAAATCTTTGAACTTTTAGTTTTCATACTGTATTGGGTAGAATTCAACGCTATAAGCATACTTTTCGACTAGAAACAACCATTCAGGTGGATTTGCCCTTTTGGCTTAAATTTCGTAACTTTCCGTTTTTACACTTAATTGGGTAGACACCAAGGCTATAACCTTACATTTCAACTAAAAACGACCATTCAAGTCGATCCACACAGTTTACAAAATTTTTTTTAACTTTTCGTTTTCATAATGAATTGGGTTGACTCCAATGCTATAACCTTAAATTTCAACTAAAAACGACCATACGAGTCGATCAAACCATTTTGCCAAAATCTTTGAACATTTAGTTTTCATACTGTATTGGGTAGAGTCCAAGGCTATAACCTTAGTATTCGACTAATACAGACCATTCAAGTCGATTTGCACTTTAAACTAAATTTCGCAACTTTTCGTTTTCATACTGAACTGGGTAGACTCAAAGGCTATAACCTTACTTTCGTAAAAAAGAAGACCATTGAGGTCGATCCGCCCTTTTATATTAAATTTCGTAACTTTCCGTATTCACACTAAATTGGATAGACTCCAATACGATAACCTTACATTTGAACTAAAAACGACCATTCAAGTCGATCCAACCATTTTGCCAAAATCTTTGAACTTTTAGTTTTGAAACTGTATTAGGTAGAATCTAACGCTATAAGCATACTTTTCGACTAGAAACAACCATTCAGGTCGATTTGCCCTTTTGGCTTAAATTTCGTTACTTTCCGTATTCACACTAAAATGGATAGACTCCAAGGCTATAACCTTACATTTCAACTAAAGACGACCATTTAAGTCGATCCACACAGTTTACAAAATTTTTTTAACATTCCGTTTTTACACTTAATTGGGTAGACACCAAGGCTATAACCTTACATGTCAACTAAAAACGACCATTCAAGTCCATTCATACAGTTTGCCAAAATTTTTTTAACTTTTCGTTTTCAAACTGAATTGAGTAGACACCAAGGCTATAACCTTAGTATTCGACTAATAAAGACCATTCAAGTCGATTTGCCCCTTTAAACTAAATTTCGTAACTTTTAGTTTTCATACTGAATTGGGTAGACTCCGAGGCTATAACCTTAGTTTTCGACTAATAAAGACCATTCACGTCGATTTGCCCTGTTAAATTACATTTCGCAACTATACGTTTTTATACTGAACTGGGTAGACTCCAAGGCTTTCCTACCAAAGATGACCATTCAAGTCGATTTGCCCTTTTGAATTAAATTTCGTAACTTTTCGTTTTCATACTGAACTGGGTAGACTCCAAGCCTATAACCTTACTTTCGACTAAAGATGACCATTCAGGTCGATCTGCCCTTTTGGCTTAAATTTCGTAACTTTCCGTATTCACACTAAAATGGATAGACTCCAAGGCTATAACCTTACATTTCAACTAAAGACGACCATTCAAGTCAATCCACACAGTTTGCCAAATTTTTTTAAAATTTTTGTTTTCATACTGAATTGTGTAGACCCCAAGGCTATAACCCTACTTTTCGACTAAAGATGACCATTCCGGTCGATCTGCCCTTTTGCCAAAATTTTTGAACATTTAGTTTTCATACTGTATTGGGTAGAATCCAAGGCTGTAACCTTACTTTCCGACAAAAGATGACCATTCAGGTCGATCTACCCTTTTGAATTAAATTTCGCAACTTTCCGATTTCACAATGAATAGGGTAGAAACCAAGGCTATAACCTTACATGTCAACTTAAGCGACCATTCAAGTGAATCCACACAGTTTGCCAAAATCTTTTTAACCTTTCGTTTTCATACTGTATTAGGTAGACTCCAAGGCTATAACCTTAGTTTTCGACTAATGAAGACCATACCAGTCGATTTGCCCTTTTAAATTAAATTTCGCAACTCTTCGTTTTCATACTGAACTGGGTAGACACCAAGGCTATAACTTTACATTTCAACTAAAAACGACCATTCAAGTCGATCCAACCATTTTGCCAAAATTTTTGAACTTTTAGTTTTCCTACTGTATTGGGTAGAATCCAAGGCTGTAACCTTACTTTCCGACAAAAGATGACCATTCAGGTCGATCTACCCTTTTGAATTAAATTTCGCAACTTTCCGATTTCACAATGAATAGGGTAGAAACCAAGGCTATAACCTTACATGTCCACTTAAGCGACCATTCAAGTCCATCCACACAGTTTGACAAAATTTTTTTAACCTTTCGTTTTCATACTGAATTGTGTAGACTCCACGGCTATTACCTTAGTTTTCGACTAATAAAGACCATTCAAGTCGCTTTGCTGTTTTAAATTGAATTTCGTAACTTTTCGTTTTCATACTGAATTGGTTAGACTCCAAGGCTATAACCTTACATTTCAACTAAAGACGACCATTCAAGTCAATCCACACAGTTTGCCAAAATTTTTTTAAATTTTTGTTTTCATACTGAATTGTGTAGACCCCAAGGCTATAACCCTACTTTTCGACTAAAGATGACCATTCCGGTCGATCTGCCCTTTTGAATTAAACTTCGCAACTTTCCGATTTCACAATGATTTGGGTAGACACCAAGGCTATAACCTTACATGTCAACTTAAACGACCATTCAAGTGAATCCACACAGTTTGCCAAAATCTTTTTAACCTTTCGTTTTCATACTGTATTAGGTAGACTCCAAGGCTATAACCTTAGTTTTCGACTAATGAAGACCATACCAGTCGATTTGCCTTTTAAATTAAATTTCGCAACTCTTCGTTTTCATACTGAACTGGGTAGACTCCAATGCTATAACCTTACATTTCAACTAAAAGCGACCATTCAAGTCGATCAACCCATTTTGCTAAAATTGTTTAACTTTTAGTTTTCATACTGAATTGGGTAGACTCCAAGGTTATAACCTTACTTTCCGACCAAAGATGACCATTCAGGTCGATCTGCTCTTTTGGCATAAATTTCGAAACTCTCCATTTTTACACTAAATTGGATAGACTCGAATGCTATAACCTTACATTTCAACTAAAAGCGACCATCCAAGTCGATCCACCCATTTTGCTAAAATTTTTTAACTTTTAGATTTCACACTGAATTGGGTAGACTCCAAGGCTATAACCTTACATTTCAACTAAAAACGACCATCCAAGTCGATCCACCCATTTTGCAAAAATTTTTTTAACCTTTCGTTTTCATACAGAATTGGGTAGACTCCAAGGCTATAACCTTAGTTTCCGACCAAAGATGACCATTCAGGTCGATCTGCTCTTTTGGCATAAATTTCGAAACTCTCCATTTTTACACTAAATTGGATAGACTCGAATGCTATAACCTTACATTTCAACTAAAAGCGACCATCCAAGTCGATCCACCCATTTTGCCAAAATTTTTTTAACCTTTCGTTTTCATACTGAATTGGGTAGACTCCAAGGCTATAACTTTAGTTTTCGATTAATAAAGACCATTCAAGTCAATTTGCCCTATTAAATTAAAATTCGTAAATTTTCGTTTTCATACTGAACTGGGTAGACTCCAAGGCTATAACCTTAGTTTTCGATTAATAAAGACCATTCAAGTCGATTTGCCCTTTTATATTAAAATTCGTAAATTTTCGTTTTCATACTGGACTGGGTAGACTCCAATGCTATAACTTTAGCTTTCAACTAAAAAAGACCATTCAAGTCAATTTGCCCTGTTAAATTAAATTCTTTTAATTTTCCGTTTTCACACTGAATTGGGTAGACTCCAAGCCTATAACCTTACTTTTCGACTAAAGATGACCATTCAGGTTGATCTGCCCTTTTGACTTAAATTTCGTAACTTTCCGTATTCACACTAAATTTGACAGACTCCAATACGACAACCTTACAGTTGGACTTAAGACGACCATTCAAGTCGATCCGCACAGTTTGCAAAAATTTTCTTCAAATTTGAATTTGCATACTGAATGGGGTAGACTCCAAGGCTATAACCTTACTTTTCGACTAATAAAGACCATCCAAGTCGATTTGCCCTTCAAAATTAATTTTCGTACCTTTTCGTTTTCATACTAAACTGGGTCGACTCCAAGGCTATAACCCTACATTTCGTCTAAAGATGACCATTCAGGTCGATCTGCCCTTTTGACTTAAATTTCGTAATTTTCCGTTTTCCCACTGAATTGGGTAGACACCAAGGCTATAACCTTACATGTCAACTAAAAACGACCATTCAAGTCCATCCACACAGTTTGCCAAAATTTTTTTAACTTTTCGTTTTCCTACTGAAATAGGTAGACTCCAAGGCTATAACCTAAGTGTTCGACTAATAAAGACCATTCAAGTCGATTTTCCTTTTAAATCAAATTTCGCAACTCTTCGTTTTCATACTGAACTGGGTAGACTCCAAGGCTATAACTTCACATTTCAACTAAAAACGACCATTCAAGTCGATCCAACCATTTTGCCAAAATTTTTGAACTTTTAGTTTTCATACTATATTGGGTAGAAGCAAAGCAATGACCTTACTTTCCAACCAAAGATGACCATTCAGGTCGATCTGCCCTTTTGACTTAAACTTCGTAATTTTCCGTTTTCACACTGAATTGGGTAGACACCAAGGCTTAAACCTTACATGTCAACTAAAAACGACCATTCAAGTCCATCCACACAGTTTGCCAAAATTTTTTTAACTCCTCGTTTTCCTACTGAAATGGGTAAACTCCAAGGCTATAACCCTACTTTCCGACAAAAGATGACCATTCAGGTCGATCAACCCTTTTGACTTAAAATTCGTAACTTTCCGTTTTCACACTAAATTGGATAGACTCCGAAGCAATAACTTTAAATTTCAACTAAAAACGACCATTCAAGTCGATCCAACCATTTTGCCAAAATTATTGAACTTTTAGTTTTCATACTATATTGGGTAGAAGCAAAGCAATGACCTTACTTTCCAACCAAAGATGACCATTCAGGTCGATCTGCTCTTTTGGCATAACTTTCGAAACTCTCCGTTTTCACACTAAATTGGATAGACTCCGAAGCTATAACCTTACATTTCAACTAAATACGACATTTAAAGTTGATCCAACCATTTTGCCAAAAGTTTTGAAAACTTTTAGTTTTCATACTGTATTGGGTAAAATCAAAGGCTATGACCTTACTTTCCGACCAAAGATGACCATTCAGGTCAATCTACTCTTTAGGCATAAATTTCGAAACTCTCCGTTTTCACACTAAATTCGATAGACTCCAAGGCTATAACCATACATTTCAACTAATTACGACCATTCAAGTCGATCCAATCATTTTGTCAAAATTTTTGAACTTTTAGTTTTCATACTGTATTGGGTAGAATGCAAGGCTAGAACCTTAGTTTCCGACCAAAGATGACCATTCAAGTCGATTTGCCCTTTTGGCATAAATTTTGTAACTTTTCGTTTTCATACTGAATTGGGTAGACTCCAAGGCTCTAACCTTACTTTCCGACCAAAGATGACCATTCAGGTCGATCTGCCATTTTCGTATAAATTTCGAAACTCTCCGTTGTCACACTGAATTGGGTAGACTCCAAGGCTATAACCTTACATTTCAACTAAAAACGACCATTCAAGTCGATCCAAGCATTGTGCCAAAATTTTTTTAACTTTTAGTTTTCATACTTTATTGGGTAGACTCCAATGCTATAACCGTAGTTTTCGACTAATAAAGACCATTCAAGTCGATTTGCCCTTTTATATTAAATTTCGTAACTTTTCGTTCTCATGCTAAACTGGGTCGACTCCCAGGCTATAACCTTACATTTAGGACGATCTGCCCTTTTGGCATAAATTTTGTAACTTTGCGATTTCACACTGAATTGGGTAGACTCTAAGGCTGTAACCTTACTTTTCCACTTATAAAGACCATTCACGTCGATTTGCCCTATTAAATTAAATTTCGTAACTTTTCGTTTTCACATCGAATTGGGTAGACTCCAATGCTATAACCTTACATTTCAACTAAAAGCGACCATTCAAGTCGATCCACCCATTTTGCTAAAATTTCTTAACTTTTAGTTTTCATACTGCATTGGGTAGACTCCGAGGCTGTAACTTTACATTTCAACTAAAAGCGACCATTGAAGTCCAAGCATACAGTTTGCAAAAATTTTTTTAACTTTTCGTTTTCATACTGAATTGCGTAGACTCCAAGGCTATAACCTTAGTTTTCGACTAATAAAGACCATTCAAGCCGTAACTTTTCGTTTTCATACTGAACTGGGTAGACTCCAAGGCTATAACCCTACTTTTCGACTAAAGATGACTATTCAGGTCGATCTGCCCTTTTGGCATAAATTTTGTAACTTTGCGATTTCACACTGAATTGGGTAGACTCCAAGGCTATAACCTTACATTTCAACTAAAAGCGACCATTCAAGTCGATCAACCCATTTTGCTAAAATTGTTTAACTTTTAGTTTTCATACTGAATTGGGTAGACTCCAAGGTTATAACCTTACTTTCCGACCAAAGATGACCATTCAGGTCGATCTGCTCTTTTGGCATAAATTTCGAAACTCTCCATTTTTACACTAAATTGGATAGACTCGAATGCTATAACCTTACATTTCAACTAAAAGCGACCATCCAAGTCGATCCACCCATTTTGCTAAAATTTTTTAACTTTTAGATTTCACACTGAATTGGCTAGACTCCAAGGCTATAACCTTACATTTCAACTAAAAACGACCATCCAAGTCGATCCACCCATTTTGCAAAAATTTTTTTAACCTTTCGTTTTCATACTGAATTGGGTAGACTCCAAGGCTATAACCTTAGTTTCCGACCAAAGATGACCATTCAGGTCGATCTGCTCTTTTGGCATAAATTTCGAAACTCTCCATTTTTACACTAAATTGGATAGACTCGAATGCTATAACCTTACATTTCAACTAAAAGCGACCATCCAAGTCGATCCACCCATTTTGCCAAAATTTTTTTAACCTTTCGTTTTCATACTGAATTGGGTAGACTCCAAGGCTATAACCTTAGTTTTCGATTAATAAAGACCATTCAAGTCGATTTGCCCTTTTATATTAAAATTCGTAAATTTTCGTTTTCATACTGGACTGGGTAGACTCCAATGCTATAACTTTAGCTTTCAACTAAAAAAGACCATTCAAGTCAATTTGCCCTGTTAAATTAAATTCTTTTAATTTTCCGTTTTCACACTGAATTGGGTAGACTCCAAGCCTATAACCTTACTTTTCGACTAAAGATGACCATTCAGGTTGATCTGCCCTTTTGACTTAAATTTCGTAACTTTCCGTATTCACATTAAATTGGACAGACTCCAATACGACAACCTTACAGTTGAACTTAAGACGACCATTCAAGTCGATCCACACAGTTTGCAAAAATTTTCTTCAAATTTGAATTTGCATACTGAATGGGGTAGACTCCAAGGCTATAACCTTACTTTTCGACTAATAAAGACCATTCAAGTCGATTTGCCCTTCAAAATTAATTTTCGTACCTTTTCGTTTTCATACTAAACTGGGTCGACTCCAAGGCTATAACCCTACATTTCGTCTAAAGATGACCATTCAGGTCGATCTGCCCTTTTGACTTAAATTTCGTAATTTTCCGTTTTCCCACTGAATTGGGTAGACACCAAGGCTATAACCTTACATGTCAACTAAAAACGACCATTCAAGTCCATCCACACAGTTTGCCAAAATTTTTTTAACTTTTCGTTTTCCTACTGAAATAGGTAGACTCCAAGGCTATAACCTAAGTGTTCGACTAATAAAGACCATTCAAGTCGATTTTCCTTTTAAATCAAATTTCGCAACTCTTCGTTTTCATACTGAACTGGGTAGACTCCAAGGCTATAACTTCACATTTCAACTAAAAACGACCATTCAAGTCGATCCAACCATTTTGCCAAAATTTTTGAACTTTTAGTTTTCATACTATATTGGGTAAAAGCAAAGCAATGACCTTACTTTCCAACCAAAGATGACCATTCAGGTCGATCTGCCCTTTTGACTTAAACTTCGTAATTTTCCGTTTTCACACTGAATTGGGTAGACACCAAGGCTTAAACCTTACATGCCAACTAAAAACGACCATTCAAGTTCATCCACACAGTTTGCCAAAATTTTTTTAACTCCTCGTTTTCCTACTGAAATGGGTAAACTCCAAGGCTATAACGCTACTTTCCGACAAAAGATGACCATTCAGGTCGATCAACCCTTTTGACTTAAAATTCGTAACTTTCCGTTTTCACACTAAATTGGATAGACTCCGAAGCAATAACTTTAAATTTCAACTAAAAACGACCATTCAAGTCGATCCAACCATTTCGCCAAAATTATTGAACTTTTAGTTTTCATACTATATTGGGTAGAAGCAGAGCAATGACCTTACTTTCCAACCAAAGATGACCATTCAGGTCGATCTGCTCTTTTGGCATAACTTTCGAAACTCTCCGTTTTCACACTAAATTGGATGGACTCCAAGGCGATAACCTTACATTTCAACTAAAAACGACATTTAAAGTCGATCCAACAATTTTGCCAAAATTTTTGAACTTTTAGTTTTCATACTGTAATGGGTAGACTCCAAGGCTATAACTTACTTTTCGACTAATGAAGACCATTCACGTCGATTTGCCCTATAAAATTAAATTTCGTAACTTTTCGTTTTCATACTGAACTTGGTAGACACCAAGGCTATAACCTTACATTTCAACGAAAAATGACCATTCCAGTCCATCCACACAGTTTGCCTAAATTTTTTTAACTTTCGTTTTCATACTGTATTGGGTAGAATCCAAAGCTAAAACCTTAGTTTTCGACTAATAAAGACCATTCAAGTCGCTTTGCCGTTTTAAATTAAATTTCGTAACTTTTCGTTTACATAAAGAATTTGGTAGACTCCAAGGCTCTAACCTTACTTTCCGACCAAAGATGACCATTCAGGTCGATCTGCCATTTTCGCATCAATTTCGAAACTCTCCGTTGTCACACTGAATTGGGTAGACTCCAAGGCTATAACCTTACATTTCAACTAAAAACGACCATTTAAGTCGATCCACACAGTTTACGAAATTTTTTTTAACTTTTCGTTTTCATACTTCATTGGGTAGAATCTAACGCAATAAGCATACTTTTCGACTAGAAACAACCATTCAGGTCGATTTGCCCTTTTGGCTTAAAATTCGTAATTTTCCGTATTCACACTAAATTGGATAGACTCCAATACGATAACCTTACATTTGAACTAAAGACGACCATTTAAGTCAATCAACCAATTTAACGAAATTTTTTTTAACTTTTCGTTTTCATACTGTATTGGGTAGATTCCAACGCTATAAGCATACTTTTCGACTAGAAACAACCATTCAGGTCGATTTGCCCTTTTAAATTAAATTTCGCAACTCTTCGTTTTCATACTGAACTGGGTAGACACCAAGGCTATAACTTTACATTTCAACTAAAAACGACCATTCAAGTCGATCCAACCATTTTGCCAAAATTTTTGAACTTTTAGTTTTCCTACTGTATTGGGTAGAATCCAAGGCTGTAACCTTACTTTCCGACAAAAGATGACCATTCAGGTCGATCTACCCTTTTGAATTAAATTTCGAAACTTTCCGATTTCACAATGAATTGGGTAGAAACCAAGGCGATAACCTTACATGTCAACTTAAGCGACCATTCAAGTCCATCCACACAGTTTGCCAAAATTTTTTTAACCTTTCGTTTTCATACTGAATTGTGTAGCCTCCACGGCTATTACCTTAGTTTTCGACTAATAAAGACCATTCAAGTCGCTTTGCTGTTTTAAATTGAATTTCGTAACTTTTCGTTTACATAAAGAATTTGGTAGACTCCAAGGCTATAACCTTATTTTCCGACCAAAGATGACCATTGAGGTCGATCTGCTCATTTGGCATAACTTTCGAAACTCTCCGTTTTCACACTAAATTGGATAGACTCCGAAGCTATAACCTTACATTTCAACTAAATACGACATTTAAAGTTGATCCAACCATTTTGCCAAAATTTTTGAAAACTTTTAGTTTTCATACTGTATTGGGTAAAATCAAAGGCTATGACCTTACTTTCCGACCAAAGATGACCATTCAGGTCAATCTACTCTTTAGGCATAAATTTCGAAACTCTCCGTTTTCACACTAAATTCGATAGACTCCAAGGCTATAACCATACATTTCAACTAATTACGACCATTCAAGTCGATCCAATCATTTTGTCAAAATTTTTGAACTTTTAGTTTTCATACTGTATTGGGTAGAATGCAAGGCTAGAACCTTAGTTTCCGACCAAAGATGACCATTCAAGTCGATTTGCCCTTTTGGCATAAATTTTGTAACTTTTCGTTTTCATACTGAATTGGGTAGACTCCAAGGCTATACCCTTACTTTCCGACCAAAGATGACCATTCAGGTCGATCTGCCATTTTCGCATAAATTTCGAAACTCTCCGTTGTCACACTGAATTGGGTAGACTCCAAGGCTATAACCTTACATTTCAACTAAAAACGACCATTCAAGTCGATCCAAGCATTGTGCCAAAATTTTTTTAACTTTTAGTTTTCATACTTTATTGGGTAGACTCCAATGCTATAACCGTAGTTTTCGACTAATAAAGACCATTCAAGTCGATTTGCCCTATTATATTAAATTTCGTAACTTTTCGTTCTCATGCTAAACTGGGTCGACTCCCAGGCTATAACCTTACATTTAGGACGATCTGCCCTTTTGGCATAAATTTTGTAACTTTGCGATTTCACACTGAATTGGGTAGACTCTAAGGCTGTAACCTTACTTTTCCACTTATAAAGACCATTCACGTCGATTTGCCCTATTAAATTAAATTTCGTAACTTTTCGTTTTCACATCGAATTGGGTAGACTCCAATGCTATAACCTTACATTTCAACTAAAAGCGACCATTCAAGTCGATCCACCCATTTTGCTAAAATTTCTTAACTTTTAGTTTTCATACTGAATTGGGTAGACTCCGAGGCTGTAACTTTACATTTCAACTAAAAGCGACCATTGAAGTCCAACCATACAGTTTGCAAAAATTTTTTTAACTTTTCGTTTTCATACTGAATTGCGTAGACTCCAAGGCTATAACCTTAGTTTTCGACTAATAAAGACCATCCAAGCCGTAACTTTTCGTTTTCATACTGAACTGGGTAGACTCCATGGCTATAACCCTACTTTTCGACTAAAGATGACTATTCAGGTCGATCTGCCCTTTTGACTGAAAATCGACTATTAAAGTCCTATCAAGTCGACTTGCCTTTTAAATGAAATTTCGTAACTTTTCGTTTTCAGGCTAAGCTGGGTAGACTCCAAGGCTATAACCTTACTTTTCGACTAAAGATGACCATTCAGGACGATCTGCCCTTTTGGCATAACTTTTGTAACTTTGCGATTTCACACTGAATTGGGTAGACTCCAAGGCTATAACCTTACATTTCAACTAAAAGCGACCATTCAAGTCGATCAACCCATTTTGCTAAAATTTTTTAACTTTTAGTTTTCATACTGAATTGGGTAGACTCCAAGGTTATAACCTTACTTTCCGACCAAAGATGACCATTCAGGTCGATCTGCTCTTTTGGCATAAATTTCGAAACTCTCCATTTTTACACTAAATTGGATAGACTCGAATGCTATAACCTAACATTTCAACTAAAAGCGACCATCCAAGTCGAACAACCCATTTTGCTAAAATTTTTTTAACCTTTCGTTTTCATACTGAATTGGGTAGACTCCAAGGCTATAACCTTAGTTTCCGACCAAAGATGACCATTCAGGTCGATCTGCTCTTTTGGCATCAATTTCGAAACTCTCCATTTTTACACTAAATTGGATAGACTCGAATGCTATAACCTTACATTTCAACTAAAAGCGACCATCCAAGTCGATCCACCCATTTTGCCAAAAATTTTTTAACCTTTCGTTTTCATACTGAATTGGGTAGACTCCAAGGCTATAACCTTACATGTCAACTAAAAACGACCATTCAAGTCCATCCACACAGTTTGCCAAAATTTTTTTAACTTTTCGTTTTCCTACTGAAATAGGTAGACTCCAAGGCTATAACCTAAGTGTTCGACTAATAAAGACCATTCAAGTCGATTTTCCTTTTAAATCAAATTTCGCAACTCTTCGTTTTCATACTGAACTGGGTAGACTCCAAGGCTATAACTTCACATTTCAACTAAAAACGACCAGTCAAGTCGATCCAACCATTTTGCCAAAATTTTTGAACTTTTAGTTTTCATACTATATTGGGTAGAAGCAAAGCAATGACCTTACTTTCCAACCAAAGATGACCATTCAGGTCGATCTGCCCTTTTGACTTAAACTTCGTAATTTTCCGTTTTCACACTGAATTGGGTAGACACCAAGGCTTAAACCTTACATGTCAACTAAAAACGACCATTCAAGTCCATCCACACAGTTTGCCAAAATTTTTTTAACTCCTCGTTTTCCTACTGAAATGGGTAAACTCCAAGGCTATAACCCTACTTTCCGACAAAAGATGACCATTCAGGTCGATCAACCCTTTTGACTTAAAATTCGTAACTTTCCGTTTTCACACTAAATTGGATAGACTCCGAAGCAATAACTTTAAATTTCAACTAAAAACGACCATTCAAGTCGATCCAACCATTTTGTCAAAATTATTGAACTTTTAGTTTTCATACTATATTGGGTAGAAGCAAAGCAATGACCTTACTTTCCAACCAAAGATGACCATTCAGGTCGATCTGCTCTTTTGGCATAACTTTCGAAACTCTCCGTTTTCACACTAAATTGGATGGACTCCAAGGCTATAACCTTACATTTCAACTAAAAACGACATTTAAAGTCGATCCAACAATTTTGCCAAAATTTTTGAACATTTAGTTTTCATACTGTAATGGGTAGACTCCAAGGCTATAACTTACTTTTCGACTAATGAAGACCATTCACGTCGATTTGCCCTATAAAATTAAATTTCGTAACTTTTCGTTTTCATACTGAACTTGGTAGACACCAAGGCTATAACCTTACATTTCAACGAAAAATGACCATTCCAGTCCATCCACACAGTTTGCCTAAATTTTTTTAACTTTCGTTTTCATACTGTATTGGGTAGAATCCAAAGCTAAAACCTTAGTTTTCGACTAATAAAGACCATTCAAGTCGCTTTGCCGTTTTAAATTAAATTTCGTAACTTTTCGTTTACATAAAGAATTTGGTAGACTCCAAGGCTCTAACCTTACTTTCCGACCAAAGATGACCATTCAGGTCGATCTGCCATTTTCGCATCAATTTCGAAACTCTCCGTTGTCACACTGAATTGGGTAGACTCCAAGGCTATAACCTTACATTTCAACTAAAAACGACCATTTAAGTCGATCCACACAGTTTACGAAATTTTTTTTAACTTTTCGTTTTCATACTTCATTGGGTAGAATCTAACGCAATAAGCATACTTTTCGACTAGAAACAACCATTCAGGTCGATTTGCCCTTTTGGCTTAAAATTCGTAATTTTCCGTATTCACACTAAATTGGATAGACTCCAATACGATAACCTTAAATTTGAACTAAAGACGACCATTTAAGTCAATCAACCAATTTAACGAAATTTTTTTTAACTTTTCGTTTTCATACTGTATTGGGTAGATTCCAACGCTATAAGCATACTTTTCGACTAGAAACAACCATTCAGGTCGATTTGCCCTTTTAAATTAAATTTCGCAACTCTTCGTTTTCATACTGAACTGGGTAGACACCAAGGCTATAACTTTACATTTCAACTAAAAACGACCATTCAAGTCGATCCAACCATTTTGCCAAAATTATTGAACTTTTAGTTTTCATACTATATTGGGTAGAAGCAAAGCAATGACCTTACTTTCCAACCAAAGATGACCATTCAGGTCGATCTGCTCTTTTGGCATAACTTTCGAAACTCTCCGTTTTCACACTAAATTGGATGGACTCCAAGGCTATAACCTTACATTTCAACTAAAAACGACATTTAAAGTCGATCCAACAATTTTGCCAAAATTTTTGAACTTTTAGTTTTCATACTGTAATGGGTAGACTCCAAGGCTATAACTTACTTTTCGACTAATGAAGACCATTCACGTCGATTTGCCCTATAAAATTAAATTTCGTAACTTTTCGTTTTCATACTGAACTTGGTAGACACCAAGGCTATAACCTTACATTTCAACGAAAAATGACCATTCCAGTCCATCCACACAGTTTGCCTAAATTTTTTTAACTTTCGTTTTCATACTGTATTGGGTAGAATCCAAAGCTAAAACCTTAGTTTTCGACTAATAAAGACCATTCAAGTCGCTTTGCCGTTTTAAATTAAATTTCGTAACTTTTCGTTTACATAAAGAATTTGGTAGACTCCAAGGCTCTAACCTTACTTTCCGACCAAAGATGACCATTCAGGTCGATCTGCCATTTTCGCATCAATTTCGAAACTCTCCGTTGTCACACTGAATTGGGTAGACTCCAAGGCTATAACCTTACATTTCAACTAAAAACGACCATTTAAGTCGATCCACACAGTTTACGAAATTTTTTTTAACTTTTCGTTTTCATACTGTATTGGGTAGAATCTAACGCTATAAGCATACTTTTCGACTAGAAACAACCATTCAGGTCGATTTGCCCTTTTAAATTAAATTTCGCAACTCTTCGTTTTCATACTGAACTGGGTAGACACCAAGGCTATAACTTTACATTTCAACTAAAAACGACCATTCAAGTCGATCCAACCATTTTGCCAAAATTTTTGAACTTTTAGTTTTCCTACTGTATTGGGTAGAATCCAAGGCTGTAACCTTACTTTCCGACAAAAGATGACCATTCAGGTCGATCTACCCTTTTGAATTAAATTTCGAAACTTTCCGATTTCACAATGAATTGGGTAGAAACCAAGGCGATAACCTTACATGTCAACTTAAGCGACCATTCAAGTCCATCCACACAGTTTGCCTAAATTTTTTTAACCTTTCGTTTTCATACTGAATTGTGTAGCCTCCACGGCTATTACCTTAGTTTTCGACTAATAAAGACCATTCAAGTCGCTTTGCTGTTTTAAATTGAATTTCGTAACTTTTCGTTTACATAAAGAATTTGGTAGACTCCAAGGCTATAACCTTATTTTCCGACCAAAGATGACCATTGAGGTCGATCTGCTCATTTGGCATAACTTTCGAAACTCTCCGTTTTCACACTAAATTGGATAGACTCCGAAGCTATAACCTTACATTTCAACTAAATACGACATTTAAAGTTGATCCAACCATTTTGCCAAAATTTTTGAAAACTTTTAGTTTTCATACTGTATTGGGTAAAATCAAAGGCTATGACCTTACTTTCCGACCAAAGATGACCATTCAGGTCAATCTACTCTTTAGGCATAAATTTCGAAACTCTCCGTTTTCACACTAAATTCGATAGACTCCAAGGCTATAACCATACATTTCAACTAATTACGACCATTCAAGTCGATCCAATCATTTTGTCAAAATTTTTGAACTTTTAGTTTTCATACTGTATTGGGTAGAATGCAAGGCTAGAACCTTAGTTTCCGACCAAAGATGACCATTCAAGTCGATTTGCCCTTTTGGCATAAATTTTGTAACTTTTCGTTTTCATACTGAATTGGGTAGACTCCAAGGCTATACCCTTACTTTCCGACCAAAGATGACCATTCAGGTCGATCTGCCATTTTCGCATAAATTTCGAAACTCTCCGTTGTCACACTGAATTGGGTAGACTCCAAGGCTATAACCTTACATTTCAACTAAAAACGACCATTCAAGTCGATCCAAGCATTGTGCCAAAATTTTTTTAACTTTTAGTTTTCATACTTTATTGGGTAGACTCCAATGCTATAACCGTAGTTTTCGACTAATAAAGACCATTCAAGTCGATTTGCCCTTTTATATTAAATTTCGTAACTTTTCGTTCTCATGCTAAACTGGGTCGACTCCCAGGCTATAACCTTACATTTAGGACGATCTGCCCTTTTGGCATAAATTTTGTAACTTTGCGATTTCACACTGAATTGGGTAGACTCTAAGGCTGTAACCTTACTTTTCCACTTATAAAGACCATTCACGTCGATTTGCCCTATTAAATTAAATTTCGTAACTTTTCGTTTTCACATCGAATTGGGTAGACTCCAATGCTATAACCTTACATTTCAACTAAAAGCGACCATTCAAGTCGATCCACCCATTTTGCTAAAATTTCTTAACTTTTAGTTTTCATACTGAATTGGGTAGACTCCGAGGCTGTAACTTTACATTTCAACTAAAAGCGACCATTGAAGTCCAACCATACAGTTTGCAAAAATTTTTTTAACTTTTCGTTTTCATACTGAATTGCGTAGACTCCAAGGCTATAACCTTAGTTTTCGACTAATAAAGACCATTCAAGCCGTAACTTTTCGTTTTCATACTGAACTGGGTAGACTCCAAGGCTATAACCCTACTTTTCGACTAAAGATGACTATTCAGGTCGATCTGCCCTTTTGACTGAAAATCGACTAATAAAGTCCTATCAAGTCGACTTGCCTTTTAAATGAAATTTCGTAACTTTTCGTTTTCATGCTAAGCTGGGTAGACTCCAAGGCTATAACCTTACTTTTCGACTAAAGATGACCATTCAGGACGATCTGCCCTTTTGGCATAACTTTTGTAACTTTGCGATTTCACACTGAATTGGGTAGACTCCAAGGCTATAACCTTACATTTCAACTAAAAGCGACCATTCAAGTCGATCAACCCATTTTGCTAAAATTTTTTAACTTTTAGTTTTCATACTGAATTGGGTAGACTCCAAGGTTATAACCTTACTTTCCAACCAAAGATAACCATTCAGGTCGATCTGCTCTTTTGGCATAAATTTCGAAACTCTCCATTTTTACACTAAATTGGATAGACTCGAATGCTATAACCTTACATTTCAACTAAAAGCGACCATCCAAGTCGAACCACCCATTTTGCTAAAATTTTTTTAACCTTTCGTTTTCATACTGAATTGGGTAGACTCCAAGGCTATAACCTTAGTTTCCGACCAAAGATGACCATTCAGGTCGATCTGCTCTTTTGGCATAAATTTCGAAACTCTCCATTTTTACACTAAATTGGATAGACTCGAATGCTATAACCTTACATTTCAACTAAAAGCGACCATCCAAGTCGATCCACCCATTTTGCCAAAATTTTTTTAACCTTTCGTTTTCATACTGAATTGGGTAGACTCAAAGGCTATAACCTTACATTTCAACTGAAAACGAACATTGAAGTCGATCCACACAGTTTACAAAAATTTTTTGAACTTTTCGTTTTCATACTGAATTGGGTAGACACCAAGGCTATAACCTTACATTTCAACTAAAAAGGACCATTCAAGTCCATTCATACAGTTTGCCAACATTTTTTTAACTTTTGTTTTCGTACTGAATTGGGTAGACACCAAGGCTATAACCTTAGTATTCGACTAATAAAAACCATTCAAGTCGACTTGCCCATTTAAATTAAAATTCGTAACTTTTAGTTTTCATACTGAATTGGGTAGACTCCGAGGCTATAACCTTAGTTTTTGACTAATAAAGACCATTCACGTCGAATTGCCCTATTAAATTAAATTTCGTAACTTTTCGTTTTCATGCTGAACTGGGTAGACTCGAAGGCTATAACCTTACTTTCCTAAAAGAGATGACCATTCAAGTCGATTTGCCCTTTTAAATTAAATTTCGTATCTTTTCGTTTTCAAAATGAACTAGGTAGACCCCAAAGCTATAACCCTACTTTTCGAATAAAGATGACCATTCCGGTCGATCTGCCCTTTTGCAAAAAGTTTTGAACATTTAGTTTTCATACTGTATTGGGTAGAATCCAAGGCTGTAACCTTACTTTATGACAAAAGATGACCATTCAGGTCGATCTACCCTTTTGAATTAAACTTCGCAACTTTCCGATTTCACAATGATTTGGGTAGACACCAAAGCTATAACCTTACATGTCAACTTAAACGACCATTCAAGTCCTTTTTAACCTTTCGTTTTCATACTGTATTAGATAGACTCCAAGGCTATAACTTTAGTTTTCGACTAATGAAGACCATACAAGTCGATTTGCCCTTTTAAATTAAATTTCGCAACTCTTCGTTATCATACTGAACTGGGTAGACACCAAGGCTATAACTTTACATTTCAACTAAAAACGACCATTCAAGACGATCCAACCATTTTGCCAAAATTTTTGAACTTTTAGTTTTCATACTGTATTGGGTAGAATCAAAGGCTGTAACCTTACTTTCCGACAAAAGATGACCATTCAGGTCGATCTACCCTTTGGAATTAAATTTCGCAACTTTCCTATTTCACAATGAATTGGGTAGACACCAAGGCTATAACCTTACATGTCAACTTAAACGACCATTCAAGTCGATCCAACCATTTTGCCAAAATTTTTGAACTTTTAGTTTTCATACTGTATTGGGTAGAATCCAAGGCTGTAACCTTACTTTCCGACAAAAGATGACCATTCAGGTCGATCTACCCTTTTGAATTAAACTTCGCAACTTTCCGATTTCACAATGAATTGGGTAGAAACCAAGGCTATAACCTTACATGTCAACTAAAAACGACCATTCAAGTCCATCCACACAGTTTGCCAAAATTTTTTTTACTTTTCGTTTTCATACTGAATTGTGTAGACTCCAAAGCTATTACCTTAGTTTTCGACTAATAAAGACCATTCAAGTCGCTTTACTGTTTTAAATTGAATTTCGTAACCTTTCGTTTACATAAAGAATTTAGTAGACTCCAAGGCTATAACCTTATTTTCCGACCAAAGATGACCATTGAGGTCGATCTGCTCATTTGGCATAACTTTCGAAACTCTCCGTTTTCACACTAAATTGGATAGACTCCGAAGCTATAACCATACATTTCAACTAAAAACGACATTTAAAATTGATCCAACCATTTTGCCAAAATTTTTGAACTTTTAGTTTTCATACTGTATTGGGTAAAATCAAACGCTATGACCTTACTTTCCGACCAAAGATGACCATTCAGGTCAATCTGCTCTTTAGGCATAAATTTCGAAACTCTCCGTTTTCACACTAAATTCGATAGACTCCAAGGCTATAACCATACATTTCAACTAATTACGACCATTCAAGTCGATCCAATCATTTTGCCAAAATTTTTGAACTTTTAGTTTTCATACTGTATTGGGTAGAATGAAAGGCTAGAACCTTAGTTTCCGACCAAAGATGACCATTCAAGTCGATTTGCCCTTTTGGCATAAATTTTGTAACTTTTCGTCTTCATACTGAATTGGGTGGACTCCAAGGCTATAACCTTACTTTTCGACTAATAAAGACCATTCAAGTCGATTTGCCCTTCAAAATTAATTTTCGTAACTTTTCGTTTTCATACTAAACTGGGTAGACTCCAAGGCTATAACCCTACATTTCGTCTAAAGATGACCATTCAGGTCGATCTGGCCTTTTGACTTAAACTTCGTAATTTTCCGTTTTCACACTGAATTGGGTAGACACCAAGGCTAAAACCTTACATGTCAACTAAAAACGACCATTCAAGTCCATCCAACCATTTTGCCAAAATTATTGAACTTTTAGTTTTCATACTATATTGGGTAGAAGCAAAGCTATGACCTTACTTTCCAACCAAAGATGACCATTCAGGTCGATCTGCTCTTTTGGCATAACTTTCGAAACTCTCCGTTTTCACACTAAATTGGATGGACTCCAAGGCTATAACCTTACATTTCAACTAAAAACGACATTTAAAGTCGATCCAAAAATTTTGCCAAAATTTTTGAACTTTTAGTTTTCATACTGTAATGGGTAGACTCCAAGGCTATAACTTACTTTTCGACTAATGAAGACCATTCACGTCGATTTGCCCTATAAAATTAAATTTCGTAACTTTTCGTTTTCATACTGAACTTGGTAGACACCAAGGCTATAACCTTACATTTCAACGAAAAATGACCATTCCAGTCCATCCACACAGTTTGCCTAAATTTTTTTAACTTTCGTTTTCATACTGTATTGGGTAGAATCCAAAGCTAAAACCTTAGTTTTCGACTAATAAAGACCATTCAAGTCGCTTTGCCGTTTTAAATTAAATTTCGTAACTTTTCGTTTACATAAAGAATTTGGTAGACTCCAAGGCTCTAACCTTACTTTCCGACCAAAGATGACCATTCAGATCGATCTGCTCATTTGGCATAACTTTCGAAACTCTCCGTTTTCACACTAAATTGGATCGACTCCGAAGCTATAACCTTACATTTCAACTAAAAACGACCATTCAAGTCGATCCAACCAATTTACTAAAATTTTTGAACTTTTTGTTTCCATAGTGTATTGCGTAGAATCCAAGGCTATCACCTTACTTTCCGACCAAAGCTGACCATTCAGGTCGATCTGCTCTTTTGGCATAAATTTTGTAACTTTACGTTTTCATACTGAATTGGGTAGAATCCAAGGCTGTAACCTTACTTTCCGACCAAAGATGACCATTCAGGTCGATCTGCTCTTTTGGCATCAGTTTCGAAACTCTCCGTTTTCACACTAAATTCGATAGACTCCAAGGCTATAACCATACATTTCAACTAATTACGACCATTCAAGTCGATCCAATCATTTTGCAAAAATTTTTGAACTTTTAGTTTTCATACTGCATTGGGTAGAATCCAAGGCTAGAACCTTAGTTTCCGTCCAAAGATGACCATTCAGGTCGATTTGCCCTTTTGCCATAAATTTTGTAACTTTACGTTTTCATACTGAATTGGGTAGAATCCAAGGCTGTAACCTTACTTTCCGACCAAAGATGACCATTCAGGTCGATCTGCTCTTTTGGCATAAATTTCAAAACTCTACGTTTTCACACTAAATTCGATAGACTCCAAGGCTATACCCATACATTTCAACTAATTACGACCATTCAAGTCGATCCAATCATTTTGCCAAAAGTTTTGAACTTTTAGTTTTCACACTGTATTGGGTAGAATCCAAAGCTAAACTCTTACTTTTCGACTAGAAACAACTTCAAGTCGATTTGCCCTTTTAAATTAAATTTCGTAACATTTCGTTTTCATACTGAACTGGGTAGACTCCAAGGCTATAACCCTACTTCCGACAAGAGATGACCATTCAGGTCGATCTACCCTTTTGACTTAAAATTCGTAACTTTCCGTTTTCACACTACATTGGATAGACTCCGAAGCAATAACTTTACATTTCAACTAAAAACGACCATTCAAGTCGATCCAACCATTTTGCCAAAATTATTGAACTTTTAGTTTTCTACTGTAATGGGTAGAATCCAAAGCTATAACCTTAGTTTTCGACTAATAAAGACCATTCAAGTCGCTTTGCTGTTTTAAATTAAATTTCGTAACTTTTCGTTTACATAAAGAATTTGGTAGACTCCAAAGCTATACCCTTACTTTCCGACCAAAGATGACCATTCAGGTCGATCTGCAATTTTTCGCATAAATTTCGAAACTCTCCGTTGTCACACTGAATTGGGTAGACTCCAAGGCTATAACCTTACATTTCAACTAAAAACGACCATTCAAGTCGATCCAAGCATTGTGCCAAAATTTTTTTAACTTTTAGTTTTCATACTTTATTGGGTAGACTCCAATGCTATAACCGTAGTTTTCGACTAATAAAGACCATTCAAGTCGATTTGCCCTTTTATATTAAATTTCGTAACTTTTCGTTCTCATGCTAAACTGGGTCGACTCCCAGGCTATAACCTTACATTTAGGACGATCTGCCCTTTTGGCATAAATTTTGTAACTTTGCGATTTCACACTGAATTGGGTAGACTCTAAGGCTGTAACCTTACTTTTCCACTTATAAAGACCATTCACGTCGATTTGCCCTATTAAATTAAATTTCGTAACTTTTCGTTTTCACATCGAATTGGGTAGACTCCAATGCTATAACCTTACATTTCAACTAAAAGCCACCATTCAAGTCGATCCACCCATTTTGCTAAAATTTCTTAACTTTTAGTTTTCATACTGAATTGGGTAGACTCCGAGGCTGTAACTTTACATTTCAACTAAAAGCGACCATTGAAGTCCAACCATACAGTTTGCAAAAATTTTTTTAACTTTTCGTTTTCATACTGAATTGCGTAGACTCCAAGGCTATAACCTTAGTTTTCGACTAATAAAGACCATTCAAGCCGTAACTTTTCGTTTTCATACTGAACTGGGTAGACTCCAAGGCTATAACCCTACTTTTCGACTAAAGATGACTATTCAGGTCGATCTGCCCTTTTGACTGAAAATCGACTAATAAAGTCCTATCAAGTCGACTTGCCTTTTAAATGAAATTTCGTAACTTTTCGTTTTCATGCTAAGCTGGGTAGACTCCAAGGCTATAACCTTACTTTTCGACTAAAGATGACCATTCAGGACGATCTGCCCTTTTGGCATAACTTTTGTAACTTTGCGATTTCACACTGAATTGGGTAGACTCCAAGGCTATAACCTTACATTTCAACTAAAAGCGACCATTCAAGTCGATCAACCCATTTTGCTAAAATTTTTTAACTTTTAGTTTTCATACTGAATTGGGTAGACTCCAAGGTTATAACCTTACTTTCCAACCAAAGATGACCATTCAGGTCGATCTGCTCTTTTGGCATAAATTTCGAAACTCTCCATTTTTACACTAAATTGGATAGACTCGAATGCTATAACCTTACATTTCAACTAAAAGCGACCATCCAAGTCGAACCACCCATTTTGCTAAAATTTTTTTAACCTTTCGTTTTCATACTGAATTGGGTAGACTCCAAGGCTATAACCTTACATTTCAACTGAAAACGACCATTGAAGTCGATCCACACAGTTTACAAAAATTTTTTGAACTTTTCGTTTTCATACTGAATTGGGTAGACACCAAGGCTATAACCTTACATTTCAACTAAAAAGGACCATTCAAGTCCATTCATACAGTTTGCCAACATTTTTTTAACTTTTGTTTTCGTACTGAATTGGGTAGACACCAAGGCTATAACCTTAGTATTCGACTAATAAAAACCATTCAAGTCGACTTGCCCATTTAAATTAAAATTCGTAACTTTTAGTTTTCATACTGAATTGGGTAGACTCCGAGGCTATAACCTTAGTTTTTGACTAATAAAGACCATTCACGTCGAATTGCCCTATTAAATTAAATTTCGTAACTTTTCGTTTTCATGCTGAACTGGGTAGACTCGAAGGCTATAACCTTACTTTCCTAAAAGAGATGACCATTCAAGTCGATTTGCCCTTTTAAATTAAATTTCGTATCTTTTGGTTTTCATAATGAACTAGGTAGACCCCAAAGCTATAACCCTACTTTTCGAATAAAGATGACCATTCCGGTCGATCTGCCCTTTTGCAAAAATTTTTGAACATTTAGTTTTCATACTGTATTGGGTAGAATCCAAGGCTGTAACCTTACTTTCCGACAAAAGATGACCATTCAGGTCGATCTACCCTTTTGAATTAAACTTCGCAACTTTCCGATTTCACAATGATTTGGGTAGACACCAAGGCTATAACCTTACATGTCAACTTAAACGACCATTCAAGTCCTTTTCAACCTTTCGTTTTCATACTGTATTAGATAGACTCCAAGGCTATAACTTTAGTTTTCGACTAATGAAGACCATACAAGTCGATTTGCCCTTTTAAATTAAATTTCGCAACTCTTCGTTTTCATACTGAACTGGGTAGACACCAAGGCTATAACTTTACATTTCAACTAAAAACGACCATTCAAGACGATCCAACCATTTTGCCAAAATTTTTGAACTTTTAGTTTTCATACTGTATAGGGTAGAATCAAAGGCTGTAACCTTACTTTCCGACAAAAGATGACCATTCAGGTCGATCTACCCTTTGGAATTAAATTTCGCAACTTTCCTATTTCACAATGAATTGGGTAGACACCAAGGCTATAACCTTACATGTCAACTTAAACGACCATTCAAGTCGATCCAACCATTTTGCCAAAATTTTTGAACTTTTAGTTTTCATACTGTATTGGGTAGAATCCAAGGCTGTAACCTTACTTTCCGACAAAAGATGACCATTCAGGTCGATCTACCCTTTTGAATTAAACTTCGCAACTTTCCGATTTCACAATGAATTGGGTAGAAACCAAGGCTATAACCTTACATGTCAACTAAAAACGACTATTCAAGTCCATCCACACAGTTTGCCAAAATTTTTTTTACTTTTCGTTTTCATACTGAATTGTGTAGACTCCAAAGCTATTACCTTAGTTTTCGACTAAGAAAGACCATTCAAGTCGCTTTACTGTTTTAAATTGAATTTCGTAACCTTTCGTTTACATAAAGAATTTAGTAGACTCCAAGGCTATAACCTTATTTTCCGACCAAAGATGACCATTGAGGTCGATCTGCTAATTTGGCATAACTTTCGAAACTCCGTTTTCACACTAAATTGGATAGACTCCGAAGCTATAACCATACATTTCAACTAAAAACGACATTTAAAATTGATCCAACCATTTTGCCAAAATTTTTGAACTTTTAGTTTTCATACTGTATTGGGTAAAATCAAACGCTATGACCTTACTTTCCGACCAAAGATGACCATTCAGGTCAATCTGCTCTTTAGGCATAAATTTCGAAACTCTCCGTTTTCACACTAAATTCGATAGACTCCAAGGCTATAACCATACATTTCAACTAATTACGACCATTCAAGTCGATCCAATCATTTTGCCAAAATTTTTGAACTTTTAGTTTTCATACTGTATTGGGTAGAATGAAAGGCTAGAACCTTAGTTTCCGACCAAAGATGACCATTCAAGTCGATTTGCCCTTTTGGCATAAATTTTGTAACTTTTCGTCTTCATACTGAATTGGGTGGACTCCAAGGCTATAACCTTACTTTTCGACTAATAAAGACCATTCAAGTCGATTTGCCCTTCAAAATTAATTTTCGTAACTTTTCGTTTTCATACTAAACTGGGTAGACTCCAAGGCTATAACCCTACATTTCGTCTAAAGATGACCATTCAGGTCGATCTGCCCTTTTGACTTAAACTTCGTAATTTTCCGTTTTCACACTGAATTGGGTAGACACCAAGGCTAAAACCTTAGATGTCAACTAAAAACGACCATTCAAGTCCATCCACACAGTTTGCCAAAATTTTTTTAACTTTTCGTTTTCCTACTGAAATGGGTAGACTCCAAGGCTATAACCCTACTTTCCGACAAAAGATGACCATTCAGGTCGATCAACCCTTTTGACTTAAAATTCGTAACTTTCCGTTTTCACACTAAATTGGATAGACTCCGAAGCAATAACTTTACATTTCAACTAAAAACGACCATTCAAGTCGATCCAACCATTTTGCCAAAATTATTGAACTTTTAGTTTTCATACTATATTGGGTAGAAGCAAAGCTATGACCTCACTTTCCAACCAAAGATGACCATTCAGGTCGATCTGCTCTTTTGGCATAACTTTCGAAACTCTCCGTTTTCACACTAAATTGGATGGACTCCAAGGCTATAACCTTACATTTCAACTAAAAACGACATTTAAAGTCGATCCAAAAATTTTGCCAAAATTTTTGAACTTTTAGTTTTCATACTGTAATGGGTAGACTCCAAGGCTATAACTTACTTTTCGACTAATGAAGACCATTCACGTCGATTTGCCCTATAAAATTAAATTTCGTAACTTTTCGTTTTCATACTGAACTTGGTAGACACCAAGGCTATAACCTTACATTTCAACGAAAAATGACCATTCCAGTCCATCCACACAGTTTGCCTAAATTTTTTTAACTTTCGTTTTCATACTGTATTGGGTAGAATCCAAAGCTAAAACCTTAGTTTTCGACTAATAAAGACCATTCAAGTCGCTTTGCCGTTTTAAATTAAATTTCGTAACTTTTCGTTTACATAAAGAATTTGGTAGACTCCAAGGCTCTAACCTTACTTTCCGACCAAAGATGACCATTCAGATCGATCTGCTCATTTGGCATAACTTTCGAAACTCTCCGTTTTCACACTAAATTGGATCGACTCCGAAGCTATAACCTTACATTTCAACTAAAAACGACCATTCAAGTCGATCCAACCAATTTACTAAAATTTTTGAACTTTTTGTTTCCATAGTGTATTGCGTAGAATCCAAGGCTATCACCTTACTTTCCGACCAAAGCTGACCATTCAGGTCGATCTGCTCTTTTGGCATAAATTTTGTAACTTTACGTTTTCATACTGAATTGGGTAGAATCCAAGGCTGTAACCTTACTTTCCGACCAAAGATGACCATTCAGGTCGATCTGCTCTTTTGGCATCAGTTTCGAAACTCTCCGTTTTCACACTAAATTCGATAGACTCCAAGGCTATAACCATACATTTCAACTAATTACGACCATTCAAGTCGATCCAATCATTTTGCAAAAATTTTTGAACTTTTAGTTTTCATACTGCATTGGGTAGAATCCAAGGCTAGAACCTTAGTTTCCGTCCAAAGATGACCATTCAGGTCGATTTGCCCTTTTGCCATAAATTTTGTAACTTTACGTTTTCATACTGAATTGGGTAGAATCCAAGGCTGTAACCTTACTTTCCGACCAAAGATGACCATTCAGGTCGATCTGCTCTTTTGGCATAAATTTCAAAACTCTACGTTTTCACACTAAATTCGATAGACTCCAAGGCTATACCCATACATTTCAACTAATTACGACCATTCAAGTCGATCCAATCATTTTGCCAAAATTTTTGAACTTTTAGTTTTCATACTGTATTGGGTAGAATGCAAGGCTAGAACCTTAGTTTCCGACCAAAGATGACCATTCAAGTCGATTTGCCCTTTTGGCATAAATTTTGTAACTTTTCGTCTTCATACTGAATTGCGTAGACTCAAAGGCTATAACCTTATTTTTCGACTAATAAAGACCATTCAAGTCGATTTGCCCTTCAAAATTAATTTTCGTAACTTTTCGTTTTCATACTAAACTGGGTAGACTCCAAGGCTATAACCCTACATTTCGTCTAAAGATGACCATTCAGGTCGATCTGCCCTTTTGACTTAAAATTCGTAATTTTCCGTTTTCACACTGAATTGGGTAGACACCAAGGCTAAAACCTTACATGTCAACTAAAAACGACCATTCAAGTCCATCCACACAGTTTGCCAAAATTTTTTTAACTTTTCGTTTTCCTACTGAAATGGGTAGACTCCAAGGCTATAACCTAAGTGTTCGACTAATAAAGACCATTTAAGTCGATTTGCCTTTTAAATCAAATTTCGCAACTCTTCGTTTTCATACTGAACTGGGTAGACTCCAAGGCTATAACTTCACATTTCAACTAAAAACGACCATTCAAGTCGATCCAACAATTTTGCCAAAAGTTTTGAACTTTTAGTTTTCACACTGTATTGGGTAGAATCCAAAGCTAAACTCTTACTTTTCGACTAGAAACAACTTCAAGTCGATTTGCCCTTTTAAATTAAATTTCGTAACATTTCGTTTTCATACTGAACTGGGTAGACTCCAAGGCTATAACCCTACTTCCGACAAGAGATGACCATTCAGGTCGATCTACCCTTTTGACTTAAAATTCGTAACTTTCCGTTTTCACACTACATTGGATAGACTCCGAAGCAATAACTTTACATTTCAACTAAAAACGACCATTCAAGTCGATCCAACCATTTTGCCAAAATTATTGAACTTTTAGTTTTCTACTGTATTGGGTAGAATCCAAAGCTATAACCTTAGTTTTCGACTAATAAAGACCATTCAAGTCGCTTTGCTGTTTTAAATTAAATTTCGTAACTCTTCGTTTACATAAAGAATTTGGCAGACTCCAAAGCTATAACCTTACTTTCCGACCACAGATGACCATTCAGGTCGATCTGCCATTTTCGCATAAATTTCGAAACTCTCCGTTGTCACACTGAATTTGGTAGACTCCAAGGCTATAACCTTACTTTTCGACTAAAGATGACCATTCAGGACGATCTGCCCTTTTGGTAACAATTTTGTAACTTTCCGTTTTCACACTGAATTGAGTAGACTCCAAGGCTATAACCTTACATGTCAACTAAAAACGACCATTCAAGTCGATCCACACAGTTTGCAAAAATTTTTTTAACTTTTAGTTTTCACACTGTATTGGGTAGAATCCAAAGCTAAACTCTTACTTTTCGACTAGAAACAACTTCAAGTCGATTTGCCCTTTTAAATTAAATTTCGTAACATTTTGTTTTCATACTGAACTGGGTAGACTCCAAGGCTATAACCCTACTTCCGACAAGAGATGACCATTCAGGTCGATCTACCCTTTTGACTTAAAATTCGTAACTTTCCGTTTTCACACTACAATGGATAGACTCCGAAGCAATAACTTTACATTTCAACTAAAAACGACCATTCAAGTCGATCCAACCATTTTGCCAAAATTATTGAACTTTTAGTTTTCTACTGTATTGGGTAGAATCCAAAGCTATAACCTTAGTTTTCGACTAATAAAGACCATTCAAGTCGCTTTGCTGTTTTAAATTAAATTTCGTAACTCTTCGTTTACATAAAGAATTTGGCAGACTCCAAAGCTATAACCTTACTTTCCGACCACAGATGACCATTCAGGTCGATCTGCCATTTTCGCATAAATTTCGAAACTCTCCGTTGTCACACTGAATTTGGTAGACTCCAAGGCTATAACCTTACTTTTCGACTAAAGATGACCATTCAGGACGATCTGCCCTTTTGGTAACAATTTTGTAACTTTCCGTTTTCACACTGAATTGAGTAGACTCCAAGGCTATAACCTTACATGTCAACTAAAAACGACCATTCAAGTCGATCCACACAGTTTGCAAAAATTTTTTTAACTTTTCGTTTTCATACTGAATTGCGTAGACACAAAGGCTATAACCTTATTTTTCGACTAATAAAGACCATTCAAGTCGATTTGCCCTTCAAAATTAATTTTCGTAACTTTTCGTTTTCATACTAAACTGGGTAGACTCCAAGGCTATAACCCTACATTTCGTCTAAAGATGACCATTCAGGTCGATCTGCCCTTTTGACTTAAAATTCGTCACTTTCCGTTTTCACACTAAATTGGATAGACTCCGAAGCAATAACCTTACATTTCAACTAAAAACGACCATTCAAGTCGATCCAACCAATTTACTAAAATTTTTGAACTTTTAGTTTTCATAGTGTATTGCGTAGAATCCAAGGCTATCACCTTACTTTCCGACCAAAGATGACCATTCAGGTCGATCTGCTCTTTTGGCATAAGTTTCGAAACTCTCCGTTTTCACACTAAATAGGATAGACTCCAAGGCTATTACCTTACATTTCATCTAAAAACAACCATTCAAGTCGATCCAACCAATTTACTAACATTTTTGAACTTTTAGTTTTCATACTGTATTGGGTAGAATCCAAAGCTAAAATCTTACTTTTCGACTAGAAACAACTTCAAGTCGATTTGCGCTTTTAAATTAAATTTCGTAACATTTCGTTTTCATACTGAACTGGGTAGACTCCAAGCCTATAACCTTACTTTCCGACCAAAGATGACCATTCAGGTCGATCTGCCCTTTTGACTTAAAATTCGTCACTTTCCGTTTTCACACTAAATTGGATAGACTCCGAAGCAATAACCTTACATTTCAACTAAAAACGACCATTCAAGTCGATCCAACCATTTTGCCAAAATTTTTGAACTTTTAGTTTTCATACTGTATTGGGTAGAATCCAAAGCTATAACGTTAGTTTTCGACTAATAAAGACCATTCAAGTCGCTTTGCTGTTTTAAATAAAATTTCGTAACTTTTCGTTTACATAAAAAATTTGGTAGAATCCAAGGCTATAACCTTACTTTCCGACCAAAGATGACCATTCAGGTCGATCTGCCCTTTTGACTTAAAATTCGTCACTTTCCGTTTTCACACTAAATTGGATAGACTCCGAAGCAATAACCTTACATTTCAACTAAAAACGACCATTCAAGTCGATCCAACGATTTTGCCAAAATTTTTGAACTTTTAGTTTTCATACTGTATTGGGTGGAATCCAAAGCTATAACGTTAGTTTTCGACTAATAAAGACCATTCAAGTCGCTTTGCTGTTTTAAATAAAATTTCGTAACTTTTCGTTTACATAAAAAATTTGGTAGAATCCAAGGCTATAACCTTACTTTCCGACCAAAGATGACCATTCAGGTCGATCTGCCCTTTTGACTTAAAATTCGTCACTTTCCGTTTTCACACTAAATTGGATAGACTCCGAAGCAATAACCTTACATTTCAACTAAAAACGACCATTCAAGTCGATCCAACGATTTTGCCAAAATTTTTGAACTTTTAGTTTTCATACTGTATTGGGTAGAATCCAAAGCTATAACGTTAGTTTTCGACTAATAAAGACCATTCAAGTCGCTTTGCTGTTTTAAATAAAATTTCGTAACTTTTCGTTTACATAAAGAATTTGGTAGAATCCAAGGCTATAACCTTACTTTCCGACCAAAGATGACCATTCAGGTCGATCTGCTCATTTGGCATAACTTTCGAAACTCTCCGTTTTCACACTAAATTGGATGGACTCCAAGGCTATAACCTTACATTTCAACTAAAAACGACATTTAAAGTCGATCCAACAATTTTGCCAAAATTTTTGAACTTTTAGTTTTCATACTGTAATGGGTAGACTCCAAGGCTGTAACTTACTTTTCGACTAATGAAGACCATTCACGTCGATTTGCCCTATAAAATTAAATTTCGTAACTTTTCGTTTTCATACTGAACTTGGTAGACACCAAGGCTATAACCGTACATTTCAACGAAAAATGACCATTCCAGTCCATCCACACAGTTTGCCTAAATTTTTTTAACTTTCGTTTTCATACTGTATTGGGTAGAATCCAAGGCTATCACCTTACTTTCCGACCAAAGATTACCATTCAGGTCAATCTGCTCTTTAGGCATAAATTTCGAAACTCTCCGTTTTCACACTAAATTCGATAGACTCCAAGGCTATAACCATACATTTCAACTAATTACGACCATTCAAGTCGATCCAATCATTTTGCCAAACTTTTTGAACTTTTAGTTTTCCTACTGCATTAGGTAGAATCCAAGGCTAGAACCTTAGTTTCCGTCCAAAGATGACCATTCAGGTCGATTTGCCCTTTTGTCATAAATTTTGTAACTTTACGTTTTCATACTGAATTGGGTAGAATCCAAGGCTGTAACCTTACTTTCCAACCAAAGATGACCATTCAGGTCGATCTGCTCTTTTGGCATAAGTTTCGAAACTCTCCGTTTTCACACTAAATAGGATAGACTCCAAGGCTATTACCTTACATTTCATCTAAAAACGACCATTCAAGTCGATCCAACCAATTTACTAACATTTTTGAACTTTTAGTTTTCATACTGTGTTGGGTAGAATCCAAAGCTAAAATCTTACTTTTCGACTAGAAACAACTTCAAGTTGATTTGCGCTTTTAAATTAAATTTCGTAACATTTCGTTTTCATACTGAACTGGGTAGACTCCAAGCCTATAACCTTACTTTCCGACCAAAGATGACCATTCAGGTCGATCTACCCTTTTGACTTAAAATTCGTCACTTTCCGTTTTCACACTAAATTGGATAGACTCCGAAGCAATAACCTTACATTTCAACTAAAAACGACCATTCAAGTCGATCCAACCATTTTGCCAAAATTTTTGAACTTTTAGTTTTCATACTGTATTGGGTAGAAACCAAAGCTATAACGTTAGTTTTCGACTAATAAAGACCATTCAAGTCGCTTTGCTGTTTTAAATAAAATTTCGTAACTTTTCGTTTACATAAAGAATTTGGTAGAATCCAAGGCTATAACCTTACTTTCCGACCAAAGATGACCATTCAGGTCGATCTGCTCATTTGGCATAACTTTCGAAACTCTCCGTTTTCACACTAAATTGGATGGACTCCAAGGCTATAACCTTACATTTCAACTAAAAACGACATTTAAAGTCGATCCAACAATTTTGCCAAAATTTTTGAACTTTTAGTTTTCATACTGTAATGGGTAGACTCCAAGGCTGTAACTTACTTTTCGACTAATGAAGACCATTCACGTCGATTTGCCCTATAAAATTAAATTTCGTAACTTTTCGTTTTCATACTGAACTTGGTAGACACCAAGGCTATAACCGTACATTTCAACGAAAAATGACCATTCCAGTCCATCCACACAGTTTGCCTAAATTTTTTTAACTTTCGTTTTCATACTGTATTGGGTAGAATCCAAGGCTATCACCTTACTTTCCGACCAAAGATTACCATTCAGGTCAATCTGCTCTTTAGGCATAAATTTCGAAACTCTCCGCTTTCACACTAAATTCGATAGACTCCAAGGCTATAACCATACATTTCAACTAATTACGACCATTCAAGTCGATCCAATCATTTTGCCAAAATTTTTGAACTTTTAGCTTTCATACTGCATTAGGTAGAATCCAAGGCTAGAACCTTAGTTTCCGTCCAAAGATGACCATTCAGGTCGATTTGCCCTTTTGTCATAAATTTTGTAACTTTACGTTTTCATACTGAATTGGGTAGAATCCAAGGCTGTAACCTTACTTTCCAACCAAAGATGACCATTCAGGTCGATCTGCTCTTTTGGCATAAGTTTCGAAACTCTCCGTTTTCACACTAAATAGGATAGACTCCAAGGCTATTACCTTACATTTCATCTAAAAACGACCATTCAAGTCGATCCAACCAATTTACTAACATTTTTGAACTTTTAGTTTTCATACTGTGTTGGGTAGAATCCAAAGCTAAAATCTTACTTTTCGACTAGAAACAACTTCAAGTCGATTTGCGCTTTAAAATTAAATTTCGTCACATTTCGTTTTCATACTGAACTGGGTAGACTCCAAGTCTATAACCTTACTTTCCGACCAAAGATGACCATTCAGGTCGATCTACCCTTTTGACTTAAAATTCGTCACTTTCCGTTTTCACACTAAATTGGATAGACTCCGAAGCAATAACCTTACATTTCAACTAAAAACGACCATTCAAGTCGATCCAACCATTTTGCCAAAATTTTTGAACTTTTAGTTTTCATACTGTATTGGGTAGAATCCAAAGCTATAACGTTAGTTTTCGACTAATAATGACCATTCAAGTCGCTTTGCTGTTTTAAATAAAATTTCGTAACTTTTCGTTTACATAAAGAATTTGGTAGACTCCAAGGCGATAACCTTACTTTCCGACCAAAGATGACCATTCAGGTCGATCTGCTCATTTGGCATAACTTTCGAAACTCTCCGTTTTCACACTAAATTGGATGGACTCCAAGGCTATAACCTTACATTTCAAGTAAAAACGACATTTAATGTCGATCCAACCATTTTGCCAAAAGTTTTGACCTTTTAGTTTTCATACTATATTGGGTAGAAACAAAGCTATGATCTTACTTTCCAACCAAAGATGACCATTCAGGTCGATCTGCTCTTTTGGCATAACTTTCGAAACTCTCCGTTTTCACACTAAATTGGATGGACTCCGAAGCTATAACCTTATATTTCAACTAAAAACGACATTTAAAGTCGATCCAACCATTTTGCCAAAATTTTTGAACTTTTAGTTTTCATACTGTATTTGGTAGAATCCAAGGCTATGACCTTACTCTCCGACCAAAGATTACCATTCAGGTCAATCTGCTCTTTTGGCATAACTTTCGAAACTCTCCGTTTTCACACTAAATTGGATGAACTCCAAGGCTATAACCTTACATTTCAACTAAAAACGACATTTAAAGTCGATCCAACCATTTTGCCAAAATTTTTGAACTTTTAGTTGTCATACTGTAATGGGTAGACTCCAAGGCTATAACCTTACTTTTCGACTAATGAAGACCATTCACGTCGATTTGCCCTTGTAAATTGAATTTCGTAACTTTTCGTTTTCATACTGAACTGGGTAGACACCAAGGCTATAACCTTACATTTCAACTAAAAGCGACCATTCAAGTCGATCCAACCATTTTGCCAAAATTTTTTAACATTTAGTTTTCATGCGGAATTTGGTAGACTCCAAAGCTATAACCTTACTTTCCGACCAAAGATGACCATTCAGGTCGATCTGCTCATTTGGCATAAATTCCGAAACTCTCCGTTTTCACACTGAATTTAGTAGACTCAAAGGCTATAACATTAAATTTCAACAAAGAACGACCATTCAAGTCGATCCATCCATTTGGCCTAAATTTGGTAACTTTTCCTTTCCATACTGAATTGGGTACACTCCAAGGTTATAACGTTACTTTTCGTCTAACAACGACCATTCAGGTCGATTTGGCCTTTTCGCTTAAATTTCGTAACTTTCCGTTTTCACACTTAATAGGTTAAACTGCAAGGCTGTAATCTTACCTTTTGACTAATAACGCCCATTAAGGTCGATCTGCCGTTGGGCTTCAAATTTTTCAACTTTTCGTATTCACACTGAATTGGGAAGACTCCAAGGCTACAACCTTAAATTTCAACAAACAACGACCATTCAGGTTGATTCGGCCTTTTGGCTTAAATTTCATAACTTTCCGTGTTCACACTAAATTGGGAAGCCTCCAAGGCTATAACCTTAAATTTCCACTAAAAACTACCACTCAAGTCGATCCACCCATTTGGCCTAAATTTGGTAACTTTTCCTTTCCATACTGAATTGGGTAGCCTCCAAGGCTATAACGTTACTTTTTGACTAATAACGACCATTAAGGTCGATCTATCCTTTTGACTTAAATTTCGAAATATTCTATTGTCACACTGACTTTGTTTCAGTCCAATCCTAAAACCTACTTTTTGACTAAAAACTACTATTCAGGTCGATGTACCCATTTTGCATAAATTTGGTAACTTTTCGTTTTCACACTGAATTGGGAAGACTCCAAGGCTATAACCTTAAATTTCAACTAAAAGCAACTACTCAAGTCGATCCACCCATTTTGCATAAATTTGGTAACTTTTCGTTTTCACACTGAATTGGGAAGACTCCAAGGCTATAACCTTAAATTTCAACTAAAAGCAACTACTCAAGTCGATCCACCCATTTGGCCTAAATTTCGTAACTTTTAGTTTTCATACTGTATTGGGTAGAATCCAAGGCTATAACCTTAGTATTCGACTAATAAAGACCATCAAAGTCGATTTGCCCTTTTAAACTAAATTTCGTAACTTTTCGTTTTCATACTAAACTGGGGAGACTCAAGGGCTATAACCTTACTTTTCGACTACAGATGACCATTCAGGACGATCTACCCTTTTTGCATAAATTTTGTAACTTTCCGTTTTCACACTGAATTGGGTAGAATCTAAGGCTATAACCTTTCTTTTTGACTAAAAACGACAAATTAGATCCGTCTGCCCTGTTAGCTTACATTTCGTACCTCTCCGATTTCACACTTAATTGGGTTGACTCCAAGGCTATAACCTTAAATTTAAACTAAAAACGACCATTCAAGTCGATCCACCCATTTTGCCTAAATTTGGTAACTTTTCCTTTCCATACAGAATTGGGTAGACTCCAAGGCTATAACGTTACTTTTCGTCTAACAACGACTATTCAGGTCGATGTACCAATTTTGCATAAATTTGGTAACTTTTCGTTTTCAAACTGAATTTGGTAGACTCCAAGGATGTTACCTTACTGTTCGACTAGAAACAACCATTCAGGTCGATCTGCCCTTTTGACTTAAATTTCGTAACTTTTCGTTTTCATACTGAATTGGGTAGAGTCTAAGGCTATAACCTTTCTTTTTGACTAAAAACGACAATTCAGATTCATCTGCCCTGTTAGCTTACATTTCGTACCTCTCCGTTTTCACACTTAATTGGGTAGATTCCAAGGCTATAACCTTAAATTTAAACTAAAAACGACCATTCAAATCGATCCACACAGTTAACAAAAATTTTTTCAAGTGTTCGTTTTCATACTGAATTGGATAGACTCCAAGGCTATAACCTTAGTTTTCGACTAATAAACACCATTCAAGTTGATTTGCCTTTTAAAATTAAATTTCATAACTTTTTGTTTTCATACTGTACTAGATAGACACCAAGGCTATATATAACCTTACTTTTCGACTCAAGATGACCATTCAGGTCGATCTTCCCTTTCGGCATAAATTTCTTTAACTTTCCGTTTTCATACTGAATTGGGTAGACTCCAATGCTATAGCCTTAGTTTTCGACTAATAAAGACCATTCAAGTCGATTTGCCCTTTTAAATTAAATTTCGTAACTTTTCGTTTTCATACTGAACTGGGTAGACTTCAAGGCTATAACCTTACTTTTCGACTAGAGATGACCATTCAGGTCGATCTGCCCTTTTGACTTAAATTTCGTAACTTTTCGTTTTCATACTGAATTGGGTGGAGTCTAAGGCTATAACCTTTCTTTTTGACTAAAAACGACAATTCAGATCCATCTGCCCTGTTAGCTTACATTTCGTACCTCTCCGTTTTCACACTTAATTGGGTAGATTCCAAGGCTATAACCTTAAATTTAAACTAAAAACGACCATTCAAATCGATCCACACAGTTAACAAAAATTTTTTTAAGTGTTCGTTTTCATACTGAATTGGATAGACTCCAAGGCTATAACCTTAGTTTTCGACTAATAAACACCATTCAAGTTGATTTGCCTTTTAAAATTAAATTTCATAACTTTTTGTTTTCATACTGAACTAGGTAGACACCAAGGCTATATATAACCTTACTTTTCGACTCAAGATGACCATTCAGGTCGATCTTCCCTTTTGGCATAAATTTTTTTAACTTTTCGTTTTGATACTGAATTGGGTAGACTCCAATGCTATAACCTTAGTTTTCGACTAATAAAGACTATTCAAGTCGATTTGCCCTTTTAAATTAAATTTCGTAACTTTTCGTTTTCATACTGAACAGGGTAGACTTCAAGGCTATAACCTTACTTTTCGACTAAAGATGACCATTCAGGTCGATCTGCCCTTTAGGCATAAATTTTGTAACTTTCCGTTTTCAAACTGAATTTGGCAGACTCCAAGGCTATAACCTTAAATTTCAACTAAAAACGACCACTCAAGTCGATCCACCCATTTGGCCTAAATTTGGTAACTTTTCCTTTCCATACTGAATTGGGTACACTCCAAGGTTATAACGTTACTTTTCGTCTTACAACGATCATTCAGGTCGATTTGGCCTTTTGGCTTAATTTTCGTAACTTTCCGTCTTCACTGGGATTTCCTTAAACTGCAAGGCCATAACCTTACTTTTTGGCTGAAAACGATCATTCTGATCGATGATAGAGTTTGGCATAGAATCGATCATCTTTCCAGTTTAATTCAAATTTTGTGGAAAACTGGAAGGCTATAACCTTAAATTTTGGGAAAAAGAGCTATTGTGTCGACCTTTGGCAAAAAGAGCGATCTCGAGGTACTGATATTTGGGCAGAAAGAGATCTCTTGGGATGTCATATGTCACCTTTGAGTTTACTTTGGATTTGCTGGAAAATAATAGGCTATAATCCTAATGTTTGGCTGTAAACAACAGTTCTATTTGAACAGAAATTTTGCATTAATGTCGTCCGTTTCCAGTGCTGGTCATTGGTGCACAAAAAATGCGAGGCTATAAATGTACCTATATGATAAAAGCGCTTGTCCTAGACATTAAAAGTATTAAGAAATTTAAATATACGTGTGTGAAATAGACTAATAACAAAGTTATTGATATTGAAAAAATTCAATTATATACTTCAATAATATACGTCTAAGAGAAAATTGCACAAATTAGCTTTCAGCTGGATGGCCTTTAGTACAGAGACCAGTGATAAATTCGTTCGTTTTGAAACTAGAAGATATCTGAGATGCAACTTTACTCGCAATATCCAAAGATTGTTTTTGACTTCCAAGTGCCTCCTCAATGTTCTTTCTTGCAGTTTTTTTATCTGAGGGCAAATCCTTATAAACGGATGCAAGAATATCTGTTGCTGATTCACAATTAGTTCTGGAGAATTAAGAAAATAAAATGATTCTTGAAATTCTGACATCAAAGGCAATGATCCTTTGTCCGTAGCTGGAAGTAATGAGTTTCTGATTCTATGACATTATCTTGATGAGACCCTAAGCAAACATCTCTCAGGAAGACCTTACTACTTTTGTTGGCAGCGTAAAACCAATACAATGCTATCTTTATGTGACAAATGTCAGTTGTAGTTTTACAACGATTCAATAGGCTTATGTTCATGCCCGTTGCTATCATTTTTTATGGAAAGAAAAGTCTGTTCACAAAATAAAATGAAAATCGTCTTAATGAAATAAAATAAACGGCATATTTTACATGCATTTCTGTGCACTTATTTTCAATAATATATGGGGTTTCATGGTCAATATTGAATAAGCGTATGATTAACAGTTCTATAATAGTGTTTTGATTCCTATGCAGCTTTGAAATATCGAGCATTTCCCTCGTAAATTCTTACATGAACGAATTAATTATTTTTTCAAGACTGATGTCTCAAAAGAAGTCTTTCAAAACAACTTAAGTGGTGCTTTAATTGAAGAGACGTGAGGGATGAACGCTAGGTTTAATGCTTTAAGTAAAAATGGCAGATTATAGGCTAATTGTTGGAAAATCAACACATCAATCAAAAGCATGATTTTCCACCAGTGCCTAAAATAAAGTTTGCGCTGTTCTACCGAGAAGAAGGAAAAAGGGCTATTGCTCCGTGGCAAAATCATTATGTAAAACAACGGCAAAGTGAGTCTGGAATACTCAAGCTACCCCAAATCAAATAATAGTCTCGATGGAGAATGTTCTTAGGCACATAACGAGGCAAGAAAATGAAGAAAAAGCAAAGATGTACAAACCTTAAACCATCGACAAGTGACAGTATTTCATTCAGCGTATTTTTGAGCTGTTTCGAGCTCTTTTGAATCTGACTAAGGCGATCTCTTTCAGCAACAAAGTATGATTCAAGCTCATGTCGACCTTGCTGCTCCTTGTACACTTGCGCTTGTAAATATTCTACGTAAGCATGGGCCTAAAAACAAATCACGATGTATTTAATCTAACTGGAATAGAAGGATAGTGATAGGAACATGCTGGAAAGCAGGCTTTGCAAAGTATCATAATGGCATAACAATGCATAATAGAGCAGCGAAAAGATCAATTGCATCATATTACTGTACATTATTATAGCACAAAACAGACCACAGCGCAGTAGCAAAGTTCAGTAGCATGCACAGTACAGCATAGGGTAGTACAGTGATATAGAGTACAAGCAGAAGAGTATTGGAGAATACAGTTTAGTTTAGATTAGATTAGATTAGATTAGATTAGATTAGTTTAGATTAGATTAGATTGATTAGAGGAAAAAAGTACTTTAAAATCCTTAAGAAAAAACACTACCTGCTGAATTGTTGTTTCACTATCCACATTTCCCGACTGATTCTCAGCCTAAAAAAGATCAGAGATCAATACTTGTCATCAACTTAAGAAAATACAAAAGGATTGAAAGATTAGGCTCAAAAACCAATTATCGCAGCCTCATCCTGTAGCCTTTTTTTCTTTAGTGTTTAAGCCACAAAGCCATGACTCAAGTATTGTCCATTATGCAAATGAGGATTGTCCATATAACGCTTCTGGCTTCAAAATCCCAAAAGCACAATTTATACCAAATTCTAACCAAGGACGCAGTATGGACCATTGCACACACACTCTTTTACTGTGAATTATTGTCAATTCTGTTATGAAAAATCAAAAGAAAAATCATCTAAATGCAATTTACAGCAATGTGCTGTCGACTAAGAATAATTGATTGCTAATAAGTGAAGATGACAATAAAGGAACCAACTGATAAAGCCAGTCTGAATATCTAATCTAAGAACTGACAAAGAGAAAATCAAAGGCTCAGTCATCAATTGCTAAGCTATTCCTGATACCACAATAATACCTAAAGATGACACTGATGGGATTACCTTACTTTCTGAACTCCTTGATTTTGAGTAATTCTGAATGTAACTAATAATCTTTTTGCGCGGTCCAAGTTTACTGCAAATAAAAGCATGCTAAACATGTCAACACAAATTTGTATTCATGCAGATGCTAAAAGGCATTAGAACTGACAAAAGCATATTTGACAGATAGATATATTTTTGGTCAGATGAATTCAAATTCTCTCCATCACATTTCGGCTAAATTTATGCTACTCAAAATGAAATAAAAATCCACACAAACATACTGTGGAGGAGCGTTGAGAGCATGTTGCAAACAAAATAAGAAAAATAGCTACCCAACCAATAATTTATCAAGGAGAGCTTTTTTGCACTGAGTCCATTGTTCTTTGGGCCTCAATATTCTATAAATTTTATTCCTATGGAGACAAGAGTGTGTATTTCTGAAATTTGTAATGCTGTTCTTGTTGAAGGCTTGATGACCTTGTGTTTTCCTGCAACATGTACAGCACAGCATATTTGTTGTTTATTTGTTGCAGTATTTTTGATTGGAATATAAAAAGTTCTCAGGCTCACATTTTGGACATTTCAAGTCTTGTGTGCTCTGTTAATTTTATAATGAAGGAAAAACTGGATGTGCTAGCTTATAGACTGCAGTAAGGTTGGTATATCCATCGCTGAAGCCATTTGATTGAAATACCTAGCCATTATAATCTAAATTCATTCAATTTAAAATAAGTAAAGAAGGCTAAGGATTGTCAGCAAGGTATGAGAACAATACCTACCAGAAAAACCTTTTATGATCTAGCCTAGTGGTTTAACTGTTTAGAATTATTCAACATACTGCTATAACATATAGCCAAGCACATCCTTCACAATGGCTCAGGAATCATTAACATCATTATCATGTTGATTATTATGATCAACTCATTAAAAGCAGGCTGGTTCAAAAAAGCAAATAACAGGTAATTCAAGGCTGCTAAAATGTACAAGGTATAAGGTAACAAAAAGTAGTAACAAATTTTAAAATCTATAGGTGAAAGAAAATATATGATTGAAAAATAGTGGTTAATGTGTGGCTGTTCAACATTTCTGAATGTAGAGACAACATAGCAACTTACAGTTCTTTGGAGATAAGGCTTAAAAGTGATAATGACCTACTTGATGCCAATTTGTTTAAGATCCTCATCATTCAAAGTGAGAAATGTTTCCATGTCAATATCTTCTTGTTCAAAACAGGAATAATACTTAGCAAGATTTAAGCCATCCAATACATCACTCAGAGTTTCTGTAGTTTGTTTGTCTTGACTTTGATTTGCTAGCCAACCTTGATGTTTTGGAGGCTCATAACACATTCTACTTACTTTGCCTTTTCTCTTTGGTATTACTATGCTAAGAATAAAATAAACAAGTACCATTTTTATTAGGAACAGGACAGGTCAGCTAAGCTTAGCATAAAAGGAGATCTTTTATTAGAAAATTGTAATGACAAAGTTTTGCGTTACAGTACATGTACTTTACAATGAAAAAGCTATACAATCTGCAATAATGGCAAAATGCTTTTTGAAAAACATTTTACAAATGTTGTGACAATGATGAATGATGCAAGTAACATTTGGAACATTGGTGAACAGTGACATCAGGTAAGGTAACAAAAACGATGATAAATTTTTCTTCATTTATCTTTTTTCTAATTTCAAAGTTTTTCTATTTTTCCATTGACATTATTCTTTTCAATAGAATTTTAAATAAAAAATTTTCAAAATCAATTTTTTATAAAAAAATTTCAGAAAGTGAAAATAGAATGATTAATATAAAATTTCTACTATTCTCAGAGTGTTCCACAACTGCCAACACCTCATTTCCTACTGCCAAAACCTAATTTCTGATTAGCACTATATTGATCAACTTAATTTTTGGGCGCCCAAAACTCTGGTCTAGTATATTTCAAAACAGCCCCCCAAGAGTCATATCTGTGGGATATTTTGGTAATTTTACAACTTTGTTGGAATGTATTTTGAATTTTTTGGAATAGCTTGCTGAGTTGAATATGCCTTCAATGTTGAATTAAATTGTCAACATAGTTTCCTAGTTTCTATTCCACTAAGCTCTAGCAATAGTAGCATATCCCTGTTCAGAGTGAATAATAGGCACTACATTAAACAACAAAGATTACAACAATCAGCAAGAGGCTCTTCATAACTGTTTGCAATTTAAATTGTTACAGTTTTGGAAAAAGCATTTTATAAAAAAGTCTGTCCGAAAATTTGCGTTTTGAGCCCCAATCTAGCCCCCATTGCACCCTTGTGGTAAAGGCTTAGATTCTCCATGTATCCAAAGGAAGAAAACAACTGTTGTAGTCAGATTGATATTGCCTGCATTCATATGAAGCAAAGTCTTAAAACTCACTGCACCTGGTGCAGTTAGTGCCTATTCCAAAAGCCTTTCCAATCCAGATACACTGCTGTTTTGAAAAGTTGTTGAATGACCTAACAATTCAAAAACCCTTATGTTTTCAAGTGTTAAAGTTAATTAAATAATCTGGACAACTTTTCCTATCAAGGTTGAATCTAACATTGATGGCTTTAGGCAGGCCTTTAAGGCATCAAGTTCAATATCAAATTTTTAAAGGAAAATGGGTTATCAAGAGAAACTTCCCAAAAACAATATATTTCATATAGCAATTTCCCCAAACCACAAATGCTCATGCAAGAAATGTGGTCTAGCTGCATGCCCTTGCCAAAACTTTTACTAACACCTTTTCCATGAGGATGAAATCTGTATGTAAGAGTGAATTTAGTCAGCTTCTTCCTTGCAAAAGAAGATGAAGAATGGGTCTCTGTTGAGCCATGTGTAGGAGGAAGTTTTCCCAAGTAAATAAACAGAACAGGAATTGTAACAGATGGCCTGCAATTAACTAACATTTGCAAATAGGAAGAATTTTTGGTACACTATTCTGATGTGAAGCCCAACAATAAATTATGTTGTTAGACATCCAAGGCATTGGCAAGAGATAGCCACTTCTACACCAACAGAAGATGGAGAGTATCTGCTCTGTGCAGGAAATCTGATAAATATTGCAGTAAGTACTTTTGATGCAATTATTGCTATTCCGAATGCAAACGTTGGAAAAGTTAAAGGTAATATCTCTCGACATTCATTGATGATAATATCTCTAATCCACATTCCCCTTTAATTATCGTATGAAACGCCGGAATTGACGTAACGCCAGAATTGCATTTACTGTTTACTGTTCCAGACATTAAATTGGAACGTCATCCATGCTGCAAGTATACATTGTGTATAATTATGTTTAGTTTGCTTATAAAATACAAGTCAAATAAATGTGACATCTAAATCATAGACATGTCTAAATCAAGCCTAGTAAGCTGATGAATTAGGATGAACTGGACCTCAAACAGTGCCTCCAACGAGACTAAAAAAGGGGGGAAGCCAAAGTTCGATGTCGAAAAATTACAAAGGCACAAGATGATGAGCTGCCTTAATTTGCAAAAAGTGGGGAGGGGTCGTTCGAGGCCCTGTAAAAGCTCACCTTCTCTCACGATTTGCTCCGTCGTGTAACGACATGAGCTCAATGGCCAATTCATTGTCTCTTTGAAATCCCAAATCTGTTCTTAGAGATCGCCATTCCTCGTGACATTCTGCTGTTACATATAAAGCCTTATATATAACAGGAGACGCAGATTTTGGTCTTCCTCGTTTCGTTGGAAACATTGTAAAACGATACAGCAGAGTGAATACAATTCCGGCGCTTCGCCATATTTTACACAATGCGATAAATTAAAGAGGACTGGGAACAATAAAAATTCCTTTGTTTTTATAACCAATCGAGACAGATAGCGAGTATCTAGTGAACAAAAGAAAGAAATCAAAGAAGTGGCATTTATGATATGTTCTGCTAAAATTTTAAATGCATTTGCAAAAATTTTGGGATTCTATAATTTTTGGGCTTTGCAATACAGCTTCAAATAGGTCACTGAGATTCCTTTCTAAATAGCCTTCCTCTGCATTAGAAAAAATTGAAATAAGTACCACCTTTCGTAGCTGCTCTTCTGTGGAAATTTTCTCGGAAAGAAACCATAGTCAATGGAAAAGAATTTATTCTATTGACTATGAAAAAAGGAAAGGTAAAAATAAGCCTAAAGAAAACAGGGTTCACATGATTCAAGTGATTAGAGAAAAGCAACCCCAATCGATTCAGTAATATTTAAAAACGTACTGCAGTCTGTCTAATTGCACTCCTCTGGAAAACTTGAATGTGCTCTAGAACTCCGTTTGGAAGAAGAACATTTTTTGTGTATGAATCCTGTGTATTCAATCCATGGCCTCAGAGCAACGGGGGCATCTTCCTAGTGTTACGAAGGCAGCGCGGGGCATCAAAGTGCTCTTCCAAAAAATGATCTTTTATAAGTTCTATTTCGTAACAGTGTAATCTAATATAACTTTTTCAGCAGAAATTTTGGCCATATTTGACCGGCGTTATAGTCCCGGTCATAATAGTAGAACAAGTTTTTCTGCTCTCGATGTCACAATTTATTCTGAAGAATTTTCAGCTTGACATGCTAAACAGCAATTCCAGATTTATTTCAACAGCAAAGTTTGACACCTAGAGTAATGGTGGAGCAACAGGTGGGTCTGGATTCCAATTTTCCCTGAAGTTTGTTGTTGAGTTTCGCGAAAAAATGGAAAAAAAACAATTGCATCTTAGTAGAGGTATACCAGCTTTAGTGTTTTTGCAATGTAATTAAACAATCTAATTAATGTTCCCTATGAAAACCTAATCTAAATTTCGCTAAAAGGGTGTTTCCTTTGTTTTCCGAGAAATTTTGCGTGGCGCCGCCCGCTGACCCCTCAAGGTGCTCTATGCGCTTTTTTGTTACTATTCAATATAAGAATTGCCCACAACCTTCTTCCCAATCAAAGCGAAAATCCTTTGCTATGAACTACAGCAAAACAAAACAGAACAACTTTATTTCACAAGTGTTTAACCTCAAATGAATGCAATATATCACGCAAAACCAAGCTCAAACTTCCAATTGCTTCCAGTTTATCGATTTCATATGGTATTGGCAATATATTGCCACACTACTGTGCAGCATTAAATGTGATTTGATTTTCCAGATGACAATCTTCATCATTATAAAACCCCTAAAAATCATGCAGAAAAATATCCTTTCTATCAAAAATATAAAAAATTGCCAACAGACCTTTCCATGTCACAGCTAGGATCTTAATGGCTTTCATCTTTTAGACACCATAGTTGATCCTTCAAACGCATTTCTATTATATCATCTAGGCCTCCTGTCCAATGTTTGCATACTCCATCTGTATTGGAGGAAGTCCCTGATGCCAAAGCTAAGATTATCAACTCTGGAAAATACCTTGGAACTATTCCTTAAGTGCATCTCCAAGGAGGACATCCAACCCTGCAATTCCTCCCATTTAAAGTTCTTCTGTTTGCCACTTTAAAACGATTCCAAAAGAAAAGGAGGTCCGCGCGAAAAACATAAAAGCGATATTTTCAAGCGCTTATCGGAAATGGGGTTTTGGCAGCTCTAGGGCACTCAGAAAAAAGGAAAGAGATATCCTTATCGTTTCTGAAATTTCAAATATATTTCAAAAGGTTTTTACTGAAAAAATTAAATGCAAAAAATAGAACAATATTTTGATATGAAAAAGAGGATAAATAGAAACAAATTTCCAGTGGCAGTCCTCAGCCACTATGAGCCAAAAACTCCAATTCAAGGATTGCAAAAGTATCAAATTTCAAATAAATACAACTTTACTCACGTTTGCGATATTTCGCCTTTTAGTCCTGAGAAAAGAACGTAGAGAGGAATTACAGTGACAATATGCTAGTAGATAGGTTGGGCAATGACAAAGAAAAAGTGACACGATGCAAAAGACTAACATTGCAAAATATTCAAGGAGTGAGCGCTAACGCCTGTTGCTCTCTGCAAAATGTCTGTTGGATTGATCTAAATTGGGATCAATGTTTTTTGAAAGAATAGTACATAAAACGTTTCTATTTTGACTCTTATCCGCATGAAAGTATGTTGTCCTTTCTGCAATTCATTATTTTTCTAAGAGATTTTGCAGTCATAGCAGAGAATTGGGCATTTTATAAAAACAGAAAGAGAGAAAAAGTACAAATTGTTCCAAAATCGATTTATGTTTACAGAATATTCTCATAACATCCAGTAAAAAGGCAAAGATTTATCATTTTTAGTTGCTGGCTGAATTCCAAAAACGACATGGTGAGCAAACCAAACAAGCTACTTTTGTCTCTACCAACATTCTAAAAGAAGAAAAGAAAACCTTGCTTCCCCAATACCCCGAATAATACTCTAAAATGTAAGCTTCCGCTGCATGCTTCCGCTAAATGCAGTTTACAGAGAACGGTTTATAAAAATGTTGCACTGCAAATGAAAAGGACTGCCTCTTGTTCTTAAAAAATTATAAATAAAGCTGATTCTCACCCTCATCTCGTTGCTTAGTTGATTCAGTACTATTTTCCTTGTTGGTCATGGCCTAGGGACAAAAACTACCTTAAAAAATTTGCCGTGTACAGATAAGATGCAATCACCGGATTATAAAATTATCTTAAATATCGCATGATTTTTAGATCTAATCTTATCATGTTTCTCAGATTTGAAAAGAAACCTTGTATGGTCTGTCAGAAATAATAACCATTTCTACTGTTTGAAACCTTTCATAAATTTTGTTCCTCAAATCGCACATAAAGCTAATGCAAAGGAGTCATTAGACATGTATATTTTTACTCTGTGTATTGAAAAAAACCTTTATACCAAAATTTTCTTCAACAAAAATTATTTATTTCTGTACTGCTTCACTGGGAACATAACGCCTCGACACTGAAACTTTGAAAGGGAGATCAAATTTCACTGCTCAAATGATGTTCAGAACATAACAATATCCAAAAATAAACTTTGCTAATTGCAGGAAACTCCATTACCCTAATTACACAAACTTTCTTGCAGCATCTAATCTTGAAAAAACACTTTGCAAGAGCAAGATTTCAGATTCCAAACTTTATAACAAACATGATGCACCTACCATTCTAATAATTCATTAAACAACAAGTAAATATTAAGAGCAGAATACTTGGAATCTAAAAATATAAATAAACTATCAATATTTACAAAACAACCTCAGAGGTAACTTTGAAGAAATGATTGCAATTTTGACTGTTTTGCTTTACATTCTTCTACATACAATTATTTTATTCTTGTTTGTTGTTCTTTATCTACTTTGTTGTTGTACCTTAGTTGTAATTAATTTTGAATAATGTCTGTAGTGGAATTTTAAATGAAGAACTGAACTGAACTGAACATTCAACGTTTTAGACCTATCATTTAACGACAACCTTTTCAAATAAGCTTTAGCTGCATCCATCAACAACCATAGTCCTTGGGAACATTGTTGCTCCACTCCAAAATGACCGCAAACCTGATAACACAATAAATTTTTCCTACTTCTCAAAATCAAATAACGGGCTCCCAAATTTTTTAGAAGATTAATACAAAGATTCTATGAATCACTCTCTGACAAATATAAAAGGAATCGCATAAAATAATAACAGGTACAAGAGATGAATATAAATTGCAGCAAAACAATTACCATTTCACTGAAATCTTTCTCAAGTTTCATCCAATCTAGGACAGAAAACAAACTAATTTCAATTTTAACTCGTTCTTTCGCACGAGCAAACTTATTTCAATCAAGACCTTGGTCGTTTAAACATTCTTATTAAGCTTGGCTACAAAAGCCCTTCTCCAATGGATTCAACTATATGCTTCATAGCTTTGAATTGATGGTTTATTTATCTGCTTCAAGTTTACCACTGAAAGGTAGCTTAAAGGGACTACCATAATTAATCTTATTCTTATTGTCTGGAATGTTACTAACCTAGTCGCAAAATTGCTCTCGAAGGGAAGGCTGCCCAGGGTGTTTGCTTCTGAATTAGTTCACAACTGAAGCAAATCCAATAAGATATTAAATAAAGTCTTAAAACAACAAACTTTCGATGCTTTAAAAAACTAGCAGAAATTTTTTGCTGCATCTTACTTCATGTGTCTTTCTGTTAGATATTCCTCAGAGTACTCGAAAGGACGGGTAATGTTAAAAAAGTGAGTAAAGTATAAAAAAATAGTTTTAAACCTTCGCTAAACTATCAAAATGGCATTAAGGTATAAATATGTAGTAAAATCCCGCTAAAATTTCACAAATAAGTAGAAGTAGTTAAAGCGATCTGAGTGCCCAGTGCTAAAAATATCTACCCTTCAAATTATTTTTAGTGTTATTTTAAAGTCATTTTTTTGTTAAAAAATCTAAGAAAGTTCACGTACTAAGACATTACGAACTTTCTAAATAGATACGTGAACACATATTCTTGTTGAAAAATTCGTGAAGGACATGGAATAATAACCTTGAATAGAGTAAGAGAGGAGATTGGAAAAAAAAGCCCACAGAAAAACTCGGCTAAGATGGGGTAGGGACTGGGCAAAAACCTGAACGTCTGATAAAAAATTTCACAAACTCGAGTAGCAAAAAAAGGTTTCTAAGCTGCCGCGTAACTCCGTTTGTCCAATGAGTTAGAAAAAACATATAAATTCGTATTAAAAATTGGATTTGCTCTAAGGGTGTGCTCTAGATGTTGATGTGTTCAAACATGCAAAAATTCTGTTGGAAGGCTGCAGTGGGGATACGATGCAAAAGGAGAAATGATGCAGAAAGGCGAGATGCAGAAAACAGGGGAGCCTAAGAACTTCGTTAAATACATCATCATAACTATATGCTGACAAATTATCGGCTTTGAAGAATGATTTATAACATGATGTGATTCCAAATTACAAGATTTTATTGAAGTCGTAAATGCTCGTCCTTGAAGCTGAGAAATACCTGACTGTGAAAAGGATCCTTCAACTGGTTCATAATCCCTTGCATCGATAGGAGATACCATATCGCGACTCCGTATTACAGTAGGGTCCGTTTCTTTATTTTTTGACGAATTTCTAAAATGAATTTAAGTAACGGTTTAAGGAAAACATCACCATTACTTCCCTTTCTGCGAAGAAAATTAAAGAGACAATATTCTAATCACAATATGAAGCAATTCAAAAAATGTGGAAAACGATTGTAACAATCTCACTTTAGTTGCAGTTTTTATTTACCAAAGAATCACTGAGACGATTCGAAGAAATTAAGCAAATTTTCAGATGAAAAACAGTTCTAACTAATGAGCATAAGATGAGCATAAGTGCTCCTCCCTATCCCTTGCAAAAATTTAGCTATTCTATAAAATTTGCTGCTGCTTTCCAGTTTCCTGGGGCATTTCCTTTGCCCTTTTTGATGCAGGCATCAAGCTGCTAATACGAGAAACACAAACTTTGATGGGCGCTCATTTAAAAGTCAGCCTTCGAGGAGAGGTTGTCATTCTAGGGGCGCTCATTTGAGGGGGGCGGTGACTTAAAAAATCTGTTCTTTTTATGGGGGGTTCATTTCATTTCATAGATATGCAGACACAATTTTTCCAAATACTTGTGAGTAGACACAAACGCAACATATGAAGATGTAGGAAATGCAAGGGAAAAGGAATCAGTCAAAAAATCCATATGAAAATGAAAAGGTTACGAAGGAAAGGATTAGAAAACAATGTGAACTTCGTCCTCTTCGTTTATATATGGCCACACATTCGGCTTAATTGATATAACATGTTTATTTGCGTGGTTTGCTTTGTCTTTTTTCATTCTAATCGTTATCGTTGGCAAATCGTTATCAAAAGAGGTGATCATTCAAGAGGGCGCTCATTTAGAAACATGTAAAATAAGGAAGGTGCTCATTCCCGGAGGGCACTCTTTCGAGGGGAGGTGCTCTTTCGAGGAGATACTGTAAGCAGTTTGGTGATGAAAGATTCTGTTAAGTAGATTTAAGACATTTAGATTGACAGCATGGCAAATGCAGGTTCCATGACATCAAATGTGCTACAAAAGTTCAAAAAATTATTTTGTAGAAAGGTGGAAATTATGGTAGATTTCAACGGCATCAACACTCCTAGAAAGTAAGAAGGTACCCAATTAGCAAAACTAGGACTGAAGTTTCCTTTTCTATCATTGCAGAAGGACTTTTTTCTTTTCCAATAAGAACCCAGTAACTCAAAAATGCAATCTATCTTAAACTACCTTGCTTCTCTAGCCAGCCTTTCAATTTTCTCTGGCCCATCTCTAATACCAACATCGTTATCAAATAAACCTGTGGAAAAATCAAATAGCATAAACGAAGTGGAAGATAAAGTCATCATCCTTTCCTGACAAATCTGACCTTAGAAGCTATCAGCTGCTGTATTGAAGCTCACATTATTAAGTCAATGTCTGGCTGATTTTTAGGTACAAAAGTTTTAGAGCAATTTGTATTTAAGCAAGACCAACATAAATCCCAGCTATGAAAGACCAATCTTCAACATTTACTTTCACAGAAAATTCACACCAAATACAGATCTTAAAGGATGGTACCGAAACATTGTTCAAAAAGAGCTGAAGACAACAGAAGCATAACCGAACATGAGAAAACAATACCTGCTTCTCCTCTCAAGCGAGCACTGTCTGTTTTCTGATACATGTTTTCAATAATATTGATTATAGTTATGTTGCCAAAACTGTTTGCTAATGAAGAAGCAGTCTCCCCAAACTGAGACTTTGCATTCAGATTTGCACCCTGTAGAAACGTAAAAGCCTTCATTATTCACATATTGACCAAAGGTGGACCATGTATTTGTTCCATATAATATCATTTGCACAATAATATCAAGTAGTGGTAGAGCAATGTTAGTGATGAGACTGTTTCAATTGGTGTTTTCTAATCTATTTCAAAAATTAAAAACTTGCTGATATAAGTCTTGAAAAATTCATTTGCAGCTACATTCTTATTTGGTCTTGTGTTCTACACTCTACCCAGTCAGGAGCCGCTTTTTACTTCCTCAAATCACACATGCTAATTGGAAGGGAATTTATGCAAATTACCTAGACATTTCAGATAAACTTACATATTCAAGTAGCATGCTAAAAATGACAGCATGGCCTTCAATTGCAGCAACCATTAATGGTGTCAGAAGTGTAACAGATTGCCTAAGAAGCAAAAATCAAACCTTTATGTCAATGTACTTCAAACAAGTGTGGGCCATTACAAAAAAAAATTTTTTTTGTCTCAAAGATTGTGCAGACTGTAGCTACAAAAATCCCACTAAAGCCAACTAGTATATTTTTATGTGGAGGAAAAAGAAAAGCAAACATCTGCAGAGTTAGAGGGTATTACCCAAATCCGAGGGAATTGGTAAATACAAAGTAGATCTTGAACTAGGCTATTTAAAAGATAACTACAATGTTTGCAGCAAATGTTTTAGCCTGGAGCATGATATCTCAGTTATGAAAACACACAAAACTTCATTCAGACTAATGTTAATTTTTCTTTTTAAAGCTTTGTTTTAGATTCTATGATGGATTCTAAGAAATCCCCAACAATTTATCAAATTAAGAAAATTTTCACTGACAATACAAGCATACAAATTGCCCTACCTTGCTTCAATGTCAGCATCACAATCCAGCAACATTTTGACAACATTAATATGGCCACCCTCAACAGCATGGAATAATGCAGTTTGACTTTTCCTATCTCTCGAATTTATTTTTGCTCCTTGCTAAATTTTGGGAAGTAATTGCAAATTTTCATTTTCATATATTCAGAAAGAATGAAAACATACTTTCATATACATGCACTCATGCCATCCATATTTCATAGCAGATATTTCTAAATAAAATGAACCCGCAACATCTAGTGACATCTCTTATGAAGATTATTCAAAGATTAAAATATGTATGTCATATCAAAGAAAATACTTCCTTTTCTTATACGAAAGCAGAACTGCTGATTTGTGTGCAGTCTAAAGACTTTATTAATTTGTGCATGTCAGTGATTTGCGAGGGGGCTGATACTCAAAATATAGCCAACCTAGTTCATTTAGAGTAGATAAAATTATTGGTTGGTGGATTATTATTATTTATCATAAGATAATCAGTCATCTGTTGAATCTGACACAAAACAGTTTTAAAAATTAGAATTTCCCTATTAAAAGCTGGCATGGTCTCAATCTCTCCTGCTGTGGTAAAGTCCTCAGGTTCCCATCCCCTCTTTACTGAGGGTGAAAATGCATTTACATGCAAATGAATAAGATGGATTTCTCTGAAAAAGTGAATCTATTTCACTTTTCTTTGCTGCTAACAGGGCATTCACCTATGTATATTATATGTAATATATTCTTAATGTATATATATCTGGCTTTTGGTTGCAAATTGTTTCACACAATATGGCAATTCAAGAAAATAACAAACTAGGACAAAACTTTCCCAGACTTAGTGCAATTTTGTATTTCATCATTGATAAAAATCAAGCATTTTGACTTTCTCTTGACTTAGTTTGGTTGCTGATGCCTACAAGGGCTTTACAATTATCTCTGTCCATGGCCCTTTTTTGCTATGAGTGACAAATTGTTTCTTGGGGAGATTCAGGCCAAAGATTGGTGGTGTAGACTTAATGGATTGTATTGCCTGAGGATTTGGTCCCGGGGAAAGAGTTTGAGATCATGTCACTGTTTGTACCTGTAAAAGAAAATACACAATGGACTCATTTCCACAATCTGAAGCCAGCATCAGAGCAGTAGCTCCCATTTTAGATGTTCCTATGTTCACATCTGCGCCAGATTCGAGAAGTAAATTCACTATTGTGTCACGGCCAACATATGCTGCATACATAAGGGGCGTCCATCCACCACTCTTGTTTTTCCTGTCCAGCTCAACCCCCGATGAAATTAGCTGACGGACTGCTGCAAAATCGCCAATCAAACTAGCAGTGTAGATGTCCAGAGGGATCTTTTCGTCCTTATCAAGACTTTCAACAAGTGCACGTTCAATCACATCGTGCTCTTCCTCGCCAGAGGTTGTTGATGACATTATGCCTCCTGATACGTAACGTTTTGGCAGGTGGTGGGTAACCAGAAAGCAAACTGTTACTGTCAATGAAGCTGATAAAATAAGCCCGCTAAATCAACTCTTCTTTCATGTCCATTGAAAAATCGTTATTTGCAGCGACAGATGACCACAAAAGTAGTGTAGTCCACTTTGTCAGCAAATTTCAACATCTCTTGGAATTTAGAAATTATAAATTAACAACATGTTGCTAGTTTACAAATATTGTTGGAATTTCTGTCAGAGAGAGGCATCTATGAACCAAAATGAGGCTAATTTTAAAGTGAGACAAGTCTGCAAGACAATACCCAGGCCCGTTGGAACCAAGGGCTTCAGCCCCCCTCCAATAAAATGTAAGTGTTTGTTCCTTATTTTTTCAAAAAAGTGCTGCAATGTGCAACTGGGAGGACATAAATGACTATGCTATGAAAGAGGGTATGGGGGGTTTGGGCGTAGAAAAATTGTTGGGTCACATTTTATTAAAAGAAAGTAACAGTTCATTATATGACAGGGAGCAGTGGCGCCGTGGGATCACAGTTTTTTGGGGGGGCCAAAGGCTTAAATTTTCCGACAACGAGGCAATTTTTCCGACAAAACCAACAGCAGTGAACCCCTTTTAATGTCATGTTTCTCAAGGTATCATTACATTCAAGCAAGAATTTTGAGATGTACTGAAGGCAGGAGCAAATGGGGCAGTCAGAATACTTAATTACAAAACTGATGATTGTCGACACGATAGAGAATTTGAGTATGGTAACATTTGAATTCAGAGTACTGTATTTGCAAAAACATCAATTATCTCATCAAAGTTAAATGATTTGGACAAACTATGCTCAACGTTTAACAGAATAAGGGAATTCAAACGATCCTCTCCCATGGTTGGCCGCAAACAATTTTTAATAATTGTCAATTTTGAGAATGTCCTTTCACATTTAGTTGAGCGTATAGGAAGAGTGGCAAGAATCCTATATAGAAAGTGCAAATCGGGATAAGCATTCGGGATCTCATTTTCTTTCATAAATCTCTATGTTGTAATGAAGTTCTCCCTCGCAAGATGGAAAATCTTGCTGCACTAGGTTGTGCCTACTGCAGTACTCCTTTGTTTCAGCCAATACTTTCGTAAAATCACTCTGTAGTTGATGTAACTGCCCCTCCTCCGTCTCGACTAATCTCACCTCAATTAACAGATCGATTTTCTCTGACTGCAGAATATTTGAAGCAGGGTCGGCGATGGCGAAAATCTTCCGGAAAACACGTGCTGTCATTATAGTTTCAAAAGATATAAACTTGTTTTCAAGAGAAAAGATGTAAACGTCAGTGACCATTTCGCCGCTCTCGTTTGAATACAGGCACTGCAGTAACGTATATTAGAAGCAGTTAAAAAAGTCCTCTGAGCATGCAGAAGCATATTCTCGAGTGCTGTTTGGTGCGACCGCCATCTATTGTTTGAAACCCTTTCTGGGCGATGGATTCTTTGGATGCCTCTCTCTCCTTGCACCTTTTCAAGGACGTCACTTCTCGGTCTTCTAGATTTGCAAGAATGTGGTGCTGTTTCCTTATTTGATTTTTTTATGTCTTATGACAGAAAATTGAACACAAACGATGAAACAAATTTAGGTCTTATGACAAAATTGTCAAACAATATTTTAACGGGGGGGGGGGGGTCATCCCCCGGCCACGACACCACTGGCTTTGATGTTTAAATGTAACAAATATAAATTTCAAAATTTCCGATAAGCATCGAAATTATCCGACAAATCCCCCCTCGCCCTCCTCCGGCCATGGCGCCACTGACAAGAAGGACAGATTAATGCAAAAAAAAGAGCACTGACCTGACAACTTGATAATGTAAATAATGAACGATTCAAAAAGAGCAAAAAATCCTGCTTCATGAAGATTTCCCAAAGCTGAGCACCTTTTACTTAAAATGGCCAATTAATCAACTAGTGGCTTGTTGAAGAGGAGTTTAGAAGCGAACAAGGGCTAAAATGACAAAACAAACGTTTTTTGAAATGGTTAAAAGTCTGTAAATGAGGCCAATGCCACGTTGGTTACCTCTTTTTACAAAGGCCTACTAAAGGCTACGGATGAGACTCTTGGCTTCCATTTGTCTCCAGAGAGTAAGGGCTCATTTTGTGCTCTTTCGATACAATTAACTGTAAGCCAAACCCTTATGATGCACCTTTGATGGACCCTAGAAATTCGAAGGGGATGGTATTTCGTCTTCCTTCCTTTCACTTTTAAATAAATGTGATACTAGATAAAAACAGCTGCGAAATTATATATTTCCATTGACATCGAAGCTCGTGACAGGCGGAAGTGCATTAAAGGGGGTAAGACAGTAGGGATACTCTTTACTTTCTTTATATTGATATAAATATCGATACTTCTTTCTAGATAATCTAATTAGATAGGGCCTAAGCTTTAATGAAGGGGGAATATCCACCCTAGCCCCCTTGGCCTCCGGCCTGGTTTAATTTCATTCATTACATTCAAAACTATATTAAGAAACAGGACAAATTTATTTCATTTCATCCCAATTGAAAATGCAACGGGGTCACTGCTCCAAAACGTTTTTTGTGCAAGTGAATACGGGGCAATGATCTTTTATAATCTTTCTTTTCACATTTGAACAGAACTCCAAGCTGAGAGAGTATTACAGGTAGGAAATATGTTTGAGAATGATACCGTGTGTTCTGTTTCTTTGAGATTGACCAACATTCATGAAAAAATTAACCCTTTTATATATGATGCAGGTAATGAAAAGAGCAACAGGAAAGTAGGTTCTTTTTGGAAAAAATTGAGAGAGGGTCAGCAGATCCTTCTAAAACATTCTCTTTTTCCACTGCTTCAAAAAAAACTTTGTACCCCCCCCCCCCCCTCTATCACTTACTGTATCATCATAAATGAAAAATGCAACCATCTCTTTTGATATAAGACGAGATGCAGGAACTGCGCAATCTGCCTCACATTCACTGAGCGCATTATGAATTTTGGCGGGCAAATCACATTTGTTTTTAAAGGAACTCAAGCTTCGTCAACAGTGAGCAGTTTTTCCAACTCTCAATTTAGTTTTGTTGTCTCTTCTTGATTACGTGTCTTTGGAAAATAGCAGAGAAAAAGATGGTTAACAAATAACAGCACGGCCTCATAATTAGTCGAATAACGGAAAGAATCATGCAGTTAGTTTTAAAGTCGAAAGGTTGAGAGGTAGAAGGTAGGCCCAAAATATACTTTATAAATTGATTGTTCAAGCATTTTGCAAAACTATCAAATAAGTTATGATATTATACAATTATAGCAAGACAATTAATTAAGCAAGTTTGTCTGGAACTAGCTTGTTTCTAGGCCGATGAGGCATAAAATTTCAAATCAAAAAGTCAACTATTCATCCGTCAGCCCCGGAAAAAACTCATCAAAGCAATCAATAAATCAATACACTAGATCCGCACAATTAAATAACATATAATGGCTCAAATCCCAGAGAGTATGCAAAATTTTCTCAATTAAATAATTTGATAGGAGTACACAAAAACATTCTATTAGGGAAAAGCCAAGTGCATGGCTTTATCAATTACGTAAACTTAAGATAACTTTAAACAAAGACAGAAGTGTGTTAAAAAGACTATTTCTGTTTGTCAAAGTTTAATTGAACAGCTGATTTAAGGACTTGTAGCTTAGAAAATATGCTTATGCTTAAATACTCAAGTCAATCATAGTTTATTTGAACATTTTAACAACTAAATAAAATTCACTCTGTGTTAGTGCGATCTGAGAAGAAAGAAAGGGGATTTATAGAAGGATTAACTCCTCCCTCACTCCAACTTCATCCCTAATGATATACGCTCCCTGTCTTATAATGTTCTAATAAAGTAAATATATCAAAAATTTATGGACATAAAAGAGAGTTCATAAAATCCTTTGTTGAGTCAAAGACCTTAAATCCTGACGCGTTAATCCTGATCCAATGACGTTTGTGATTGTTTTCATTTCCAATATCCACAACTATTTTCATATGTGTCTAATAAACTGTTTTTTTTGTTTTCAGATCTTGAAAACATTGAGAGAAAGTTGCCCTGATAACAGCTGATGATACTCCCATGAAAGTTGACGGTCATATACATGAAAGGTATTGTGATCACAATGTTACTTAGATCTTTCTATTCATTAAACGGCATAAAACTTTACCATCCTAGTCCATTCTTGTTCGAAAAGGGTTAGAAAATGGATTTTTACTGTTAAACTTAAAGTTGGATAGCTATTTATGGACATTTGACCCTGAAGTAGTAAAGATTTACGTTATTTTTGGGGTCCTTAAATGGAATGTTTTTTAAAATTTGGCTTCTTACGAAAGTTTGTGTTTGCTCAATCATTCTAATAAATAGAAGTTTGCTGGAAAGCTGCAATCTTACTAGAAAATGAAGGGAATTATGAGAACCCCTATCCCCTAACAGCCCCTTCTTTATGTCTGATAAAAGCAGTTGTTAGTTGATGTCATTGCTTATAATCTTTTTTTATTCTCTGTAGACTGAGCATGGTCAAATGAAAAAGACGAATCGCGAAGCCGATGATTGTCGGAGGTGTCCAGAGATGTATGTGGTACTTAGACACATATGCTTTTTGCTATTAAAAAGGATGCACTGATTATCATATGTTTTGCCATTCATAGCCCCGCTCACTCGGGGAGTCACAACCCCTTAATCGTGGCGCGCTTATCTGATGTGAGTAGATCACAACCAATGGGGTAACGGTTTGATAAGGGTTGTGATGGTAGAATCTATGATATGAAGTGTGTCCCGATCATTACTCCGCTCGTTTGTTGAGTCACAGCCCCTAAATCGTGACGCGTTATCTTATGAGTTGATGAAATCCAATGGGGTTTGGGTTTCATATGGGTAGTGATTGTTTTCTTTCAAATTTCCAAAATAATTTTCATATGTGTCTAATAAACTATTTTTTTAGTTTTCAGATCGTGAGAACATTGAGAGGAAGCTGCCCTGATAAGATCTGATGATCACTCACAAGAAAGTTGACGGTCATATACATGAAAGGTATTGTGATCACAATGTTACTTAGATTTTTCTACTCATTAAACTGCATAAAACTTTACCATCCTAGTCCATTCTTGTTCGAAAAGGGTTAGAAAATGGATTTTTACTGTTAAACTTAAAGTTGGATAGCTATTGATGGACATTTGACCCTGAAGTAGTTAAGATTTACGTTATTTATGGGGTCCTTAACAGGAATGTTTTTAAAAATTTGGCTTCTTAGGAATGTTTGTGTTTGCTCAATCATTCTAATAAATAGAAGTTTGTTGGAAAGCTGCAATCTTACTAGAAAATGAAGGGAATTATGAGAACCCCTATCCCCTAACAGCCCCTTCTTTATTTCTGATAAAAGCAGTTGTTAGTTGATGTCATTGCTTATAATCTTTTTTTATTCTCTGTAGACTGAGCATGGTCAAATGAAAAAGACGAATCGCGAAGCCGATGATTGTCGGAGGTGTCCAGAGATGTATGTGGTACTTAGACACATATGCTTTTTGCTATTAAAAAGGATGCACTGATTATCATATGTTTTGCCATTCATAGCCCCGCTCACTCGGGGAGTCACAACCCCTTAATCGTGGCGCGCTTATCTGATGTGAGTAGATCACAACCAATGGGGTAACGGTTTGATAAGGGTTGTGATGGTAGAATCTATGGTATGAAGTGTGTCCCGATCATTACTCCGCTCGTTTGTTGAGTCACAGCCCCTAAATCGTGACGCGTTATCTTATGAGTTGATGAAATCCAATGGGGTTTGGGTTTCATATGGGTAGTGATTGTTTTCTTTCAAATTTCCAAAACCATTTTCATGTGTGTCTAAGACACAATTTTTTTTGGTTTTAGATCATGAGAGAATTCAGAGGAAATTCTTTCGAGAAGAGCTTGCGAAGACTTACATGACTCCAAGGTCAGACGTGTGACAATAATAGGGCTTTTATACTGTTATATTGTGTTTTTCTTTTTGTATTAGAAGCCTAGGCCCCAGTCCTGAATCCTTTTAAAGAGCGATATATCACGAATTTTGAATATAAGAAACCGCATTCATAAAACCGAGGAATCTTTTTATCTCCAACGAATATTTCGCTGTTATTGCTTTAATTGACTCTTTTTTTACCATTTTATAACCCCCAGGGGAGGGATTTGGCGCACATACATACGGGGGTCTGCCTGACATTTTTGAGTCAAATGCTTACCTATTGTGATATTCGGATAGTTTCGCTGCAACCATTTACAACATTTTAATTAGTAAATGTTACAAAATACAGCTATCTGTTGCTATTTCATCTAAAATTTCAATTTATGATATTTTTGTGTACGAGATAATAAGGATATTTTTTTATATTTTTGTGTTTTGTTGAAATTGAACTGATATTTTTGGGTGGCCTATAAAGGTCTTGGACTTATCCCCCTCCGCATGCCTATTGCTAAGGGCCTCCTTGGATATAACCTGTTCATCGCTTCTCGTATAATGCTTAGAAAAACTGACCAGGAGAAAATTTTGTCGATTGAAGGGGCAGCCTCTAACAGAGCGGATTTTTATTTTTGCCCTTTTCTGATAATAAGATAAAAATACAGTTATGTTTGATGTGAATTCGTTTTGAAGTGAGATAGTAGAAATGCCCTGAACATAGTCACTTGAAATGGACTTCCAGTGACTATGCCCTTAACGTGTCTTGGCGTGTTGCTGTCGACATAGAAATGCGCTTTACAGAGGTAACCACTGCGCTGGCGCATAATTTGAAATACGTCATAGGCCCGCCCAGACGCGTCAACGGTTTTCATTGCTTCAGCCTCCATTGACGAACAGCTGATATGAATGGTGTGTTATGGCGGGAGCTTCGATTGCTTTACACTAAGTAGGTCAATTTACTACCGGTAAAAATACCAGAAATACTAGTAACATTCGTGTTGGAGGTCGCAGGATAATCAACTATCGTTCGTGCAGTGTTTGTGCAATGGTGACTGAGAAAGATTACGAGAATGTCGACATTCTCGAACTCCGATCAAGGAAGGTGAACAGAAATGTCTGCAGAGCCTTATGGAAAGTGGACCATGCCCAAGTCAAACGAGATCTTGAGAAAGAGCAAAAGAGAATGACCAAGGGTTACACTGAAAAATATAACTTTGATTTTGAAGCTGGACATCCAATAGATGGGAGGTATAAATGGAAGAGAGGAGATGCATCAACTTCCCAGGATAGGCCCAGACGGCCTAGTTATTCAAGAAAGAGACAAGGAGAAGGGAAGCCGATCGATGAAAGAGAGCAGAAAGAAGCTAAAAGGTCAGAAAAAAGCATGGCTAAAGAGACGTCAACGAGGCCTGGTAAATTGAAAAAGGATAGAGAGGAAAGGAAGCACCCATCCAAGCGAAAACTAAGGAGAATTAAAGGAGCAAATCATTCTTCCCGGTAAGATTCACAAATGTTATACTGTGTGAAGATGACATAATTTTAATTTGAATAAAGAGCTGTGTTTAGAAAGACATTGTATAGAATTTTTGTATCAAAGTTTTAAATGTAATTAGAATTCCTAGTCATATAATTTTTTATTTCTTAATCTGACTTTGTTTGTAGGAATTAGTAGACTAGATTGAAGTAGAACTTAGTTTGTTAAATGCTTGTATACCAAGCCATTTGAGGAAAGTTTGATATTTTCATCATTTCACTGACTTTTATGATTCTATGCCTGGCAAGTGCCTTCAAGAGCTTTCAAGAGCAAATTTACAAGCACCCAAAAATTAAACAAAGCTCAAGTGATGAAAGTCACCATAAAATAGATTCCATTTTCACTCATTTGCAAGATTTAGCTCACCTGCATTTTTCGCAGATTAATAGATGATTGTATTTTCATGGGCAAACAAACAATTGTGATTATTTCTCAGTTGCTTTATTGATACTGAGGGCTACAGACCTTATCCAAAACTGCCACTGCATGTAAGTGGTGTATGATTATTTTCAATACCCCACGAAATATTCCAGCCATTTTGAATTATACAGTTGAAAACAGGAAATTTCTTTAAAAAAATGTTGTGCCTACATCTCAATATCAATGCAACTAGAATACTACCAATATGATGCTGGATGACCATAATTTCTCAGCAACAGGCTCTTAGGGGCCCCAAAGATACTCCTGTGCCACAGTTAACTGGAGTAAGCTCGCTTTGCAAAAATATTTCAGGAGATTTTCGTGAAAAGCAGGTATAAGAATTTATCTGAAAGCTTTGCATTCCTCAAAATAAGGGTCATATAGAAGCAAGCCTTACTATTTGCGTAGCCACAAACTGTAGATTTGGAAAAACTTTCTAACAATTAGTTTTAGAGTGGCAGAGCTCTTTCATGTAAGAAGCAAGTGCCTCCTAGCCCTAAAGCATGCACCTGAAGGTGCAAGTAACATGTTGGCCTGGCTCTGGGCTAGCAGTGTGGTTAAAAAGATAGTAACATTTGAAGCTAGAGGCATTTAACTTTTCAAATGAAATAATAAGATATTACGCCCATTTAAAATGTTCTGTTGTATATAAAGCCACACAAATAGTCCATTGTATTAAAACATGTAAAATATTTGTGATAGGAATAGATTTGTGTATGTATTAAGTATCCTATGAGTTGCATTGGGCAAAATGAACCTGAAAGTTGGTGTGGCATCTTTTTTAAACACTCATCCTGGGAAGACTGAGCAAGGTGTTATTGTTCCCTTTCTAGGTTACCCAAAATATTTTAGATTAAAATACCCCACTGTCTTAAAATTTGCTATATCATCAGCAAATGCACCATCTTAACCTAAGTTCCCATTATCTTCATTTGAATATGATTAATGGGATGTATTTGTCTGATTTGCACAACACCCTTAATGCCCCTATAATGTTAACAATACATTTGTGAATTCAACCACCAAAGCTATAGGTTATAATCATTGCTATAAAAATTAATCTATTAATTATTTTTATAACTTAGAGAACATTTTTTCTTGTTCTTTTGTAAGTTTTGTAGTATGATGTATTAATTCTCATTAAGATAATACTTTGTTGTGTTTGGTTATAGCAGATCTAAAAAATTTATAGATAGAAATTAACAAGCTTCTTATCAACAGATGGACTAACAAACTCTTTTCTTATTTATTGTCTCTGATCCTTGTTCTGGTTGATGAACTTTATTGGATATGTTAGGATACTGGCAAAAACTTCCATAACAAATAGCCAAATGGAAATTTTTTCAGCCCTATAAAGATGTTTCTTTTGTAGTATAAAAGCGTGTATGAAAGATTGAGAAATTATGTTAAAATATTCCTGGGAAGGTTGTAAAAATGATCACTGACCTATAATCTAGCAAAATTTTCCTTTAGCATAATATATCTTAAGTTGCGACCGTTATATTTTTGTAAAATAACCTCAGAGTAAATGGTTGGTAACCAATTTTTGACACATTGAGATAAAGAATCACCTTTGCTGCGGATTGAAAGAAAATGTAATATTTCGCTCGAGTTGATCAATGACACCTAAACTGAAAATAGTCGGATTATGCAAACAATCCTCCTCTCGAATTCTAAAATTGGCTCATATCCTTGACGCCCTTATGAACAGAATCAGAAATTTGAAGCAATTTAAAAGGCTGGATCGTGAATGAAATTCTTTTTTTTTTGAAAAAGGACCTTTCTATCTTTGCCAACTCTGTCCTGTCTAGACCCAGATATTTTTGCTCGAGGGATATTAGGATGCTTCACCCCAAACTATAAATACAGAATTTTTCCAGGGCAAAAGGGCCGTCACAAGGCAGTATTTTCACGCCATGATCAGTACTTTTTATATTTTAGGAGAGCTAAGTGGGACTTTTGCAGGATAAAAGTACTGACCCCCTCCCAACAAAAATCATATCAAAAAAGCATTGCAAAATTTGCATTAAATTTCTAAGAACTTTATTTAAAGCCCACATCTAATTAGGCTAGGGGAAATCTGTTTCTCCTGCGAGGACGAAGTCTGTCATGAGCAAAAAATATTTCCTGGTCTGCCGGAAGAAAAGAAATATCTCAATGCACGTTTGTTACCAATAGCCAGGCACGTATGCTCCTATGGTGGTGGTTAATCATTTCAGTCATTATCCTATTAGAATTATTGGAGATTAGTTAATAACTAGTGATTACGTCTAAAATCTGATAAACCGCAGTGTCAAATAACAAGAAGCAATCACCTGCAAAGGCTGGGTACGGACAATTTAAAAATTAGCTTTTGTGGGTTTCATTGTTTACTATGTATGAATCGGTTTGCAAAACTTCACATGAACAACAATTTTCCATAGCAATCCAGCACTGCTAACCTGTTTGTCTTCCCAATTTGCATCCTTCTTCTACCATTACCCTTCTCACCGTTAGCTTGCGATTCCCATGATAAGATCTGTGCTGCATATTTAGATTAGATAAGATAAGATTAGATTAAATAAGATTAGATCAGATTAGATTACATGGGATTGAACTATGTCGGTTACAGTAAAGCACAAGTGCTAATGAAATTTATCACTCGACATTGATAGACTATTGTGTTTGTCAGTTTATTGTCTCAAGGGAAATTCAGCCAATAAGCCATTGTCTACTTTTGTTCACAAATGTTTAACGGTATGCACTTCTTATTTACACAATTTCACACAGGAAGTTTTTAGCAATACGCATTGTTATTTTCAGGTGGCCATTTGGGATTTCCGAAACAACAACATGGAACAACATCATCTAAAGCTTTTTTTGCATTGTCTGGGTTTCAGTGTAACGAGTCAGCTGGGGATTGTCAACAAAAACAAACCATAGACTGTTGAGCAAGGAAACAGCGAAACTGCCCAAGTTTCCAAGATTCACACAACTTTGTTTGGGCCCCTTGGGAGAAGCAGTGCCTAGATACGTAAAACATTGAAATTTTGCTGGTCTGATGGGGGGAACAGTAAAAATGAGGTCAAAAAAATAGTAAAAGTAGAAGAATTAGGCTTATTTTCTAGTGTCTCTTACCCCTTCAAGTTATAGGATATATTTTAACCCCTGAAACTGTTTTCATGAAATCTAATTCGTTTCACACTAAGCAAATGTTCTGATCATGTGTAAAAAGACCGAGTTCTTCAAAGCACGTCTCTTGCAATTTACATGCTTTATTATAAGTTAATTTGATATAGCAAAAGCCAAACGGTCTTAGCAGTAAGATTTCAGCACTGAAAATGTCTTTAACTGTTCTCGGAGTTTTAATTACCTTCAGCATTTCAAAGGACGACGCAGTTTTTTGAAAAATGAAATATTCTACAAAATAGTGTATTGAATGCATATTTTCAATAGTTATGCAACGCAATTTTCAATAGAGCCGTCTCCTGAGGAATGAAAAGCAATATTTGAAAGAACTGGTTATGGCGCACGTTCTCAGGCAGGAGGAATTCAGTTACTGCACTTTCTTACCTTTTTGAGCACTTCTTCCTTATAAACCTCTATCAATTAAAATACTTTTAAAAAGTGCAAATAATTTTCGTTAATCGTTTCTGATAGAAGGTTATTTGTTCCTAGTGTCATTTCGCACAAACACGCAGAAAAAGCTAAGGTTAGTCACAACTCAATTTGCGTAACCTCACTACCTCAAGTTACGCAAGTGACAGCTGAGACACTGATCTTAGGTGTCTCTACATCAAAACTCTCTTCCAACAATAGAGGCGAAAGTCTCGATAGTAAGAAAAAAGGGGAAGTTTACATAGAGTTACGTTAAAACGGTGAAAATGGTGAGTTTAGAACTAACCCCCTCCGTCCGCTTTTGTCCGATATCAAAAACTCTCCTCTCTCTCAAAGATCATTTTCTGGGGACGGATTGCAGTAATTCAACTAATTCACCCCCCCCCCCCCCTCGAGCTCCCCGCATATGAAAGGCGGCTAATGGATTATTCCATTGAGGAAATGGATTGGTTCTTTCATCAAATAAATGCCTCTTTGTATTTCATTTTCCAATGAGAAAATCGCCAATGTAAACTCTGAGGTCGGTGACATACAAATATTTCTGAACCCCCCCCCTTTTAAGACATGAGAGTAATTTCAAGATGAAACATAAATTTGCACATTTTATCATACAGCATTGTTTTCACTTATAAATCGTAATAGATGATACCCAGGGATGGTTGGATTGGCTCACTACTGCAGACCACCTTCCACTTTTTGGCCTGTTCAAACGCCTATTGTGGACGGCTCTGAGAGGATGGATATGGATACTGTGAGCACGTCTATTTGTTGTTGCCATATGGATTCACTCCTCACCAAAACGATAACAAAGTATTTACATAGTAAACATCCAACACGTTTTAGTAACCAATACATATATATATATATATGTGTGTCTTCAATGATATATATTTATATCTATAAAATTAAATAACATTACTTCGTTCCCTGATAGAATTTCAATTGATCAGTCACCAGTCACGATATCATCAAACATAAAAAGTTACGTAAAATGTTAGAATCATGCAGAAAATAAAAAACTCAGTTAGGTGGCACCACAAAATATCATTGTGCCTTAGAAAAAAAGAACTTGCAGAAAATGTGCCAGCCTAATAAAGAGATATCAGTGCCATTAAAGAGGATTCAGTTGAACTCCGTATTATCAACATATGAATTTGCATCATAATTATCATCAAAAATTTTTCTTTGTCAAACAGGTCTGGCAGTACTTTTAGATTATAGTGTCTTATCTAGCCCCTAATGTAAAGCCAATAAAGGCCACCGTATTGAATATATACTTGTTTAAGGCTGTCAAATCTTTTTTCTTTAAAGCAATCAATTGTAAAATGTCATCACTAATATAATAGTGAAGTATATTATACCCCCTTTAGTAGTGTACCATTTCTCGTATCTGAAAGTGAGCAACCTTGTTATGATCATGTCTTACCCAAGATAGAACGAGCATAAAATCTGGGAGAATGGTTTAATGGAATGGATGTGCACCGTAGAAGCCTTATAACGATTGGTGCAGAAAGGGAGACCTGTGCGCGATGCCCCCTTTCTACGCGGGACAGGATCTTGTAAAATCATAACGGAGCTAATGTATCGCATTCATTAATCGTTAAACAGTGCAGTTAAGAACAGAGGCGAAATCTAACATTGTTTGCTAACCTTGCATCGTGTTACAACGCAAATGTAGCCTGACAGTTACAAAGTAAAATACAGTTAAAATTTAAAAATATAAAAACTGGTAATCAGTAAAAAAGAACCGTATTGTCTTCTTAAAATCACAAAGTTCCACAGCTAATAACTTAGACATCTGAATCAGCATAACTCTGTCTAAATCCAGATGACAGTGATTCCAGAGAACCAGTCTAAACAAAAAAGTAAACCCTCTCACCTCCTGAAAGCTCAAGTACCTAAGATAATTTAAGCAAAGCTACTTATCAAATGTGCACTTTATGCATTGCAGAAACATAAAAATCTTCAGATATTAGAGGGGTGCTTCGTTATCTATTATTTTTCAGTGTGCTGCCACATGAGGTACATTGCTTTCAACAGTTGTTTCATACAAAACTCTACCTAACAGTCTTTGCTTGAAAACATAGCGCAAGCTTCTTGTTTACCGTATAATGGTTTAAATGGCCCTGCTCAATCCCCTACATCATGCAGATTGTTTGACTTGCTTCAGTTGTACCAAATAAGAGAAAAATGGGATGGGAGGAGGCGATAAAAGAAGGAGAAGGTAGAAGGAAAAGAAAGAGGGGGGAGGTGTCTTAATTTTGAAGCAGTAGCTTGAGTTTTATAAATGGTGCTTTATGCCATAACAAAATTTCGTCATACAAAAGGCTTGCTTGGAAATAAAATCTAATAATAAAAAACATAACAACATACCAGCCCAACAATGGGAGCAAGTTTTTCTTGCATTTCTTCATATTTGCTTTTTAAGTCTTCATGATACATTATTTGATCTGGCTTGATTAATGCCGAGTTCAGTTCCAAGGCTCGTCCACAGAATGTGACGAACTCCCTATTATCATAAAAGAACATATTGTTTTAAGCTATCAAATTTATAGAAATATCAATAAGATAATAGTGAAGCTTATATTACCCTCTACAAAAGCGTGTCGGTGTCAAGCCTCATATCTGAAAGTAAGTTACCTTGTGGTAATCAGGTTTTTATCCGAAGGTTAAACGAACTTAAAATCTGGGATACTGGTTTAATGGTGAGGTTATGCACCGCATTTTTTTGCACTGGTGCTGCTCCATTCATGTCGTCACTAGTCTTAGTGGACTAGTTAATAGTGGGCTATTTAAGCATTCAACAATTTGCAACTGGGTATACTGAAGTTTGCATTTGCATATTGATGTTCATCGGGTCCTTAGACCAATACTGTCCTCGTTATCATACTAGTCTCTTTATGATTGCATTTGTCAAGATAACTTTTCCTGTCTGACAATATTTAGCCTCTATCGTTTCATCTCCTTAACATTTTAGCCGTGTAATAATTGCTGATAACGTACCGATAAACCGATTTCAGTGTTTCGATATGCTTTGCATCATACCCTTTTATTACCGAACTTGATAAAAATGTCGTTGCATAAGCCAAAGGACCAGCATTAACCTGAGAAAAAACAATTGAAAGGGTTAGTCATCTGAATCGAAAGGCTATGGATAGAGTTTAGTTGATAAGGATTTTTGGAACAATTTAGGTGATCTGACCCAAAAAGCTAAAGTAATTACGACAGGGTTAATGGCACACAACGGGAAGCAGCATATAGAAATAACTCATCCATTTATAATTTAACATTTTGAGCTGCTTCTGTCTCCTTCAATCTCTCCTTCTTTTGCAGTCCCATGAAAGTCCTCCTCGCCAGCATGTTGGAAGCGGCGGCCATTGCCAGACTTGGATCAAGTGCCAATGAATTGATGAGTGGTCTTAGCACTGTGGTGGGCAACCATAATGTTATCTTAAGAATATTCCGTGCCAAATTGAGAAAAAGCATCAGTGAATAAACTTGGTCTCCACTGATAACAGCTCCTCGAGACCAATCGGAACCGGGGTGGCTACTAGCGTTTGTTCCTTAATTTTTCGAAAAAATACTGTAAAGAGCATTACGCAGATAAAGACATTAATAGTTTTCCTCGTCAATTAGACATCTAACGCTCGTCATTTGTTTATCATCTGACTAGTGCAATTTGCGCAGCAGGGGCCTTATCCAGCGATCTATAGGGCGTGGTCTCGAAAACTTTTCCCAAAACCCCCACTTCAACTCGCTTCGCTCGCAGGCCCCCCCCCCCTCTTATATCAATTTAGTTCGGACGGGCCTGGGTCTTCAGGCTTCGATTAAAGGTTTGCTCTACCGTTGGCAACTATGGTCTGCTCCACCACAATCTACTATGATTATCATAATGATCATTATCACAAATCAATGCACTCAAAATACAATCCATCGCATATCGATAAGATTACTAATCAAAATATGACACAATATGAATTTTTATCAAAAATGAGAAAATCACCTGTACGCTGACACTGCCTTGCAGTTTTAACTGAAGTTTCTTCATATCAGGAGGATTCAGGTTAATCACATGATCCAGATCTTTCAAGCGATTTTGCATTTCCTCGATTGCGACCTAACAAATTAAAATGTAATGCCACGTTAGCCTCTACAATTTAAGATCAAATATTTATTCTCGTTGTTGAATGATTACTGCATCCTCCTCAAATGTTTTCTATACAAAGAGTACCTGCTCATGTAAGTGTTTTTATAAAAGAGTCTTTTGATGACTATTCACCATCATAAGAAAAGTCCAAAACGTTACAGGCACAGGAAATTGGAGCAGCAGGATTTTAATGAAAGAAACCATTAGCTATTTACCTCTAATGGAGATAGCTCGTACATTTCCTGTTGTACTACCAAAATTCTTTTTTTGACGTATGGAAAACTGTGGGATGCTATGTAAAGAAGATAAAAAAGTTAATGGGAAACTAATGACCCTTTGAAAAAGATGAAAACGTTATATCAAGTCAGTATCAATGCTAGGAATCCTACTACTTCACCCGTCAATAATATGTGATTTCCTTGAAATTTCCTTGAAAAGATGTGCACTTGATGGACCTAGCTATGTTTGAAGGTAATTCTGTTTGCCATCTATCGGTCTTTTCTGCAAAGATTAACGCAATTTTCACACCAGTAAAATTCTCTAAGGACTGACTTAATTTCATGTTTAAGACAATGATACTATTGGCTTCAAATAGTCGTGTTGCAGAATCTACCTAGTAGCTGCAATTTTACTTTATTCTTAACTTTCTTCAGGTCTAGGGCCTTGAAGTTTTGAACATTTTTTATCTTGACAATGGAGTAAACAGTGTACTCAACATTTTATCTATGACATTGCTCAGGAATATGTAGCTGGTAGTGAGCTAAAATCACATCTGGAGTACTCATTGAGTAACATGGTCCTCGCAGTTCAAGTATCCGATAAAAACTGAAAAGTAAGCAGAAACAGATATCTTGTGATAGGCAGTGGTATCACGTTAAGAGAGGAAGATGCACCCGAATGGTGAGTTTTAAAATTGCCCTCTACCCCTCACTTGGTAAAACAGTTCAAGAGAGAAAATAAACTTATTGTCTATAAAATCCAAGGTTTTGAACCTTTATAACGCGAGAGTGAGTCAAAGTCCATCTTACTTGCCAAAAGTTTTTGATATGCTTTTAATAAGATAATAAAAAAACGATGAAAATAAACTTACTTGTTAAAATAGTCTTTCTTTTACGCTGCTCAGATAAATTTCCATGTGCCTTCCCAGATAATGTGAATGGCGTTTCAAAAACGAATCTGCGAATGTTATTCTCTTTTTCAAAGTCTGTCGGTCGTCTTTGCAGTTCGTCTTCATCAAAGTAGGGCCTTACGAAGGTAAGCTGTGTAAATAATGAGACAAATACTTAAATAACTTGGAACTGGGCACATTGGTATGGTATGGTATGGTATGGTATGGTATGGTATGGTATGGTATGGTATGGTATGGTATGGTATGGTATGGTATGGTATGGTATGGTATGGTATGGTATGGTGTGATATGGTATGGTATGGTATGGTATGGTATGGTATGGTATGGTATGGTATGGTATGGTATGGTATGGTTAGGTAGGGTGCGGTATGTGTGCGTATTCTGAGCACAGACGGGGTTATTAATCAAATACAAATGAAAAACTATATCTATTACCAAGGGTTATTTTCCTTAATTTGCATTGACCAACAAACAATTAACCGTGACAGAATTCTATCAGACTGAAGTATTTACCTGGATGTAATTAACAGCAGGGTTAAGTTCTTCAGCTTTGACCTGAAATAATACAAGAATAGGAATTAGACTTGTTAATGTTATTGTAATTTCGTTCAGCACAACGGACAGAAGCACAGAGAATGAGTAAAATTACAATACTATCATAAGTTTGATCCTCCCTATTTCATTCAATATAAAAGGTATAAATTTACTTAAAAGTCTACCAAACATACATTAGCACAATACATTACAAGAATGGCCAGGAGCAGCAACATATCATAACAACCCCCGGTTCCTTTATCCCGCTTTGAAAATTGATTAGTCAAACATAGCGTAACAATAACAATGCTACTTTAACTCCAGAGGGCAGAGGGTCGGAAAGGATTTTGCACCATGCAATTCTATTTTACAGGGGAATACTATTTCTAAAATGAAAATATTTCATAATCAAGAGCTGGTATGTCATTTCTCTCACGGAAATATCAAGAAATATGTAAATACCCAATTAATCGTGTTGAACATATTTAGATAAATTAAGGGGGAGTAAATCTAGGGGGACATTAAAATCAAACAGCTCTGCCCTCCCATAATCACGCACCATTGAACAGCAAGCAGTAACAAGGATTGGATACAAAGTGCAGATCAAGTTCAAACCAAAGACATTGTGAAGACTGTGGCAGGCAGTAATAAATATAATTCTTGGGTCAGGAATGCTAACTAAAAACGGTGATTTCTTATTTAGAAACTTCTATATATCTTATTTATCATCAGTGTATCTTTCATTTGATCTTTACTCTGTTCACCATTGTGAAGATGAAATTTAAGATGTTATGACATACCTTTGAAGAATCTTGTAGAATTTTCACATTTCCATGCTTTTCTTGGTATTTCGTCTGAAGTCTCTCACTAATTTCTGGCAGCGAAGTTAGTTTAGGTTCCTTGTAGATGTATTCCTTGCCGTCATCATCTTTAAACGCCTTTGAAGATGAAAATCATCAAATACAAATTATATATGCATAATAAAAGCCCACTCTTGAATAGACCCTTAATGTTGTTGAAAATGATGCATTCAATGAAACATGGGTGAATGTGAAACTGTCTCAGGAATCGTCAAAAGTTGCTGATTTGATTGCCTTAACTTATCAATTAATCATTAAAAATTCTCACCAACTGCAAAATTACCTCCAAAAACATAGTTAAAAGTGAAACGTAGAAGGAAATCTAGGTATAATTATTTCTTCAGTTTGATCATCTATTATAGGCCAATTATTTGGTCCCTAACGACTTTCTAAACCTTGGTGCCCCTTTGGGGGATTCGAGTTCTTAGACTTGACCGACCTCAAGTCACTGGTAAATCAAATAAAACTCCAGTCGCAAGCACACTCATGTTGCACGCGTTAGATCGTCTACTTTTCAGTGTGTTCAATCTTCTTGTTTCATGTTCAGATCTTACATATTGAAGCTAATTTGTAGCAGAGAGCATTCAAGACGTGGTTAATATGGTTAATATTAATGACGTGACACAAGTTTGTCTCAAGCTCTTTTTTTTAAAGATAAAATGTTTAAAATGACATTTAATTACGGTGATACAATTGTTATATAGTGCTGCTCTAAAATAATCCTCTAAAGGTCGGGAGTAATACAAACTGTAAACAATTTATTTTATATTGATGGTACAAAAGCTTGGAGATGAAACAGAAAGCTTACTCGTCCATAAAAAGCAACCCTGTAGTATCTTCCAAGGAGCCTTTTCCCGGAAGCCATAACCTCTACAATCTTATTGTATGCATCGTGTAATGATGAATAAGCCAATGCCAGACGCTGAAAGAAAATAACGTAAAAGGATTATGACTCAAGAAGATTAACGTAAAATATAAGAAAAACTTACCGTCTGCATAACCCAACCAAATAGGAAAGTGAATATGGAATAATATGAACAACCGCATTACAGATGTATACATCAAACCAATTACAACAAAATTTTTTGGGAAAATGTTGTTTCACAACATTACGTTGATGATGATAATGATAATATCTAATGATGGTGATGATGTTGACGATAATGATGAAGACGATGACGAAGATGATGGTGATGGTGACGATGATGATGATGATGATGATGGTGATAATGATGATGTGACGAGCTACTGTATTAAAACAAGCATTATTACCGAGAAATCTCTTTCTTCTTCATGAAGGGGAATAGCAATTTTATAAACGATTCCCATAACTTCATATCTCTCCGCACTTTTTAACCGTTCAATTCCATTCTCCAACAGAGAAATCAGATTCTCCTGTAAAAGAATAGCGTAAAAATTAAAACTGAAACTATACATTACTGAAGAGGAAAGACTCTTTGCAATCAGTACAAAAAAAATCACAAGGTAATCATTACAAACCAATAAAAAGAGCAAGCCCCTCTTTTTCACTAGATTTTGCTTTTAATAAGCCTTAGTCCTGCCGATGATGAACATTACGGCAACACGTCTTAGTAGCTTTTCAGCCAAACATATATGGAAACAACGAAAACTATGGCAAAATGCTATAAAACATACCAGCACTGCGTTTTTATAGAGGCATTAAAGACCCCCAATTAATGTTAAGTGTGAAGCAGATAAGCGATGTCCTAAATAAGTTGCAACGTGAAATCCCTTTCGAATCGCTGTTCCTGAATTTCCCTACATCTTAGGGTTCGAAGTTCCGCTACCTTTCTCAATAAACCAAACAAATAAAACGTGACCTGGATGTGGCCCTGTTTATCAAATGCTTAAATAGCCTGTTATCACACAGGCCAGCAGCGAAATTTGGCTATTGCTGTTAGCAGAAGAGTAGCATGTTCCTCTTGAAGTTTATTTGAATAGGTTAAAAAAAATTGTTGTCGTACCTTGCTGTACCTGACCTCGTCTGAATTGCCTTCATCGTCGTTTTTCATGGCACACTCATCAGGAACAAGGTTTGGAGAAATGGCTCTGAAGACAGCACATCCATCAACGTACATACCTTGAAGAGGAAAAAAAAGAAAATAAATGCATTGAATTCAGAATAACAATAAAAAGCTGTTGTTGAGTGCAGGTTTTAACTGTTTTAACTGTGCATAAAAATGTTCTTATTGGACGTCTTTATTTTAATAGTATGTCAATGAAAATATATGTCAACAGGACAGTCTCAAAGGCGAGATACATAAAAACCTTTTGCAAGAGAATCATGCAAGAGGTGCAGACAACTGATTTGTGTAAGAGGTCAATTCATGCAAGCGACTACAAAATGGGTCCATACATAAGTTTCGAGCAATAATTTAAATTAGGTAGTCCACACAACAGATAATCGTAAAATATTCACATCCGCAAGAGATCACGCAGAGGATATTCGTGGTATAGATTCACGCAAAATATTTACACAAACAAGAAAAGACGCAAACAACACGCAAGAATTAACCCCAAAGATTCACACATCCACACGAGATAAAGCAAAGGAGTAATATGAGATTCATGCAGTAGATGCACGCATGAGGATGACACATAAATACTTTGCGTGCAGAAGTGCACGTAAGATAGACATAGCAGCGCTCAGACGAGACATCACCTCTTAAATGACCTAAAAATAAATTAAGTGCACATAGGGAGGTGGATAATGGAACCAGCTGAACGAGGAAAAGGAGATCTTGAAGAAATATTAGGCATCGAAACTTAATTCAGCTTACATCTTATTACGAGTCTATCCGCAACATGGAATCAAGATTAACATATTGCTTTCAGCAGCATCAATACTAACTAAACTAAGTACCTTTCTTTTTAAATCAATTACAAATTAGGCCAATTTTTTGTAGCAAAGCCGAAGGTCACGTGCTCCTGCGCAGTAGCATGTGACGCCAACTGCACGTGCTCCTTCGAAGTGACCCATGACGTAACCTTGCTGTGATTCGTAGGGCCACTGGTGCAATCGAAAACCCATAATACTGGCCACTTGGGAATGTGAGGGATGAAGGTTCTTGTCTTTCAAAGGCTAATCTAACAATTTCTGTCCATTCGGGCAAACGTGCCCGCGCTCAATTACAAATGAAACAAAATATGTTGTAAGTGACTCGTATTGAAAGTTATAACTGATGGGAATATGTAATGTTTTGAAGAAATCATTATTCAATATCTGAAAATCAAACACAGGCAAATAAGGCTTCATCTCTATCCGCCATTTTGGCAACAAACTCTGGTACTCCCTGACAGTCGCATTAAACAATTTAAAACGCTTGAAAAAGGTATCAAATCATTTTCAGTTGAGAGAGTTGTTAAACCTTTTTTCAGTCCTTTGGTTTGAAAGCTCCATTACAATCAACATTCTTCAATAGAAAAACGAGAAAGGCATGGTCTGATATTGATACTATAATTATCATGATTTGAGATCGCAGCCTCGTATTCTCCAATCAATCAAACCGCAATGTTTGCTAGGCTCTGTTAAAAGCCAATAATGAGTGTGATGCGGAGGGTCTTGATAGCACTATTTGCTGGGCCTTTTTGCATATAAGTGATGCATAAATAATTTACTTACAGTACAAGCTATTTCACTAGTTATACCTGGAAAACCCTTTACAACTACATATAGGCTACAGCAGCTATCATGCCTATTGCTATAGTAGAATTTGTAAAGCGAACAATAATAATGATTGAAAGTTACCTTTTCGTTTCAGATATTCTGCAACCAACGCAGCAGCATGGATGTAGCACATAGCAGCCTAGAATGATAACAAAGTTCTGAATAGATGCACAAAAGCAATTGGTTTCCAAAGTAGCAATAACATCAATTAAATAGCCAGGCTAATCTAGGTTTTCAGTTTTTCCTACCCGGAAAAGCAAGGAAAGGCTTATTGCCTCTTTTCAAAATTGTGGAAAATAGGGGCTTACTGTTCCAGCTTCACCAAGAACACAATTTACAAAGTTTTAAGATAATAGTAAAAGATCATCTTTATCACAGATAAATACCTCATTTTTGATTCATGTATATTTGGTAGTTAAAATAGATATAATAGCACAGCAGAGCAAAGGGAAGCATAGCATAGCTTAGTATAGCATAGCAAAGCATAGTATAGCACATCATAGTACATTATGAGATGAAATATATAGCTACTTGGGTACCTCTGAATAGTCTCTATTTTTAGCATAGCATAGCATAGCATAGCATAGCATAGCATAGCATAGCATAGCATAGCATAGCATAGCATAGCATAGCATAGCATAGCATAGCATAGCATAGCATAGCATAGCATAGCATAGCAAAGCAAAGCATAGAATAGCTTAGCATAGCATAGCAAAGCATAGCATAGCATAGCATAGCATACCAAATCATACTATAGCACATAGTACATTATGAGATGAAATATATAGCTACTTGGGTACCTCTGAATAGTCTCTATTTTTCTCGTGAATGTCAGCCATGCTTTGAAGCCACGTCTGTCGCAATTCAGGTGTGCTCGAATACGATTTCGCTAAACTATATTCCAAATCAACAAGCACTTCGTGATCATCTTCATGTTCCTAAAATCAAATGCAAATAATATCTCTCTGATCTATGTTATATCGTTAAATCTTTAAGGGATCCTGTAAATGGATTCCCGTTGAAGTACAGCCTATTTGTTTAAGCAAAGGCCTCGATCGATAATCGTGGCAAGAAGTCATCCCTGGTCCACAGCAAAAACTGGCAAATAAATGACGAGGAATAGAGGTCTTTCCTATCCAGATGAAATTAGTGCATAAGATTTAATTGGTGAAGATGATTTGAACTTGGGAAAACTATGATCGAGATCAAGGAGTTGGCTAGGGAAAAAGGAAAAATCCTGAATCTCTGCAATGCAATGTTGCAAGTGTTTTTTCTTCTAAAAGCGACAATTCCTTAAAAGGCGTTTATTATGCAAATCATGTGATGCATTTAAATGTTGACTGGTTTATTTCCGTCGCCCATTGGATGAATCACATAATCTGTGCTCCTGCGCAAACCTGCTCCATGCACTGCAGCATTCAAGTGATTGCTTCGAGATGATAGTGCCAAAGTGAGACAACTGTCAAGCATGGCATGAAGATAAAGGGCAACCTCTCACCTTCATCTTCTCTGTTGCTTGTAACACAGTGTGTACTTTCTTTATTAAGTCTCTTACTTCAGCAGGAAACTCGGTACTCTGTTGATAAAATTAAACAGTTGAGTTCTATATGAGAAAGGACTAGCAGTTTTATGTTCCAAAAAAATAGAGCTTATAGTTAATTCTTTCGTCTCGTACGTTTTTGGTATTCATATAATTGACGTTTATGAGTATTCAGATTTTCTGGATTTACCATCCATTATTTGTCTGTATGACTTAAAATAAGAATTAACATATAAATTAAGCCACTGAATTCTAGTTGTCTCAATACAATCTCAATTAGATATCTATAAATTTCTTAATCAAAAATCAAATCACTGGCACCTATTTCCAAATGTTTTTATCTTCCAAGAAATAAACATAAATTCTCCTCTATTTTCGTTGGCAGTATACTGAAGCGAATCCACCTATTGAACGGATGGTTAGCAAAGTATCATGAAATTTTAGCGAGACCTGATTAGTCCATAAATTACGCAAAGACTTACTTTCATGCCTTTGTCCTCGATGGCATAGTTCTTTACAGTTGTAAGCGAACTATTCATTGCAGATCGGTTCATTCCAGATGCAATCAATTTGGACACTGCAACAATGACCTGATAACAGAATCATTATATTCAATATTTACTTCTTACAACTCGATCAAATGAGCTCGAATTTTCGTCAAGAACATGCGATATCAATTGTTGTGGCATTGTTCCGTGTTGTTTCAGGCTGTCGAATCACTGCGTTGCCAAATGGACAGGACTTATTGACCTGACATGTTGACCCGACATTTTGCCGATAACTGACGGCTTGAACTACAAATCCAATTTCGTACGAGCAAACAGCAGATATGGCAAAAGGAATGCTAAATAATGCTTTTCGATACAATTTATCTGATTTTGATCAAACTAACTCTTGCAAAATGTTGCAATGTGCATGACAAAAGTATGAAAAAGGGTAGGGAAAACAATAAATATCGCATGTCGAATTGCGAAAAATAAAACTACTTTCACCAGGGCCTAAGATAAACTAACTAAACCCCACACAATACCCATTCAAATATCGCCAAGCTTAAACATAAAAGATCTTAAGGAAGAGATCATAATTCTAAAAAGATTGTTGTGTAACACAATTTTAACGCATAAAAGCAAAAGACATACGTATTCAATTCAATAATAATAATTATTCAATTTTAGATCTGATAGTTCTACGGCATAGAGAAGAATACCACACAGTATGAAACCTCTATCATTGTGCATACGATATGAAATGGAAAAAAAAAATTTCAGACATTCGCACAAGAAAAACGAAAATTAAGACAAACAGTAATAAACCAAACCTGCAGATGAACTCTGATGCAACCAGTACCACTGAATTCGTAGTTATACCGCATTAACAAATACATGAAACAGCAAGCCTGTTGAAATATGCAATCAGATATCTAATCAATCAAGCCAGTTGTAGATATGAATGTAAAATAGAAAGTAATGAGTACACTAAAAAATAGAGAAAATCTACATTTAGAAAAAATGAATAAACTGCAAGTGGAATCCATCTTTCACAAAAAGCAGAAATTATATCTTCTCACTATATCATTGTCAGACATTAAATGGATGTCATAGATTAACGTGTTGTTTGTTTTCATATATATTTCCTCTGATGATTATATTTGAAATATAAGTGCCTGTTTTTTTGGCGGCGCTGATGACCCAGCGTCCTTTCTCGTCATGACAGCCACAGTAATTCTCTTTGATTTAATTTACCATAAAAAGGCAAATTGGCAACCTCTATTGGCATTTATTTAATTCCATCACATTTTGTTATTCTTCTTATGCTTAATATGATAGTGTTGGTACATTTTAATTATTTCCATGATAAATGTAGAAAACCGTTCATGTAGGAAACCGTTTACCAAAGTTATATACAAAACCTTTTATAAAAATATGAAAAATGGAATTGTGAAATGCGGTATTAGCCAGAGGCTACTCTGCCAACCTTACACTCTCCTATCCTTTGGTCGCGATGTGTAATCGCATAAAGCAAGATGCAGCCACAGACGACGCATATAACGACGGACCAGATGCCCAGCGACGATTAGATCGCTAGTGCTAAACCTTGACCACTACACGACAAGTTGGTATCTTGAGTCAGGGACCGGGTAAACATATTAGTCAGCAGATTTACAAAGTTAGCATAGAAGATATGAAAGAGGTCTTGCCTGAGTACGAACTGATTCGATCTTTGAATTGCACATTTTAAGAACCTGTGATGTAGAGCCGGATGGTTAGAGTACAGTAAAGACCACAAGAATAACAATTAACGATGAGATGTGGAGCTCAAAATCATGCCAAAAACAAAAAGTTGTGACTAAGTAATTTTTTGAAATGATGATAGATTAGAGAAATCTGACAAAAAAAGGAATTAAATACAAGGAAATTATGAGAAAATGTAAAACAACAAAAAAACAACCAAACACAAGTCAAGAGTCTTCCGAATATTGGAACCTTGCCAACGAATCTTACAATAAGGTACTATAGCCAAAGCATCGTAATCGAAAAGATACTGAATATCTATACAAGCTACGCGCAATCAAGGATACTTACTTCGTAGCAAAGAACACCACACAGATTTGCACTTCCTTTGAAGAGAGCACTTGGAAACTACAACACAATCAAAACAAATGAAACTTTTGAGCTTAGCTTAGGAAAAGAATTTAGACATAAAGTTTCACCTATTATCAAGCTTGGGAGGTAAATTGGACGCTGTAGAAAACTGTGTGTAGATTTAAGAAGAATGTATGTTATTCTCCCACCAAGATTTAATTCCCTACACTACCTGCCAAACATAGCTACAATACGATGCGATTAATTGAAAGAGAAGTCGTTAAATCACATTGAGATGTGTCCCTAGAGGCTTACCTTGTGAATGAAACTTCTGAGAGATGCAAAGGCATGCATCAGCACGTATTCCGATTGGTTGGTTCTGAGAAAGCCCATTAAAACATTGAATATCTGAAACCATGAAACATAAAATGATAGGTGAGCTGCAAACTAGTGCTAACATCAGTAGGGCGCTGTGCAATAATGGCAATATAATTAAAAACAATTAATGAATGATGATATGTTTCACTCTTTTACTGACTACAAATTAAAACTAGGAACTAAGAATATAGCAACTGTAAAAGATATAGAAAACGTTTCAGAGTATAAGAGATAATAAAGCTGCCTTGGCGTGCAGGACTTCTTTCTCATCTCGGAGACAGCGAGCCTTTGCCAGGCCAAACATTTTCAAATGCTCATTAAGTGTTATAAACTTTTTTTGCAAGAAAAATACAAATCTAATAAGTCACTTCAACATATCAGTCCTAAAATCTCGCTTGGGGAATTAACTTACCTTTTTCATGAGTATATTATCACCAGCATCTTGCTCTAGTTGATACTAAAAATATAAAGAAATTGCATTAAAAAGGTTGTATAACACACTTTCTGATAAAAATCGTTAAGAGTTTCAATAAAGAAACAGTGCAGCATGAGCCACAAATAAAAACCACATATTAAGTTACATGTGATTCATATTTAGGATCTAAATGTCGAGACATTTGCGGAACAATTGGAAATAATTTCAGCACATAAGGATTATAAGCAGTAAACTTAAAAATTGCTTTTTAACGCAACCATTATCCGTAAAACCTTTCAAAATAACAAAATTAAATCTATTAACAACCCCCTATAATAAAACTTCTTACCTTGAAATGAGTGCAAAAAAGCTCGACCATATCAAGGACAATTAAAGATACTTCGTTTGCAAAATTAGCATCCAATAAAATTCGCTTTTCGTGATCATTTTCTGAACATTCTCTCGCCAATGCTGCAAAGATTCAAGAATTAATTAGACGATTTGAGCTAACACAATACTAAAGATTGCAACTTTTACTTCGTGAATGAAATAAAACACTGTTCCATTCTATCTATTAATACTTTTCAAAGAGATATTTTCAAATAAATGAGCAAAGATGACGAACGATTCATAACTGTAGCAAAAAGATCTCTTTGTCATTACTACCAATTTGAATGCGTTTATAAAAGTAATCTTTTGTGTAGCATCAATAGCAGCCATCTTCTTAAAACTAGGGGAGCTTTTTCTAAAAATTTTGATCAATTCAACTATTTCTTTCATATTGATATTTTTCTAACAAAATTTTTTATGTATCTTTAAGGGGGTGATTGCAGTAATAAATGTGATTTTTGATTTAATTAGAATGTGCTGAACATCTTTTATAAATATGCTTGTAATAATTACAACTTTAGATACTGATACACATTACAAAGGTGCCACAGGGAGCATAGAACTACACAACAACCCTGTGGCATTAAAAATTAACTTGAAGTCCGGTTTAAGAAGACAGTTGACAATTAAGAATGAATGTGATTCATGTGATTTATGTGATTTATGTGATAACTATCCTTGATGTTATAGGGTAGGTCAAACAATTTTACAGCCTGCCTTGGAGACGGTATGGTAAGGTACGCGGGGGAATTTTCTCTTCACAGCAACTGCTCAAGGCTGTACTGATCGATAAAAAACAAAATAAAACTTTAGTGTTGATTTTCTAAAAGTTAAATGGTCACATAGCTCGTTGGTCACATGAAACTGCATGCCGACTGCAGATGACTTCAAATTGAAGATGCTTGTTTACTGTTACAAAGTTAGTTTCAAAGCCTAAAAAAGCCATTTGCATCCAACAAAAATACCACTTTGAATTCACATTTAATTCGCATTCGATTTAGGTTGAAATGGAATCAGGCCAAGTACAATTTAATTTTTCCGCTTTCATCAAAACTTCTAATGAATAAAGGAGATCCACGAAAGATAAAATTGATATTGTTAAATGGGCCGCACCTTTCATGCCATTCACATCGATTCTTCCTTCGCTCGCTGATTTTCTGTGGCTCGCTGCAGTAACTTGGTGAATACTGGTGACAGTCTTGTATTTATTTTCAATGTATTGTTTAGCACTCTCAGGAGACGTGCTTTAAATAATAATATGAAATATGATGGATTTGACATCGATAAAAAACAATTTACAAACAATAGTCGGTAAGGAAAATTTAGCTTTACATTCAAAACTTAAGAACAAATAACCTCTCCAAATGACAGAACTAATATTGGACGATGATACATGGCTGCAGGATTAGAACTGAATAACATTTTACAGAGCCATGCAGGCCAAGTTTCCTTCCAATCTCGTTAAAAACTTAAATTAATTTCATTCCAAACTCTAATTTCCTGTTGTCTTTTCACCTACGAGGTACTTTTGCAAGGACCTAATGTTTACATTTATATCATGCTCTTTTGATTGACATTTATATCATTTCAAGTTTGAAATTTTCTCGATAGAGCTTCAAAGGGCAATTTAACACATAAATGTATGCTTTTACATCGAGTAAGAAGTCCCTAATGGTGCTAATGATGATATACTCTAACTAACCCAAAACTTCCTTGAATCAAATGCGATCCAACGATTGCGTTTTACGCAAGACAAGAATTTAAGGCAAGCAAAGCAAGGCTTTGAAATATTACCTCGTGTCAAAGATTGCCTTTCTTCCTTGATAGCTAAACGAATGCAAGCAGCACCTAAAAATGAAATGTATGATAAGCATTAAAATCCACAAACAAAAATGTGAAATAACAAAGTCCTAAACTAGCAAAATTACAAATGCTACATATCTAACAAGAGGCCTATACTGTCCAAGAAAAAAATTTATAGTAGTTGATGATGATAGGGAAGAGAGATAGGCTGTCTCTCTTCACAAAATTTGGACATTGTTCCACCCTCGTTGAATGAAAGACGAACAAACCAGGCCATAAATTTCACATACCTTTAACCAGTCGATTTGCTACATAAAACTGTTATGTTATTCTATTTTTTGCTCTCTAACCATTCATATAGATAGCCTTCTATCAGATTGTCATCTTCTGGTATATCTAGAACCCTAGCTTTAGCTTTAACTATGTTCAACAAAACGGTGAAAGCTGCAACGATCCGGTTAAGATATGGGGGTGACGATATGAATATTAAAACACTCTTGAAAATATCCCTACACATAAACAAAACTTTTGTCAGATTTTTTCGAGTCTAATTCATATTATACATGTTGGTATCGTTAGACCAAGAGCAATAATGGTGACAAAAAATTTAATAAAATAATACGAAATCTCCTCAACTCAAAAAGAAGAAATCAAAAGAAAACAAAAACTAACTCGATGATGTCAAAGAAATCAATGACAGCTAAGAACTTTGCAAAGCTTTTATCGTGCACATAATACAAAGCAGTGGGTGTCCAATGAGGTCTTTTCATAACAGTTGTTAATAGGTCTCTCCACCAATCAACAATCATACCTAGAATTAATGTAAATATTCAAGATAAAATTATCTGCTGTACAATATCAAACAAAATGGGCTTTGTATCTCAATAATTTTACCTCTATTCCAGGACTGACGAGAAACTACCTTCACATGAGATTTTGTTAAAGGAAACAATGGCAGCTTCAGCTTATAATAAACTACATCAGATCACGTCATCTAATGCCATATCCTTGTCATGACACTTAGAAACTGAACAAACCCGACGAATAAACAAAATAAAGGGCATCTCACTTTCTAGCCCCAAAAAGGGTCATTAGAAACTCAGTGAAGATCAGTGGCTTTATTTCAATCAATTTTGACTGTAAATATTAACTCGGTATTCTATGAACTCCATTTCAGTTCCACATTTAGTGGTTTGAATATTAATTGCTTCTTGATTATCAATCTTTTACCGTGTCACCGTTTCTAGTCTTTTCTTTCTAGAATCCGTATTTAATTATCTTCATTCTTATACATTTAATTATCTACATTTTCTTATACATTTTACTTTGTGGGTATTTAATAATACCTGAATTCAGCTTTTTCAAAATGAACACCATGCATATTAAAAGTTCCCTCTTTTCATCTTCATCAAACGGGACGGGCGTACCACCCTTGGTTCCCATTTCTTGAGAGTTTTCTCTATGATTGTTCGTTGGGGTTGATGACATCATAGAATTGCGCGAGGGTGCAGGCGAGGCTCGACCACTGTTGGGACTGATCACGTGCTGTCTGGTGGATAAGAGGCTGTCATCGATAAATGGTCGATCGAGATTCTTGTGGAATCGGAATGCATGCTCGAGTATAGTTGTTAGCAAAGGTATGTACAATGCTGCAATTCGCGATTGCTTTTCCTAGAAGAAGAAATACAGATCTGATTGCAGTGCATAGCTAAATGATATAAGGTGGTGCGTAAAGATTTTCTCATGTCATTCTTAAGCATTGTTTCTAGAAAAGGACACTAAAATCATGCTATAAGCAAACTTTTCCCTGAAATGTAAAAACTTCTGCTTCAGTCGAAATTAAACCACTGATTGACAGATTACAAATAACTTGAATAATCAATATTTAGATAAGGGACTGATAAGAAAGAAGTTTTGTCCCAAGCAGTTTTAGACAATATTTCCATATAATTTCAAGCAATTCGCCGGCAGCCAAACAAAGGAAAAGTTGTTCAAGATTCTAATTCCTTTTTGAAACTCGAAGGCACTGTCAGAGATCTTTCCACTACCAGATAATTGCATGGGGCCTGCTGCAAGCTAAAACTGGGCTTAAGTTTATCATCGGCGTTACAGCAATACCATAGCGCAGAAAACCAAACCAGATAAAATGGAAAAGATTCAGTTAGATGTAATTATATATTTCCTCATGCTGTTCATAGAATGTTTCGTATTCTAAACTATCAATAACAAACCAAGGTAATAAACCTTACCTCTGCTTGGTATCTATCATCTAGTTCATGCTTTGCAAGAAGGTTTCGAATAACTTTGATTGCATAACCTCGGATTGCTTTTCCTTCATTAAGAGCAGATGCAAACTAGTAACAAAACAGCGTTTCAGAATAGCAACATTGACCATGTTCAGAATACCATTACATAGATACTCGCCACGCTGCTAAGGCAGCTAAAAGAAGCAAGTCATTGTGAATAGCTGCAAAAGACTTTTTGAGAATGCTTATTGCCAAGTATACTACGCTTACCGTGCATTCCATGAAACAATTGTCTTATAATCACAGACAATAACTAGCTATAAATACGGACAAGTCCTTCTCACTGGTTTTGGTGCACGAGCAGCATCCAACTCCGCTGCCATATTCTCTGCGCTACATAAATGTGCAAGGTCAGTGTAACAGCAGGTGATCAATCCCATTGGCATCACCACAAGTTAGATGCCACACTGTTTCCCTTCGATGCAGCAAGCATTGACCCAGCTAGAGTTTGAGGCTGCGACTCACATTGATCATGCCACTATTGAGCTGATTAAGTCTACAGAACCTAAAGGAATTTTAGTCAAATTAGAAACAAGTAAATACTTACTTCTTTCAAGATTAACCCAACAAGGAAATGCTTTTTACAAAATTTGTCATTCAACGTGCTTTCGTGAACACCACCGAGAGCTTAAACAGAAAAATCGAAGTTACATCACTTGCACTTCAGCTAAAATGGTAATCACAGGTTAAATTGCATGTTAGAGTAAAGAGGCAAATCCGTTTTGAAAACCTCTAGTTCTCAGCTATTCACGCTTGACTGTGTGCAGCATGAGGCCGCTAGTTGTGCAGCAAGTGCCTGCTTCACACTAAAAAACATTATCCACATTTCTCATAACAAAATATTTTAGTTCAAGGAAAAGGAGACGCCAAAAAGATACAATGTGTAAGCATTTCTAAGCCCTGTAATCCATTGCTAAATCCACTTTAGAAATCAACTTAATGATTGGGTTCGATTAGAATTCTAAAATGATCTCACATAAACCAATAATCAGCATTTCGTGATAAAATTGTTTAAATGTCTTTTGTCACAATAATTTCTAGGTAATATCAGATGATAGTAATGAATGTTCATAGGGCAAAGAAAAGCAAAAAAAATACCTCTTATATCTAACGGCATGTTCAATGCAACATAATGTTCGTGTTCAGATATCGCTCGTAAAAATTCGAATTTCAACTCAAACATCTGAATAAAGTTGGAGAAAACATGCGGTGAACACTTACAGTAAAATATCAAATTTCACTTTTAATTTAATTGATTTTGTCGTGAAGGCAGTTGATAAAATCATGGTAGTATTTGAAAAAACCATGATGTTAATATCCTCAATCGTAACAAAACTATCTTCTATAAACTTAATTTGAGTTTCGCGAGGCAGCTCGAGCTATGCTCTTTCTGAAACAGAATCCAGTGAATTGTAGAATTGCTGCCATCCTTTTGAGCCTCACTTTTAGGCGAAATAATTAAGAAATGAACTGAAAAAATAAAAACTAAATAATACCTGCGGGTCTGGAGATTTGAATTGATCTTTCACATAATTAACCATTTGAAAAACAAAGCCTCTGTCCATATGAGTGAAGCATTTCTAGAATATATTCAAATTATGTCAGTTTGCATTAATGGTCTCTGATGTGTCATATCATAGTCCTGTTCATCTATTCAAAATGGTATTCATCAAATGATAGCTTTCTTTCATGTAGGCCGGTAAACGTCGGCTCCCAAGACAAAGCATGGGAGATTCGCCTTGGAAATACAAGAACCTTTCTCACTCCATTCCTAGGTCCAAAATTCTGAGTTTTTAATGAGAATGGCTTCTGATGTGCTATATCAGTCCTGTACATCTATTCAAACTGGCATTTTTCAGATGATTAACTTTGCAACAAAACAATTGATTACTCTTTATGCAATTTAAAAGAATACAAAAATATATATTATCTCTTGGTAAATAATTTGTAAATGTACCGGCTAATGTTTTTATCAAGTTGGCAAGACGAATTTCGAAACTTTTTGATGCAAAAAGAAGAAGGCTAACCTTGATAAAACTAGCTAAACTCTGGTTTGCATCCTAAAAAAAATAGACAATTGAACATACGTAAACGTCTCTTGATTGCAAGAAATAGGTAGATAAATAATTTTAAAAGCATTTCCTGCATAAATTATACTATGGCATAGGCTTCATTACATCAAAATACACGCTATATTGATAACAAAAAACTTACAATAAGGACGATTTTTGCTGGATCTTACGACAAACGTTCATAAAAGGTCTTTGAAAACAACTTAGAAAGACATGCTTTAGTATAAATAAAGTTTCCTATTAATTCTTCATTCATGAGTGCTGCCTTACAACCGTTGTGATTACAAATGTATCGCCAGTATGCAATTACTCATTGTTTTCTACGCCGTAATTTAAAACATTATGCATGAAATAAAACCAATCAGTTACTTCATTTACTTGACCCCTTCATTTCACAAGGTGTGAGCCTTTTCATTTAATAAAATTTTAGTGTTAGTGGCAATGCAAGACTAATTTTCAAGCGTTACCTAAACAAGTGCCTTAAAATGAGTTTAAAATATTAAAAGACGTTGTAGGAACATTAACATTGAACATTGAATCGCAAAATTAGGCCATAGCAGTACCGTTAGATTTTATAATAGCACGTGAACAAGATACCTTCGATACTTGGAATTTGTCGTTGCGTTTTTTGACCAGTTGAATAACAAAAACTTGGAGAAGATTTTCAAGGCTGGTGTGGTATTCCGTTGGGAATCTTGAATCTCTTATGTCAAACAATTGCTGAAAGGCAGTTAAGTTTACTGGTTAAAAATGCAAGAATGGCTCTTTTTTGTATAATATTGTACAGAAGAAGAGGAGAGAAGTGATCCTTAGACCCGGCCGTCAAACAAGTAAAGAAGAGGGAAATTCAAAGCTACTCCCGAGCACGCTTGTTGAATTATGCATAGATCTCATATCAGACTAGTCGAGTACCCAATATGTGTAATGCTTCCTCGCAGGCAATTTGACTGCACCTCCCTGAAGAAGAATAACATCCATGAAAGGGCAAAAGTGTTCTTCTTATCATGGGAGTAAATAAAAGATGCTCCTTCAAACAAGGTTGAAAGCCCCAAAGCGGGCAGGTGCCCCCCCCCCCCTTATCTCAAACTGAAAAAATCTAAAGCAACAAAACCAAAACTGTATAAAACATACCATCTCTTTTAGAGAAATATTGTTTTAGGATAAGCAGTACTTATTCAAATTGTTCGTTCTATTTATGTTGAATTTTGTTGTATTTTCGACCATGATTCATGATTGCAAATGCACCAGCCACCAGGGCAGTTTACACATTGTAACTACTTAATGAAACGCACCCTGTTTGACATAGTATGGTAACAAGATGAACGTGAATAATAACAATTGCTGACTTTCCTTATTCGTTTCTAGAAGAAATTGATCTTATATAAATTGTTCTAACTAGATGTACGATGTCCTTTCAGCATATTTCGCAATGTTTCGTCTTATTTTCTGCAACTTCACAATTAATTTAAATACTTTATTAGTACAAAAGCCAAAACCCTTAAACAAATGAAAGTAAACTAATGTGAGATATACCTGGTTTTTGCCCATATGATGTTTGTCACTAGCAAGATGAGATTGTGCCATGCTTTTAACAATGATGTCAAAAAAGAACCAAGCACGCTTCAAAAAGAAAGAAATCAATGCTTATCGTTATGCTTTGGAATAATGTCATTGAGCAGATACTTCTACGCTTGTAGTAATATAAACTTATCATAAAAATATTATGCAACCGTCCTAGTCCTATACACCTGATTGCCTATTGCCTATTGCGGTGTGCATAAATGCCTAAAAAGGCCTTGTTCTCATTTCAATAACTAGAATTCGCTCCTAGTCAGATCTTACTATTTCCTGGAGACCAAGCTCTTGACCTCCCACACTCCTAAGTTCCGGACGCTTCTTTTTACCATGTCTAAAGCTTTTTGAACTAAATGTAAATGTTAGAAATAGATAAGGATCTTAGCAACAGACAGGCTCACAAGTATATATAACTCAAAGAAAACCAGATTGACAGTTAAGCAAGTTATGTCGTTTTAAAGATTCAAAAAAGATCTAGCCATTTACCTGCAATATACAGTCAATTATGGCAGGGTCACTTCCGGGTTTCAAGTAGAATCTCAAGTGCTTTGTCATTTCTTGGTGAATCGTTTTTGAATGACTGTTATAAGTTCTGAATGAATACTGAAAACGAACAAAGCGGCAATTTTGTTAACATCAAATTGATTATGAAAGAAAAACAAACTCCGCATAGTTGCTGGCTGGATTGTATGCAGGGTACGCTGGGACTATCAGAAAAAAGTCCCAAAGGTTTAAAGCGTACTGACATGATATCATATAAATCCTTCACATGAACCATAAAATTAGAGTTGGCATTGCTTAAACATTAACCAATTTCTATGGTTACCATGAACTTATAAACAATTAGGTTATGAAGTTTAACTTTGTTTTCGATAATTTCTGGTTTTGATTTTGGTTCAAATCTTCATGATGGTACCAAATTAACACTTACTAGTTATTTACAAAGTTTTCTTCGTGGAGTATAGTCAAATGGCTTAATAAAGACAGTACTCCGCTACCTTGGCATCTCTATTAGCATAACAGAGGATCAAACGCTTATTAAAATCATATTGAGGTCTAAAGTATGTTTATGTTGGCTCGTACTCCCATCGCGAAATCAAACCACAACTAACCCAAAAAAGATATAACGAGGTAGTTACAATATCAAAATCATTTTTGGAGTTATTGGTTATAAGACATTTTGCCTGTAAAGCAGTCTTCTTAAACAATCAATTGAGACGAAATTTCATTATCAATGATTTGATTATTTTGAATGTTCATTGCTGAAATAACAGCAAACAATTTGTGAGAATGGTATGTTATATTACATAAAAATAAATTCAACTACATTTAATTACTTCATGTCAAATTAAATTACATTAAATCACATAAATCATCTTGTATTACATTGCAGTACACTACATTCAATTCCTTTACATTACATTTAATGACTTTATATTTTATTGAATTATACTAAATTAGATTACGCTCTATACCTTCATAGTACAGTTCATTACTTTATATCATATTACATTAAACCTACACAACATAATATTACATCCAATGAAAATTACTGTTAACCGGGCGTGCTAAAAATAGTGCTCGATGCCAAAGAAGCAGAGCTATACTAAACTTAATAGCAGAACACGACGGTTTAAGTTGATTTTCATGAATGAAAACATGGTATATTTCAGTAAGTACCTTGACGTATGATTTTAGCAACATCTCTTTGTCAACTTCGTGTATTTGGGCGATAATTCGTATCAGGGTCCTAAAGTGAAATGCAAACTGTAAGTTTTTCCTTTTAAGAATTATAAATAGCTAAACAGGCCAAAATTGGCCACAACCTTGAGACCCTACTGAGCAACTTCCTATTAACAGATAAGCTCACAACGCAAGCTTTGAAAACAAGAACATCAATAGGCACTTACCGAATGACGTTAACAGAAACGTCATCATTTTTGATACTCAACAAAACTTCGAAAAGCTGGTTCAAGATCACTGGCAAGAATCGAATCACATTTGTGACGTCAATAGCATGCATTAGCTACAAAAAAGAACGTGTCATATTGAAATCAGAAGAAATCAGATACATAGACAAAACTTCTATGTATTTCAAAGGGATAATAATGCTTCACAAAATTTAAAACTTGAATGAAATCCGTGAATATCTCTAGACAAAATTGGTTTTCTACAAAAAGTATTCTCTACTTAATTTGCCTTGACACATTTGAGATGACCTTAGAGCTGTGAGTAGATGGACATATATCTTAGTAAAACTTTCATATTTTTATTTTTTTTCCTTAAAGACAAAATCTGTAGAATCCTCGAAATGTAAATAAGAATTAAAACTTAAATATACGATACATCTTCTGTACGCATAACTAGCAAGATAGTAATATATCTTGAATAACTTAAATATGATTTATAAACACAGAATTAAGAAGCATACGTTAGCAACCTCTTATTATAAGCACCTTACAAATAGGAGAACTAATATCTTTGGTAACAAAACAAAGAATTAAAAGCACGTCTTAAAGATAAAAGATTTCAACGTGGTTGTTTTGAATTTATAATATCTTTACATTTCTCACACGGTTCTCATCGGTCAGCAAGTGAAGAAGTTGTTGAGCTATATGATAATATTATGGTGATATACTTAAAAGAAGGATAATACATAAGATATTATTTGATGTCAACACAGTGATTATGCTAGTTCCTCTTGAGATGACTTAAAAATTATTTTTTTCTCCATTCAGAGCATGGCATGTCAACTCTACTGCAAGATCTTACACTTTAAAAACAAGTCCTCCACTTACAAGTTCTATCCTCAAGCATCTGCCCAAAATGTCAAAAAAAATGGCAAAGAAGAAACACACAAATACCTTGAGCAATCTCGATGTTTCAACTTCTGAGCCAGGACGCTCATGATTCAGCTGCCAATGGCCAAAGAAGTTGTTGATTTGTTGATCCTGAGCAGAAAAAAAACAAACTTACTTTGATTATTACTTGTTGAGAGAGAGAATCGCCAAGAGAATCCAATTGTTTTTGATCTAGTTTTCATGTTAAAACAAAATGTAAAATGCAAATGGCTAAAGAAAAGTAATGCTTTAAACTTTGATGGTATAATCACCTGCGTGTAGACGGTTGAAATCAGTTTCGTGTTGACCTTAAATATCTGCGTTCCTTTACCTTCAACCCATTTCAGATCAGCCCCTCCATTCTATAAGACAAAAGAGACAAACTACTGACAAAATGTATTTCTTCAAACCTGATTTTATACATTGTTCTTTATCAATTGTAATTGGCCTAGGCGAGATGGTGAAGCCCCAGTGTGCAACAAGGCCTAAGTCATCAAACAACTGTCCTGTAGTTCAAATAGTAATGCAAACAAATTGATCAGTTCTCGCCAAGTCTCTTCTTAGGACCACTGACGAAAATCATAATTCGTCAATGCAAAATTGAGAAAAATAAGTTATCTTCAAAGAAAAATAAGTTAAAGGATAGATTGAAATCAATTTTGAAGTCAAGTAGAAATATAAATTTCCGTAAACAAACTTACTCTGCAGAGTAATGGTTCCGTATTAGCATTCAATTTTAGAATAGGAAATTGCTATGCATTACACAATAAAGATGAACCTACCACACATTATTAAGCATAATGTACTTTTTTCCAATATGCTACGAAACCCAACTTCGTATTTACCTTATCCTGAGACAAATAACCTTCGGGTAGAAAAGAAGCCACAGGAAGCTCTGCCCTATCGACACGGACACTGGAAAAAATATATAAGTTTATAGAATCAGACAAATCACAAAAGCAACAAAAAATTTAGAAAAATATGTACACTTTGAAATTTATTGCCTTGTGTTTTTAAGTACTTAAGGTTACTTCTTTTTTGATAATTATTACCTAGCAAATATATCAGCACAGAAAATATATTGCAATGATCATATCTACAACTTGATTCCATAAAAAGGATAAAAATAAACAGAGACCTATTGACTTAAGTGTTTGAATTTGGAATGTCCAAATAACTAACTATTTAGAATACAACAAAAAAATAAAAAATAACGCTCACATTCCATTTTCAAGAATTTTCATCCATGTGTAGCCCACTGTAATAAAAAGTTAGTGATTTGAAAAATTTTAATAAGATGGCATCTCCATCAACTAAAATTGCGAACAGCTTCAGTGAATTGGTGTAAAAAGGTCAACAAAACTAAACCAGCAAAATATTACAAAGAAAGAAAATTCAGAGAAACTTTTATGAGCATCACAAGTTTTGATACGGCCTAAAAATACATTATCGAATGTCATTAAACAACAGAAAGAAGCTGAAAGCGTTAAACATTTGTTGGTATGTAAAGACAAATGTTCATATCCAGGCAAATTAATGCTGTATTCGTCTCACTTCATTGAATTTTCAGTCAGATTCTAAAGCTGTGAAACAAGTCGAATGATGTATCAGTTAATGAGCATATTTTCCCAATTTTTCTACTTATTCGAATGAAATAAAACACTTTAGCATATGTCCTATGATGATTACGTAACAGAACCCTTGTACTAAGTAGTAAGATCTGTTTTAAAGGTTATCCTACATAGATGTGGTCTATTATTATAATGATCATCACCACTAGGATGCTCTGTTCCACTTACCAGGATTTTCAACATCGTGTTTTTTCTTTACACCTGAATCGTGCTTGGGCTGTTCGACGCTGACATGGTAAAACGTGAATAATATGTGGTGCTTGTTGTGTATGTGAGTGGGTAAGAGGATCTTGGCCTGTCAAAAAAACAGACTGATTCATGGAAGAGCAATATAATCTATGTGTTTAGTTTCGCAACGTTTAAGATTTGTAAAAGAACGTTAACCTGGTAATATAGTAACGCAGAAGATTTGCGAAAAATTATTGTGGCCAAATTTACCGACAAAAATGGCAAAATGAACTTCGTAGGAATCTTTTTACTTTTCGTGAAATCTGTAGGCTATGTTTCATAAACGTTTGAGTATATCAGCAACTCAATGACTGAGGGGTTTGGGGTGATTGGGCCTTTATATTACATGATTTTGGGGTTCTGGCGAATTTTGGTAAAGTCAAGGCCGATCTACAAAGAGTTAGGTATTGACTGATCAATTGCGGTTAAGTCTTTGATGTTCCCAGACTCCTTGGCTAAGCAGAGTCAAACGGACCAACTTTATGAAAACAACTCTTCAAAATGAAATTTTGCAAATAAGCTAAGATTTTGGTTGGAACTTCGGCGTGAAGGTTTCACAAAAGTAACTGAACCGAAAAACACATTTTAGGACATGAATTCAGAGACACTTAACTTAGTGAAATGCAGAGCAAATCTCTTCTTGGGAAAAAGTGGATGTAGGCCTTAACAATAAAAGCCTCAGGGAGATAGCAGGTCCTCTAATCCTATCGAATAAAACTGCCCCTGATTGATTTATATCTAATCCCGTGCCAATCTTAAATGCGGTTTCGTGTTATACCTCTTCATAAAACGTGGGCGTCGTGTTATGGTACAAAACAGGTGTGATTAAAGATGTGGTCATCGTGCATGATCCATCTTTGCTGTAAATGCTCTTCAGTGGTTTCGCAATTAGTTCATCCGATTCTTTGAACTCAATCTTGATTGCAAGATTGCGTGCCTAAGGAGAGAGGAAGTTTAGATAAAAGTGTTGTAAATAGCATAAGGCAGCATCAAATTACATGATCCAAATGATCAGAACTACATTTGAGGATAGAAAAGGGGGCCCTAAACAAAATATCCGATAAAAAGGCAGTCTTGCTTACAGTTAATATCGACTTGAAACCTGAACATACGTAAAAGTAAACACACGAGTTGCTGTTATAAATATTTTAAAAATCAAAATAAACATAGCTTTTGTTTAGATGAGATCAATAAGAAATATTGTCATGGAACAGTGGAATGGCGCACAGCTTGAATATTGCAGTTCGTTCCTTATCTCAGACACAAAACTTAATACCTTGTTGTGGGGGGGGGGGGGTGATTTCCCGGCTGAGCTATCTTCTGTTGAAAAATAACTAAATAGCACTGACCACCGTTGTGTAATGTTATAATGAATTCACATACTCTTTCCTAAATCGTTATGGAAATCTAGAGCACTGAAGGCTTCTAACATTACCTTTGAAAAAAACTTCTGGTTACTGTAATTGAGGGATACAGGGGAGACATAGAAATTATTGACATAGTTTGTGAATGGGTTTGATACATCTGGCTTCTCCGATGTGAATTCTTGAACTTCTAAGCTGACTGGAATATCATTTGACTTCGAAAAAGGCTTCACGGGAACAAGAGATGGTGTGTAACAATCTGGAAAATTGGAAAGAAATTGAGTTCCAGCATCGGGGTAGAAATATACACCAAAGGTGTTTACCTAAAGTTCCATCAGAATGTGAATCTGTCATGCTTTCAAAGACGTTTTACGAAAAGGTTCGTAATGCTATCTGTGTATAACTTCACTACTAATGTACCAAATTTTTAGTGAAAAGATGCAATAGAAGGTAACTACGAGTCTCAAGGGTCTTACTATATACAATACTTAAAATTGAGATTTTGAAAAAATAAACGTCTCCAATCTTTTACAATGTTGAAGGCCTTGTAGAGTATTCCCATATATAAATAAGACACATCATCAACTCAAAAAAATTGACGATACAACATCTGACCATACTTGTACAATCAAGCCAAAAACCTCGATATCAAATGATTTAAGTCAATTACTACATGGAAAAGAGATTTTGGAAATGTGATTTTAAATCTTAAACCTTCCTTAAACTTACTTGGTTGATTGATATCCAACCTTTTGACCGTGCATTTTATTTGACCAGGGATGATTTGCTGTTTCGTTTTGTCCCTAAAACAAATTCAAACGACAATGACTATACTTGATTCTACAACAGTGAAGGGCCTTTGAAAAATGAAATAAAAAATAGTACTGAGACCAAAACATCTGGAGATCTATTAAAGGCAGCAGATTTTCCAATTTAAAACGGGCTCAAAAGCATTTTCAACAGAATTGTTATTCTCTTCAGTTTTTGCTCAAAACTTATTAGAGGTATAATAAAAACGAGGAAACCGGACGGAATGGGCATGAGGGGGGCTTACAACATGTAACTATGCCCAATAATATATTGGAAGAAGTGAATCAGTCCAACATATTCCAGAATCCAATTTTGAACAACAGGTAATGAAAGCTTTTCTGAAATGCCAAACTGAAATATCTGTTTTTTTCTAGGTGATCTAGTGACATGCCTGCAATTTACCGCAGCGTGGAATAACAAGATGATGTAAATATATATAACTAATTGAATTTTTAAAGTTTAATTCTGACTCACGCTTTGACGTCCGTTATCAGCTTGATGAAGTCTTCATCTGCAAGCTTCGTAGTCTCCTACAAAGCAACAATACGCACTCCTTAACTTTGAGCAAGTAAAGAGATAAAACCGATTTTTGACGCTTGAAGATGCTCGAGAAAAATAGTTTTTCTTTCCTTTTTTTTCCTTTTTTCTTTCATTATTTTTTTGTTGGCTCTGGTACACAAGGTAATAAACCAGGTTCGCTCACAAATTGACAACACTACTAGATGATAACCAAATAAAACGCTTATGAAAAAACTAAAGACAATTAACAAAGGTTGTAGAGTGAGGATAATCCATTATAATCAGAAATAAAGTGTCATTTTGACATAATAACCCTCAACATAATTAAAACGATTTACTTCTTCTGAAGGATAGCCAAAACAAGCAAAATGTGCTTAAATGTAGCTGTGAACGGAAGTTATGTAGACTGAGTTATGTAGATCAAAAAATCAAAGAATTGGAGTCTGAGCTACCCTATATATTTTCCTATCTCAGTGAGAATCAACTAGCATAAGATTGGCATGATAATTTTCTGGACAAAAAATTCGCACCTGCTTGTAGATTGGAGAGAAGTCAGCTGATCCATCTAAGTCCCCATCTTTATTTTTGAACAAAGGCCTGAAGCAAAAAAGAAAGGTTCTCTGAATAAACTCAATTTTGTAATTTTATACGAAACTTCTTACAAAAACCAACTAGACAATAAACATGAATATCACGTTAGATTTTATTTCTCTGTGCGCTAACGTGACATTTTTTAGCAGCCTACTTGATACAACATAACAATATTTTTTTCAACAGAATTATTTGATACAAAGAAACAAAGGAATAACGGTTAAAATGACAATCAAGCAACGGCATGGCTAGGGGCATACAGGCATGTGTGTATGGGGGCGTAGCCATAGGCAAAATTCTTCTGCTACACTCTCTTCTTTCTGTTAGAATGTGTCCACCGAAGTATTGGTTATCATAAGTAATATGAAAGCCTCAATGTTTTGAGACCTTTTTGTAAAACATTTCTTACATTAGCAATTGCCCCCTTTAACCCCCCCCCCCAGTTTTGTTCCTAACTTCATAACAATACTTCTGGTCGATAAAAACGTTCTTATCGATACACAAATCACAACAAAAACAAAATAAAGTTCTTTAAATGCCAGAAGTTGATATGAACAAGTATGAACCTGAAACAATTTGAAAAAATGCAAACCTCATTGCCCATCCGAATGGCATCATATACTTCCCTAGCCTTTTGCAGCTGGCAGCAGCAAACCTTTGAATTTTACGTGCAGCTTTATGATTACCATCCGTAGCTTTAATGTACGGCTCAGAACACTGCCCAATGCCGCCTTGAAGAATTTTTGTGATTCTCATGATAAGGTAAACATCCGAATGGGGTGTTGTGACAGAAAAAATTGCCTGAAATTAAACAATAAATAAAGATAATTAGGGGGCCACCTAACTTACAACTGCATGAATGATCATTTGAACAATTAATTTATCAATGCTGATTACAGGGATGGTGTGGCAAAAATTAAGCACCCAGGAGATTTTAAGGAAGGTGGCCTAATTAAGTCTGACCTTCTTTTCTGAGAATTCGATTTATCAACTTCTCATTTAACAAAAGCGATTAACGCAACTAATTTCAAAAAAGGGAAAACAGGGAAATTTAAAACTTCTAGGGCCAAATTCTGCAAGATTTATAGGGGTCCCAGGTAAATTTCCTGGCGCCTTGTTGGACCAGGCAGCCTGTGACTTATTTACTAGCATTTTTGTACGTTCACAAAGATCACCTGTTTTGGGGAAATAAGTTTCGAATCCTCTTCGGATCTCTCCTTTTGCGTACCGCCAATTGGATTAAGCATGTCCTTGAGGAATGGATCGTTCATATCGCAACAAAAATCTTCTGATAGCTTCCTTCCTTCTCTTACATCGAAGAGACACCACGTGGTAAAGAAAGGTTCACATTCGATGCTAGCACCGTCGTCACTTTGAATGCAAAGACGAAATTGTAGCTTCTGACAGTCCACTATAATCCGAGTAGATACAGTGTCTTTGAATGGCTTGACTTCATCTTCAATAGTATCATTCACGTCAAATTTGCCGCCAAGATTTGAGTATAAAGGAAACAGCTTCTTACGATTTTGCTGTCTTTTTTTCGAGTTAGATTGATCAGTTTCGTGCGCGTATTCCAAAAGTAGTGGATGATTGCTTTGCCGCAGACTTTCTTTGAAATTTGAATGCTTTGCTTGGACTTTGCGACCACCAAAGAACGAACGTAATGCCCTCTCTTGTCCAATATCAATACCAGTGGCTTTGCAAAGTGCACTTATCCAAGAGTTCATCTCTGCACTGCTGTCAGCCGCTAGACCGTATACTTTGTCTTGGATGTGTAGCTCAAACCCATGCACTCTTCCTTTCAGGCCCTGAGTAACAAACATTTGCATAATTTAAAATACGTGAAATTAAACCAGATATCAAAATAGAAAATACGTAATCTTCAACTTAGATCAAACAAGAGCTCAGAGAAAATATCCACCTTCAATGTCCTAAGTATTCAATTATTTCGTAATCTGACATGATAATCGAAGCCATTTTCTTATTCTTCATTGCTATATATACTTTAAACCTTGTGCTGTAGTGTAGTTACACAAGCAATCTACACGTCGTTGGTTCGAATCCTCATCCATACCTTTCATGAGGAGAGCATCCTTGGGCAAGGTGATGACACAAAAATACATGCACCCTGCAAAATGTGATAAAGCATAGCGACCTGGGGAAAGTCTAGTCAGTGGAATAACCTCCAGCTAATAACAGACTATTAACCAAAACTTTAAAACTTTCAACCTGAGGTTTATTGTTGTATTGTATTTGTGTTTGGCGTCGATCCAAGTAATATTGAATATAAAAACAAGCAAGTAAGAACGCGTATACACTATAAACACTTTAAACAAATATTTTATAAAACCCGAAATCCAATATACTCCAAAATATCTATTTCATAAACCAACTCCGTAAATCATGAATCTATCTCTCTCATCTCCCAACTCCCTCTAAAACTTCCTGTCAATCAACTTTCCAACAAAATGTCACCATGTTAAGAATCATAATGCTAATCTAACTATATCATAACAGATTCCAAATTTGTTTTGCATTACCTTAGTGATATGAGTACATGAATCCAAGTACAATGTCCCTTTAGCCATTGTGCTAGCTTCATCCTGTGAAAAGAACAGGTTGGCATTAGATTTCATTAAATCGAAGGGAGAGTGCCAAACCTGTAGGAAGCCAACAGAAACAAAGCTCGGCTATGAAGGAAGCTGAAAGCTAACAACTGAGGGTTAACAATTTAATTAGATCAATGTTTAAATCTTAAATTGATGTCTAAAGTGAACATAACATAACATAACATAATATAACATAACATGACATGACATGACATGACATAACTTTACATAACATAACATACCAGGACTAGGCCTGGTGACGTAGTTGAGGTGGGCGTTGGGGAAGACACGTGACAAAGAACATATTAGATAAAGAGGCAAGTTTAATTTCCCTCTGATCTTTATATAAGGTCGATCTTTGCAAGGATATTTGGGCTAATTAGGCCGATTAATTTTAAAGACTCTTTCAGGAAGACTCCATGGCTGATTGAAAGTACATTATATATCATGCACTGAACAAAACTCATTCGATTAAAAAAGACGGATGGAAACTAAAACTTTGAACCAAATGATCAATAGAGACAGCATAAAGAAAAAGACTGGTTAAGCAGTAATAGGTTTCATGCCGCTATTCCAAAACGACTAGATTGCGCTTAACACTTCAACCCCAATACCATACAATCTACTTACACCAGGACGATGCTGAACACCCTCAGTACTTTGATGATGAACAAATGCATATACGAACCTTTTTGTAATCAAGAAGATACGATCCATCACTAGAAACTTGTTTCAACGTAAACCATCGGCGTTTATACGTCTAATTAAAATAAGATAAAGAATTTTAGAAGGAACCTTTCTTCTTAGATAAATCCATCGATCCATAAATACATAAATCAAGAAATTCATCCTGACTTAATCTTCAGAAAATAAAATCGGTTTGTCAAGCATACAATAGAGTAGTTTGTATAATTTTCTGAGAAATATTTTGTTCTATTCTAATACTCAATAATCCCAGGAAAGAAAATCTCACACACGGTCGTAAGTTATAACTTTTGGGACGTTTCAAAAATGAAAATACATTGAGAAGCAACAAAACTATGTTGGAAAGATTTCCGCTTTCAGCACATACTGGCAGTTAGGCCAAGTAGTAAACATTTTGAGCATATTCTTATTTACGTTTGTCTGATACATTTCAGCAAAATTGCAAGAAATTACACAGAGGTAACTGATGTAAGGTAAAAGGACTGAAGAATGAAAAACAGCGCTGCAGTTGAGGCAAAGTTCAAACTCAGAGCCTGGGTAACCAAATGGTCTTAAAATTTCTTGATAGAAAATTTCAACATAGCCACATGCTGCTCACAGCGGCATAAACCAAGGGGGGCACGAGGGGGCGTTCACCAAAACAATGATCACACAAGAGGGTTCACATAATTCTTACAAATTTGCATTGAAATCATTGGGGGATTAAGGCTTCCCTTTCAAGCTAACGGGTTGCCCCTCAAATCTCACAACCGTGACTACTCATATACAATATTAGGTGATACAAAGGTATGTCATAATCTTCTAAAATTGCTACATCTCTAAGCAAAGATCGCATCAAGAAAATAGTTACCACCTTGTCATTAATCAGCATGAAGGATTTTAAGAAACACGCATATATGAATATTACAAGTGGAGATATTTGCAATATACTGGCCCCAAGAAAGAGTCAGCAAATCCCATATGTTGTGACCTTTATGGATGTAGATATATCTGACTTTATTTTTATGCAAAGGAACCAACGAACCTTAGAACCGTAAATTGAGCTGCTTTCTGAATGGAACGGCGCTTTCGTAAGATAGCCTTCCTTAAATATTCCCTTTTCTTTCTGAGCAACCAAATTTGAATCCTGCAGCGGTAAGATACAAACAATGATAGAAACACGTTCAAAATCAATCTATATTCACACAAGTAGACAACGTAAGAAACAAATTTAATAGATGAAGCAATGCGACGATTGTTTGAAACTGGTAAAGTTGCAAATGCCATAAGTGAAAAAATTGATCAGAGGGTTCTTGAGGGATTCATGCAACGATGGTGCTAACAAATCGACAAAGCAACGTAGAATACGCTGCAGAATCGAAAAACACGTCGTTTTTTTATTCTGGCTTCGAGAGCTTCTTCTTGAGAAATATAGTTCAGAATAGTACCAGATTAGAAGGTGTCTGAAGATTGCATCAAGCATGAAACTTAAAGTTCCACTGGTTTAACCGTCGTGTTTTGCCCTTGACTTCAGTGGAGAATAGAAATTTAACTGAGTAACTGTCTGATATAAAAAGATGTAAAATGGCTAAAGAATATAAATATCCTCAACATAAAAGGACAGGCCACTTTCAAGGACTAATGGGCCATCTGGTCTACCAGTAACTTTCCTTACAAAAGGACTATCATGGTTTTACCTGTGCTCCATCAACTTCAGATTCTTCGATATCTATTTCAAATGCTTGTTTATTAAGTGCCCTCGCTACATCTGGTTTGCTAAAAAAACCAACAATTTTAACATTATACTTGCAATACTACGTATAAAACAATTTATCCTGATTAGGCCAGCAGGACGTCAATATACTTTATAAATAATGGAAATACGGTCTTTATTACCAGCACTTAACTATAAAGGCATGCCCTTTAAAATCTGCGCAGGGAATGAATCAAATAGTTTAATTTGAAAAACTTCCCTTTAGATCAGAATTGGAGTAGCTATGATCTCCCACGCGTCCGACACTTTATTCTTTTCTTTATTTGTTTACACTTGATACTTTTCTTAGATTGTTATGCTCCATGTTTATGCTTAGTTTTTTGTTTATTATTTATTATTTCACTTTTTTCATTAAGTGTGAGATCAACAAACGAACAATAATTTCTGCAAGATGCGTCCGTTCCGTCATTCCTTCATTCAACTCCTCTCAAACTTCCAATTGTAGCCTTGAGGATCTTTCAACTTCAGATGAATATAAATATGCTGTGGCAAAACTTCTAGTTTTCATTACCTTATTGGAAACAACCAGGCCTAATTCGAAAAACTGAGTTCTTAGCAGTGGCTGTTACAATAGGGCGCTTCGGTTTCCACTGTTAACAAAGCAAATTATGCAGAAAACATGTACCTACCACGGCAGCTGATGATAACTTCCAGAATACTGCTGATACTGATTCTCAATAACAAACCAATCTTGTGTATATGAATTAATGCACTGTAAAAATAAGTGAATTGAAGCTCAATAAACAGTTAAGAGCTTGAGTGTACCAAAATTTCTGCAGTATTTTAAAATTGAAATCCTTACTTCAGGGCTAAATTTCAGTATTCAAAATTATTTAACAGTTCAGGGTAAATTCAAAGCAATCTGCACGCCTAAGGGTGGTAGGTCTAATAGGCTGAAAAAAATATAAGTTTCTAAAACGCTTCTACAACTTCTACAATTTACATACGACGAACGCTGAAAAAGTGCACACTATGGATATTCGTACATAAATGCAGGAATGCACTATTGCTAGCAATTCCTATACGTTTCAATTAGCACTTTTTATTCACAACAATACTAAAAGTTCATTAAAAGTAAAAGCATTGGCAAGTTTTGCTTCAAATGTTGTTGGACACAGAAGTTTGAACATCAATGACTATAAAATCGGCTCACTATTTGTCGATCAATTTTTCTAGACCAAATTAAGTCAATGAATTAGAGCAAAAAGTAGCCAAACAAAACACAAACTAATCTACATATCAAAATTTTCTAGTCTTCTTTGTAAAGCCGAAAGAGACTGATGATAATTGTTGGATCCATATGGATATCCCATGTGCGTTTAAACGAGAAACATTCCACAAAGCTCTCAATCTACCAGTACTCGAACACAATTACAATTTTCCAAAAATATTGTTTGCCTAAATAAATGATGCAAAATTTCACGCTGTTTTAAAACATCATCTAGTATCTCAGATAGGCATGCTGGTGCAAGCCCACGTGCTCCAATGCTCAACAAGGCCGGTAATTCGAAGGGGAGTTGGATTCGGTATTATATTGACGAAAAAACCAGCGTTTAAAATTGAGCTTTGCTTCTGATAAAGAGAATGCCTTAAAATCCATGTTTGTAGAACTTGATACCGGTAAGCAGTAAGCCATCATTTGGCTTAACCCGGTGTATTTGACAATAAATAAATCGAATACTTAGAAACATAATCCATGAAGCAAAATAAGGCCTCAGGAGAATAAAAGGCTGATTACTTAAGTACACTTTCAGCAGGACTTTCTACAACGGCTTCTCTTTACTTCCCGCGAAACAAAGGGCCTGTTTCCTTCTCTATATGGGGCTGAAGAACAGCTATTAAGCTCAAAAAATTTTACTGAAACGTTTTACGAAATCTCTCAAGTAAATAATGTTGAAAATGTGAACCTGGGAATCTAATCGTTGAAAAATAAGTAATGATAGGTAAACAATTGAAAAGTAAAAAACTCAAGATAATAAGAACTTTTAAACTGTTTATATTGAGCAAATAACTTTTGAACACATTTTTAATTTGAGCTCACAACTGCTAAAAATTAGAAATAATCCAAGTATAACATTGAGGCATAAATATTACGCAAAGTTCAAAATTGTTGTTTATCTAAATTTTTCATTTATTGTCAACAGTAAGAAAATTCCTTAAAATTTGCCTTAGTATTTCTTTCCATACAAGGCAATTCGCTATAAAACCTTGCACAGATCAATGGGGTGATAATAAAAATTTAACTTCCCGTTCCGTTAACCACAATCAGTTCCTCTTTTTTGAGTATACGCGAACAGTGAATGCTCAATGAATTTATCAAAAAGGTACAAAAATGCAAGGGCGTCACTTCATACTCTGTGTGAGGAGAGTGATGAAACTATTCTCCTGCAAAATTCACTCTTAACCCTTCCAAAATAGTAAAATTGTGAAAGGTAAAACCTGTCCTTTGGCATACATTTCTGCCTGCAGAAAGACGATGTTTTGATAGAAAGGCACATGAGACATCCTCCAAACTCCCCTCAAGTGACATCCTGCAAGAATGGCAAGTTACTAAGCATTGAAGGGGCGTCTCTGAAGCAACAACCCCTTGATAAAGTTGCTTCTGTTACGGAACCGGCTTAAATTACAAAATATAACTCCTTACTTCTTTCACAAAAAGACTGTTTGATTCGTTGTATGCTTGCGGTGGCACCGTGGAATATTCAGTCCTAAGTTCCCTCGAGATCTTGTAAACCTAAAGAAGATAAAAAATATAATAAAGTACAGACAAATAAAACAAGAAGAAACGTGCAATTGGCACTTAGATATTCGTCTAAGCTTAAGTAAAATCAAATCTTACATTTGGAATATCGGAGATATATCGTGTAAAATCTGATAAGAAAACATTGTCAATGTTCGTTGGAAAGTTACTGGCAGCATATCTTTTTCGCCTGCTCGAACGCCGCACTTGCATCCTCTGAACACCACGCGGCAAACACGTCCCAAAAGTCTCAAGTTCTAAAAAGTTAAAATGCGACTTCAACCAAGAACCTCTCCATCCAGCCCCTTTTTCAAGATTACCACCACAGTTTTCGCAGTGCTTCCGGAATAAATTGTTTTTCCGTCTAAGCCTTCGACTGACATTAGGTCCCTTCTATGTTTACAATGATAGAATTACAAATTGCCGATCTCCAAGGTTTTAGCGGCTTTCACCGACAATGAGAAATTCTGGTTACGATATCATATTCCAAATGAACAGCGACAGAGAAATGGAAAGAAAGGATATAATCCTTCTAGTGTGGCTATGGTTCGTAAGATAGTGTTAAATGACAAGTCTCTGCCAGACAATCAAATTTGTTTTTTAAAAATCAACTTTTAGCAGGATTCAGCCTTATAAGTGGCCTACCTCTTTCCATGCAGAAGTTAGCATTTATCTATGAAGGGGAGATTTAATTTGACCAAATCTGGTACCAACGAGAAGGGGGGTAGCCAGGGCAACTACCAGGGAACCTTGGGTCTTGAGGGCCCCACAGAAAATAAGATGTGCCTGGGGCCCTATGTCAGCCATAATCCTTGGGGCCCATTTCTTGATGACCCAACTAAATCTGCACAATGCTTAACCGGGGCTTACTCCAAGAACCCAAAGATTCCAAAAACTTAAATTACAGCATCAATGAGCACATCAGTCTAATTTTTGGAGTAGCAGACTGGATCCAACAAGAATCTGTTAAATTCCTTGGTAGAGATGATTATCATTATGATTATCATAATCTATATCAGTTTTACTTTCACTTTTTAATTATACTCACTTCTGGAATGAAAAACCTAGCAGCTCTAGAAGAAACAAGCAGACACTTACTGTGACATCATCTTCTGGAAAAAGAAGCATGTCTCCATGTTTATCTCTTTGGATTTCAGTTCTTCTGTGAATCAATTCATCTTCATAACTATTTGGCTGGATACCTGTCACTATTTCCTGTGAAATGGATGACAAAGATATTAAAGTTGTTCTTGTGATTGCAGATGTGATCATTACTGTAACAATTCGCAACACAAGATTTGTCACAAATATCAACACCATAATAGTCATCATAATCATCATGGTTCTCTCCATAATTCTCATTATAATCATAATGAGGGGGGCACAGGGGCAGAGCGTAAAATTGCCAACAGATTGGGCATCATCTCTAATTTAAGTGGAAATGATTCCTGATAGTTTCAGGCTGAAGCTTTGAAGAGACTACCTAAAGCACTTTTCCAAAAGATGTAAATGTTCTATTTTTGATATTTCTATAATTTTATAAATATAAAAGTATTTATACAATTATACATATAATACATTAAACAATATAGACATTATTATGTGTAATTTGTATTATAATACATTCCTGAACATTTATTCTCTCTAGCCAAAAAAAATTGATGTTTAGACCCACATTTCCCTAAATTAGTTAATGGGCTAATTAGTTGGGAGGTATCAGAACCCCCACATCCTAGTGTGGAAACAGCTTTGTCAATATTATTTCATTTCATTTCATTTCATTAAATTTGAAATTCCATTAAATACACAATACATTATAATATACAAATGACAATTAACAATCTACAATACATAATATATAACAATGTTCAATCTGCATGAATAATGGAATTTCTTAAAGGAGGACTCTCCCAGCAGTAATATTATTGACAATAAAGACATTAATTGTTGTTTTTTTAACTGCTGCAATACTCACTACCATAAACATGAATCTTCACCAACCCAAAGTGATTGAATAGCCTTAACTTGTAAACAATCCACCCTCTCCCCCTTTCCTCGTCAGCAGTTGACAATATTCATAAACACATGGTTTTAAGTTTTCACATGCTATGTGTTTTGACTCTTATGTTAAACCAATTAAAGACATTCAGGGGCTATATCGTGTTTTTCTCCTAAGTTCATGATTTATAATTTGCTGCCTGTGTTGAGAGTATAGAAAACTTGTGATTAATTTGAGTATCATGTCAAACAGTCAACATGCAATTGGATTAGGGAAATACATACTAAAGGATTGAATCTCTGGATCATATTAAGTGAAAGCAGACAGCATATTGTTGTAAGCTTCTCACAAGTATTGTGCAAGGACACTGCATCAAGTATCAGCATATGTTAGGAAACCAATATTACCACAAATTGACAGTTGTCATGAAGCACATACTGAAACCTTTACATGCAAAGTAAATTTGCAAGTAGCCTTACAAACAGATGACAAGAACAGAGATGACAATGTAAGGTTTTGGGGGAATCAACCCTTGCCAGCAGGAGCAGACCAAGATTTCCTATGGCCACTTTCCCTCAAAATCACGTTATTGCCCCCTGAATATCAATTTTACTGTATTGCTGTGCAGAAGCTAAAATTAATATTCGAGTTTGTTTTTAAATTTCATTAATTTTAAGCTTATTTAGCTCCTCATGATTTTTCAAGACTATAATTAATCAAAGTTAAAAAAACGAAAAAAAACTACAAAAAAACAACAGCAAAGAGGAACATTAAGATTTTAAAGCAAACAGTTCTCATATTATTCTCCTTTGAAAAAGCAATCACAAAATACTGAAATGGTCTGTGTCTCATTGTAACAGTTTATACTAAACTGTTCAAATCTTTTTACAAGATGTGATAAGGCAAACTCTGTTGCTATGAAACAGATTTGGTTTCAAAGGGTTTAAAATAATTTGCTATTTCTTAATATCTGGATCGCTGAGCAAGAAATTCAATGCAAAAACCACAATGCTTAGGGACAAGGGGAAATAAAGCACTCATTAATTCTAAGAAGCCAAAATAACAACATCAATAAAAACAGTAACATAGATATTGTCAATAATTTATGTCAAGATAACAGTAGAATTCCCATTAACATCAAGTTTAGGAATTGAATGAAATTTCCGACAAATGAATATTTGGAGACTTTATAGATTAACTATTTAACATGGGCAATGAAAGCATGGGGCTGTGAAGACGGATTGAGCTCTGCTTGATTCTAAATGACTTTTCTGCAGACTGTAAACTTATAAAATGCTGTTTAATGAACTAAGATATGACATAAGCTATGGATTCAAGACAGTAAGGCATCTAACATTTCTAGACCTGTATCCCAGACAATAAACTGCTTCTGAGGACAATGTACCTGTCTTCGTTGAAAGGACTCTGAAGTGAGCAAATCATATCTAAGGGGTGCTTTGCAATGATTATAATTCCCTGGGCAAATTTCCAAAACCCCCCTACAAAATCATGCCATGTATAGAAATAGGAATTCATGCCAGTGTAAAGGTGTCTGATTTCACAAAAAGAAACAAAAGAAGTTCAGAAAATGAGTTAATTTAAAATGAAATCATTCACATGTCGGTTAGGCGATCATAAACACCTGCTAGAGACTTCATAAATGTCTCATTAATCAATTTTCAAATGCTTCACTTCCGCACAAAAAATGCAGAAGTCCGAACAATCGCGCAACAAAATTTTCTTTATACCCATAAATATGCGAGTTTTGCGGTGAATTTTTTATTGATGTCATATGAATTTCACGGACAAAAGCAAACAATACACTTATACTGTGGGAACACTGAACTACTTGACGTTTCCCTACAATCGTGTACGGCTCTGAAATGAGCACCATAGGGGCTTGATAAAGCAAAGCCTGACATTGTACAATTTTTTTAACTCGATGCGTGAAATACATGACAAACATTTCATGATTTGAAAACTTAATCCAAGTCTGATTATCATCACTATGCCAAAAGAGATAAATATTTGCGTTTACACCCACCTTTTGTAAATGCTTAGGCCTAGCTACACTACGTGAAGGGCGGTTCAAAAACCTGCCTTCTACGAAGTCGTAGGATATGCGATCAATGATCAGCGATGAAAATTTACTAATGTTCAGGTTCACTTGAATAAGTCTATTTCATTATGAAAAGGTTTACAAGAGACCTGAGAGTGCAGCAAAAGCGTATTCGCAAAATAAGATCGAACACAGTGAACTTACTTTGAGCGGCTTTGTCTCCACTTCGGTGGAACTTTCATCAATAAAAATGCATACATTGCTGAGGGTACCTTCCCTTTTTGACTTTTTATCTTTCTTCTCTGACATGATCTACTTTGCTCGTCATTGATTCAATTTCCTTGCATGCGGACGATCTTCGTATGAGGTGTTAGCACAGGGAAACCAAACCTACATCCAATTTTTGGCTATCAACTCACATAACAATACAAAGATTTCCCAATGGAAATCAAGTGTTGTGAATTAAGTTGTGGGTACAAGTAAGTCTGTTATGATGATTATCTAATTACATTGTGGCAGATGATCATTGACGCAGTCAATGAGAACGAAAGGCCATTGAGACTAATAGAGTTAGCTTTGTAAAGCTACCATGCAACAGGGAACTCAGAATCTATTGTACACACTTTCAAAAGTCACTGGAGTCGACACATTTTTCTTCAAATGAAGCATATTTTACTGAGAGCAGGCTATTCTTCCCCGTCTACTATGATTGAAACACTGAAAAATTTGATCGCAGAAACGATAAAATATTTTTTGATCGGAGATAATAATTTTTCTATTTCCATCCTCTTGTTCGAAACCTCATAAATATTTCTTATCGTACATTTCATATACTTGCAGCCACCTTTTTCGACCACAATTTCCTTGTTGCCGCGGAGAAATGTTAACAAATTGCTAAAGAATTTTGAATATTCATGTCTGGCAGTTAATCATAGACTGTTACGTCAGAGGCGATGGGCCTAGCATTGTGTCATAGGATAATGTCAAAATTGGGCATAAGCCAACAGGGGACACGAGGGCCGACCGCACGCCCCCCTAAGACTGTTGGAAGAAAAAAATGAAAGAACTTGTCGGTACACCTTCCACGAGGCAAAGATTGATAATTTTTATGAGTTCTTTCCCCAAAAAGATTCCTTGCTTTTTCTGCTAAAACCTAATGCTGGATGAAGTCACTTTCCTGCGATTGTTTAGTAACAAACCTAGGATCTGATGGCCCCATATTTGCAGCATCAAAAGACTTCGGGATAAAATTTTTGGAAACTTGCTATTCGATTTTATGATTAGTTGTTATGGTCGGGGTTGAATGATAGAGTTGTCTTAAAGTGCAGCTCATGTGTTACAAATGGGTGTGGCTAATCGAATACTGTAAGCTGAATTAGCTTGCAAGAGTCGTCAATTTTCAATTCCTATGAGAAAAGGCTTGCGTATCTCTTGCAAATTGATGGCAAGAAAACCCGATTCCAACTGCATTGAGAAAATATACCAAGGATAAAACTTGATTAAGAAGATTGACCAATTTAGATAAATTTAGTAACAATCAACTGTTGCAAGAGGAGCAGTTCGACAAAAAATTCTGGGATAGACACATAAGAATTAATAACTTTTGAATTCATAACATACTTTGAAAAACTATAACAAAATAAAAGTAAATAGAATGCAGAGGTGTCACTAATCACCTAGAATTTGACTGTTTCATTTATCAATGGCACTGAAACTGTCTCTTAAAGCACTAGAAACTTTCGCTGTATGATTCATCATCACCGTCTTCGTTCTCTTCACCCTCATCAGTGGCTGCCCGTTCAACAGTAGCATTCTGTAAGGTAAATTTAAAAGGTTCTGTGTATATTAGCACTAGACAATGAACAGGATACAAATGTGTGTAATCGATTAAATTTAATCTCTTTATTGAATTGCATGATGTACATTCCATGCAAAGAAGTGCCATTTGAAAGTATCAAAAGCGTTCATTCCATTTTTGACTTAGAATGTGTAGGGAATAGGCCATGATTTGGATGTAGTGCTGTTCTTTTACCGGTCACCATAGGGTTGCAATCAGTCAAATGTCAAACTATATTTAAACATTGTGCTTCTTTTCAAAATTATGAGATAACAGATCTAGAAAAAACAACTTATTGTTGGACATAGCAAAAAATGATTTCAAAGTGTTGGATCTGACGGATGATAGATGATGATGATAACAGATCTAAAGGATGATTTCTAGATGGTAAAGTGGAAGGATGATTTTTAAATAGCAGATTTAAGGAATAATTTTACATGATGGATGTTTTTTAGATTGTAGATCTGATGGATGATTTTTAGACGGTAGATCTGGTGGATGTTTCTTAGTTCGTAGATCTGAAGGATGTTTTTAGATGGTATATCTGGTGGATGTTTTTTAGATTGTGGATCTGGTGGATGTTTTTTAGTTAGTAGATTTGAAGGATGATTTTTAGACAGTAGATCTGGTGGATGTTTTTTAAATGGTAGATCTGGTGGATGATTTTTAAATGGTAGATCTGGTGGATGTTTTTTAGATTGTGGATCTGGTGGATGTTTCTTAGTTAGTAGATTTGAAGGATGATTTTTAGACAGTAGATCTGGTGGATGTTTTTTAAATGTTAGATCTGGTGGATGTTTTTAAAACGGTAGATTTGATGGATGTTTTTTAAATGGTAGATCTGAAGGATGTTTTTTAGATGGTAGATCTGAAGGATGATTTTTAGCTGGTGGATGTTATTTAGATCGTAGATTTGAAGGATGATTTTTAGATGGTAGAGCTGATGGATGATTTTTAGATTGTAGATCTGGTGGATGTTTTTTAGTTGGTAGATCTGGAAGATGTTTTTTAAATGGTAGATTTGATGGATGTTTTTTTAGTTGGTAGATCTCATGGATGATTTTTAGTCGGTAGATCTGATGGATAATTTTTAGTCGGTAGATCTGGTGGATGTTTTTTAAATGGTAGATCTGAAGGATGATTTTTAAATGGTAGATCTGGTGGATGTGTTTTACACGGTAGATCTGGTGGATGTTTTTTAAATGGTAGATCTGAAGGATGATTTTTAAATGGTAGATCTGGTGGATGTGTTTTACACGGTAGATCTGGTGGGTGTTTTTTTAATGGTAGATCTGGTGGATGTTTTTTAGAAGGTAGATCTGGTGGATGTTTTTTAGAAGGTAGATCTGGTGGATGTGTTTTACATGGTAGATCTGGTGGATGTTTTTTAGATTGTAGATCTGATGGATGATTTTTAGACGGTAGATCTGGTGGATGTTTCTTAGTTCGTAGATCTGAAGGATGTTTTTAGATGGTAGATCTGGTGGATGTTTTTTAAATGGTAGATCTGGTGGATGTTTTTTAAAGGGTAGATTTGATGGATGTCTTGTAAATGGTAGATCTGAAGGATGATTTTTAAATGGTAGATCTGGTGGATGTTTTTTTAATTGTGGATCTGGTGGATGTTTCTTAGTTCGTAGATTTGCAGGATGATTTTTAGACGGTAGATCTGGTGGATGATTTTTAAACAGTAGATCTGAAGGATGTTTTTAGATGGTAGATCTGGTGGATGTTTTTTACATGGTAGATCTGGTGGATGTTTTTTAAATGGTAATTCTGGTGGATGTTTTTTAAAGGGTAGAATTGATGGATGTTTTTTAAATGGTAGATCTGAAGGATGTTTTTTAGATGGTAGATCTGGTGGATGTTTTTTTAGATTGTGGATTTGGTGGATGTTTTTTAGTTAGTAGATTTGAAGGATGATTTTTAGACAGTAGATCTGGTGGATGTTTTTTAAATGGTAGATCTATTGGATGATTTTTAGAGGGTAGATCTGGTGGATGTTTTTTAAATGGTAGATCTGAAGGGTGTTTTTTAGATGGTAGATCTGAAGGATGTTTTTTAGATGGTAGATCTGAAGGATGATTTTTAGATTGTAGATCTGATGGATGTTTTTTAAAGGTAGATCTGGTGGATGTTTTTTAAATGGTAGATTTGATGGATGTTTTTTAAATGGTAGATCTGAAGGATGTTTTTTAGATGGTAGATTTGATGGATGTTTTTTAAATGGTACATCTGAAGGATGTTTTTTAGATTGTAGATCTGAAGGATGTTTTTTAGATGGTAGATCTGAAGGATGATTTTTAGATGGTAGAGCTGATGGATGATTTTTAGATGGTAGAGCTGATGGATGATTTTTAAAGGTAGATCTGGTGGATGTTTTTTAAAGGGTAGATTTGAAGGATGATTTTTAGATGGTAGAGCTGGTGGATGTTTTTTAAATGGTTGATTTAAATGGATGTTTTTTAGTTGGTAGAGCTGATGGATGACTTTTAGATTGTAGATCTGGTGGATGTTTTTTAGAAGGTGGATCTGGAGGATGTTCTTTAGAAGGTAGATCTGGTGGATGATTTTTAGATGGTAGTCTTAATGGATGATTTGAAGGATGGTTTTTAAGTAGATTTAAGAGGCGATCCTTCTAATATTTAATTTGATACCTCTTCCTCTACTAGTTGGCTGTCAACCTCACTTTCATCTCCTGTATCTACAACTGATGACTGAGAGAGAATCTCGTTTCCGTGAATGTCTCTGTTTTTCAGATTGCCAAGCCAGAAGGCAGAATGACAACGATTTGAAGCAAGCATCGCCTGTGATTTAGAAAAAAGTATGAAATGCGACAAAAGTGTTGTCCGTATGATATTTCATGATCAAGGCTAAAAGAAAGAGCCTATGAGTTGCAGATGCAAAATAATGTCCCTCCAATCATAATGATGAGAAGGGCGAATCATAATATTACACATCGATAAATGAATGCGCCAAATCATATTCATATGAACATTGTTATCAAAAATCTATATCCTTCAATCTTACTGAACATTGGCAACATCAATATTTCAAGTTTCTACTGTGATGCTATTTAATTATGATTTATCAACAATATATGTCTTTACAGCAGAGCAGCTTATCATATATAGCGAATAAAGAAGCATATTACAAAATATAAATACTTTGAACTTAATAGCTTTCAACAGACACGAACATATATGATGATAGAATGAATCATAAACTGGTGTATTCTCTACGGATTGTTAAATCTTTATCATAAAATAAACGTACTTTTACTCTGAAAACAAACGTTTCTAAACACTTTTTCGTTGAAGGCACATAATTTGTCAATGTAACGTCTTGAGCTACCTAAAGAAAAATAACAGTAGGGCACCAAAATTGTAAGAGGCAACGAACTTGAAGGGTGTGGGAAAAGCTCAAATTTTGCATTTGATACACGCAAAAGAAACAAAAACACAAAGAGCATTACTCAATACTAGAGCACCTTATAGGTCATGTGTAAAATTGTACGTGTCGTTTCAACCGCTCATTCACTTTCATTCATTCATTCACCTACCTATTTCTACGTTATTATATCTGTGATCGCGTTCCTTGCCTCGTACTGCGCTCAGATGATCGAAATCTTTTTTTGCATCACCCGTCTTATCATCGAGCTTTTCGTTATCACTTTGACTTTTAAGATACCCAACTAAGCTTCACTTTTTCTATTTATAGTCATATCTGGAATGCGGAATAATTAAGCTCCCGCCTGGCAGTAAAAATGGAGGAATTAAGGATCTGAGGATTAGAGGCTGTGGCAGATCAACGATTGTAATCGCAGTACTCCTTCAGTGCCTTTCCAAACATGTGGAAGAAATAAATAAATGTGGATTATATAATACAAGATCAAAAATGAAGACATATACCTTTGAATGGCCACAGAAATGATGTAAACAGCGGGTACTTTGCTGGAGATTTTTGAGAATCGAATGAACTTCATCCTACCAAAATTAATGGCATGTCTTAATTATTTCTACTGTTGTTTATGTGTTGAGATGTATATAAAAAAACTTCTACAGCATTCGCGATTTAGGTTACTGCTTAACCTCGATGAAAGGGATGTTGCAAGGTATGCAATAGACAATAGAAAAGAAAGTGCAGTTTAATGTCTGATTCAAAATGACAGATACCTGCTATCTTATGCAGGAAATTATGAAACTAGTAATGATAATAGTAGGAATGATGATGATGATGATGATGATGATGATGATGATGATGATGATGATGATGATGATGATGATGATGATGATGATGATGATGATGATGATGATGATGATGATGATGATGCTGGTGGTGGTGGTTGTGGTGATGGCCATAAATATTGATTTATTGCTGATTGATTGGTCAATCGATTGATTGATTGATTGGTTGATTGATTGATTGGTTGAATTATTGATTGACTAAATGATTGGTTGATTAGCTTAGTGCTTTACTAATTCACTGAGTGATAGATTAATCGGTATTTACGTACTTTGTTCCGTTTCAAAGTCATTTCAAGTATTGGCATGCAATGCTTCAGAAAAGCTTCGAGAAACAACCGACCATTCTAAAATAGAAAATTTTTAATCACCTTAACAAAAGTTCGTGATTTATCGTGACATTCTTTTGACCATAGTAGCAAGAAGCATCAATTCTTCTTGGCTAATAATTTTCAATATTGTACCAGAAGTAAAAATTGCAAATTGCCTAAAATAGCGTTATCCTGATATAATCAGTAAGGGAAGTTATTCATGCTTTGTTACAAAATTTTTCAACCTCATGAAGTGTGTTGACTTTAAGGGATAAAATGTTGAGAGATTTAGTCAAACAGCAAAAAAACAACTGTTGATGAACAAAATTATCTTTTCTCGAGATGAATTTTGCTGAACAGTGAGTTCAAAGCTACAACCTTTGGTTCATGAATGTTCAATATTTGCTATGAGGGAATTTGAAAACAGCATGCAAGTTGAATTAACGGTTGCTAAAACGTAGCATGGGTAGAAAGGTTTGTATTGTATTGACACAAGGAGGGAGTATGCAATAAATGGAAGACTAGACATTTAAAACTAAAAGAGAAGAGGAACAAATACCTTCAGCGCACTTCCAAGAACAGAGCGAGTCTCAACAACCTAAAAACGTTGAAAATTTAATCTAGATCAATGTCCACGCTGCACAATTCAGTTACTACTTGAGATAGGAAAAATGAGCATTGTAAGAGTACGCATTAAATGATGAATTCGTATTTGTCTTTGATGCAGATGTGGGATTCGATTGAAAACAGGATAGCTGTCTGAATGGGAGAGCTCTGCAACAAAACCTAGTAATTTCATAGTAATGCAATTCTGGTAATGATGGTAAAAAAAAGAAGAAAAAACCAAACAATGGTCTAAATACTAAATACCTAAATTTTATCTATTGCACCAAAAGTTACAAATAGAAGCCTCACCTTAACTATGTTAATCAGCACATTGAATATCCTTATTGCACAATTGGTTATTTCTAAATTTGCTCCTTGATCCTGTAAAACAAAAGGGTAATCCTTACTGCTATCTTTTAGAATTATTTAAGCAGCCTTGGTTCGCTATGCTGGTTAATTTTAGGACAACTTACAGCGATCTCTCTATAAAAAAGGATTAATTGAACTGTGGAAAGACATTTGCAATTCGATAGGTGCCAAGAACTCTCAATTGTAAGACCTTTCGTTTTGTTTGGTGCAGGATTCAGGGCTAGGGTCAGGGCTTGAATTGTTAGGTAATATTTAGGCATAGTTTGGGCTAGGATAGTGTTAGTACTTCCAGAAGGCAAAAATTGAAAGATAGCAAAATTGATAAAAAGTATCAATTTTTAAGGCGATCTAAGCACCAAATGTCCCCTACTGCCATTTATATCGCCATCTTTACGAAAGTAGCCAACGACTGTGACTGTCTAGAATGCTGGCTGGATATTTAAACGAAAAATGCAAATAATATGGAGAAACACAAACATCTTCTGTCGTTGCAACGTCACTTCGGATGGACAGCTCTTCTTTCATTACGTTCGTGAGCTCTTCTGCTACTGCCTTGTAAAAGATTGGAAACGTTCCCCTAGATATGAACAGAAGTGCGGCGTTAGTGACCCAGGACTATGATCAACACTGAATCCTCAAAATAATCGTAAAAACTGTGTATGGTAGCGTAAAATCTACTCAAAGCGCTTCTATCTGTGAAGAATCGGTTACCTTTGTCTAAGAAGAGTGAAAATAGCAAGTTTAAGATAAGGCTTTCTTTAGAATTACAGTGTTTGCAGTCAACTCCATCTTTGGTTGAAGTTAGGCTGGAATGATTTGTATTGCTGTCTTCACACATGTTTGGGTCTAGACCGTGGATATCTATTAAGAATACAGTGAACTAAATGCCAGAGCAAATTTAACAACATTGGTCTGTGCCTTGGTGCTGTCCATATCGACCTCTGTAAAGCCTTTCATAAAGCTTATTATGACACGTTGCAAGAACTTTGCCTAGTGACAGTTGCAGCCATGCAGAGCTACTTTAAAAAAATAATTTTATAATAGTTTCTTACTGCAAAATTCAAAATTGCTAAAATGAAGACTATCGATATAGAAGACATTTTTTATGCTTAAATGGAAGATGTACAAACATGCCAAGTTAATCTACTTGTATCTGCTTTTAGGACCAGGTGCTAATTTCCCATTATTATTGAAAAAATTTTAGTCCTTGAGCTATTTACAGCATCAGACTACATACCATAAAGGCATATCACTAAATTTCGCTACAAAAATTGAAAAACCCCAATAAGCGCTCTCTATCTTAAGACGCAAGAGTGAAAATAGATAAAATTAATAGGCCCTTGATTATACACCAGTATCAATGGATCGACATATTCCATACATCTTCCAAATTAATTTTAAACATAAATTAAAATGACATAATCATTTTGAATATCTGTGAGCGTCAAAAATAAAAAAGAGGCCTGAAAACAGCATGAGGTAGCTCTTACTTGTTAAGAGTAGGCATGCTTTCATTGCGGCTTCGGTCGTTCATGAATTGATTCAAAATATCGGTGTATTGTTCCAAAACATCCAGTGGCTTTTCTGAAACATCTTTATGCAACCTAAAGAAATAATGCTTAAAAAATTCAATATCAAAATGGAGCAAAACATCTTGTAAAGTATAAGTTAACTAGTTTAACGATAAGTGTAGTGTTATATAGACAAAACAACCTTTAAAACGGCAAGGCTTGGTTCTAAAGACATTACTACAGGACCATGATTTGGAAATGATCATAGCGCATTGTTCTTAAAAGTAAAAACCGATGCGGGGAAAAAATTTTGGATTCTTAGATGCTAGATTTTTAACACTTCCCAAAAAAGATTAAAGTTGAGTCATCGTTAAATTCAAAATTGCCTGAAAAGGTTTTGATTTGACATTTAGCTTTTAACTTTTTCTTTAAATTTGATCCTTGTAGAAGCTCTTTATTCTAATACAATTTGATGTTAGTTTTTATGTAAACAGATGTAAACAGGTTTTTGATTTAAGAGAAGCAAATCTAATTAGCTGAAAAAGCTAACCTGTATCAAAATTATTATATTATTGTCATCATCATGAATCGTAAAGGATGTCAAAACAATGGCTGTAGCCACTGCAATACAATTAGGACTTCAAAGAAAGTACTTACTTGACAAGATGAGCTAAGGATTCGTTGTACTTCGAACCACTGGTACACTCTTCACTTGACCATTCCTTCTTTAAGAAATCTTTTGTTATACTAACTGAAATAAGATTTAAATAATGGAATATAAAATAACAAAATGAAATGAGACCTATCAAAACTTTAGGTAAAAGGTTACTAATGAAAAGATCACTTATATTACTTATTTTTGTGCACCATGAAGGCATGCCAGTGCCTCAAATGCAATGTATGATTTCATGCAGGAATCTCTCAAAGGAATGCTTGAGCCTTCTGAAACGGTTTTATTTTTGTGATTGTCGAAATCAAAATCATATAGAGATAGGTGAGCATTCAAGCAAGAGCTAGCTCAATATTCATTTATGAATCGAGAAGTTCCAAAAGGAACGCCAGTAGCAGAATTCCCGCCAGATTTATTTACAGGAACAAAGAATCTAAAACCTTAGCACTTAAATTTGATTTCTGATTCCATTTCCTTTAATGCTTCTCACTCGATGTTTCATAAAAGATCATCGAGGCCATATTGTGATTAACATTCACCTTTGTTAGTTACTTCTGTTTTTAGTCATGGCAAATTGCAAATCGGTTACTTTACACCTGCTGAACGTATTTATCATTTTGAAATATATCTGATAACAATAATAAGTTTTGTCTCACAACGAACGAACAAGTGTATGGTAACCAATTATAAACTTCCTACAGTCCATCTGATTTTCCATCCAAAAAGCACAGACACACTAGTCTAGAACATTACTTAGAAAGTAGGCCACCTACTGGCCATTTTTCGAAAAAACCCAACATCTTGCAGATGGCATAATTAAAATTTCAAATTCAACTTACATATAGTCTTGTTTGTATCCTCAGTTTCATCAAATTTTTGAAGTGCAGTGATAACTTTTAGTATCAGAACAGCTGTTGCTAAATCATTAGCTGCAGATGATAATTTTTCAAAGTAGTGAACAGTTTCTCTAAAAAACAAAATATATATTATTTTTTAAATACAGTCTATTTCTGGTTCATTTCAAGGTGCAAGTAGTAGTTTTAGCATTCTCCAGAATCAATTTGGCTGAAAGTATTCACACTCATGCGTGACTTGGCGTTAGTATTAGTATCATTAGCTACGTTAGGTTGTATCCTTCTTAATGTATCTCTTCTTTTTATATTATCACCCAGTGCTATGTATGTTTTTCGGCTTTATGCTGGCATAAGCTGACGTTGCTTTCCCTCGCTTCTAATGGTATTTTTTTGGTAGCTTGCATCACAGACGGCGAATTTCGAATCTGTGTTTTGATAGTAGGGTAAAGTATCTCGTAAGTAGTGTTGTTGAGAAATATGTTGTCTGAATTTTAAAATTGAATATAAAATATGGTTCTGAATTGAGGTAACTCATAAGGACATTCAGCTACTATTAATGCAGTATATTGAAAGCATAAACATAGTATAAGTTCTTTGAATGAACAAAGTAAACCTGAGCAGATCTTGATTTTCTGCTTTGTTCCCATCAATAGTTTTAATTCTACTAGCAACATTCAGAAGAGCATTCTTCAAAAGAGATTTGGACGACGAGGCTTTTAGCTTCTCCCTGAAAGAAGAATTGCGACGTTGAAAGCACAGGCAGTGCAGTACAAAATCATTTCATTCATTGAGTGAGTCCATTTTCTTGATAAGTTCACTTTGATAAAAAAACAAAAATTTGACTTTTCAGCAAACTTTCAAAAAACACATTGAATATGATACAGAGTGTCTTGCCTCCAAGAACTGGATAATTGCAAGATGACGAACAGTGGCGTACTATCTATGAAGCTTAGAAAAAATTAAAAAAAAAATATAATTGCAAAATTAACTTAGAATCCCAAAAATGCTTCTGTTTTAGATCTTTTGTTATTACTCATGTTATCAAAATGTATCTTATATACAAGTAAAGAGTAAAATGAAGTGAAATAAAATAATAACAATGGCACATGCATTGAGTTGGGCTTCCGTTAAACTAGTTTGATGTCTTATAACATAACGTGCAGCATTGTTCAAGAGGCTAATGTGCTGGCTACCATTTGTCAAGACATGTTGCAAGTTGTCGAATTAAGGTGGATCGAAAGAAAAAATATCATATCAACAATTTTTGTTCAACATTTTATCGTTTTGCTTTTTCTGATGGTGTAAGCACTTTGGAGGTTTGATCTCATGACACTGGTTATCAACCAAACTGTGGATCTGCATGTTACGATGATGAAGCCAATCAAAGATCAGGTAACTTGCAACAACACATGTCTCTCAAGCCGTCTCAATGTTAAAGGTCGAGCTAACCTGACAGGAGTTGCACAGCTTGTTATATGATAATTTGCCACAAAATTGTGCTTTATTCATTGAGCCAAGCAAAGAACTGGCAACATGCAATAGCATGCAAAACTTTGTGGCAAATTTCTTATTTTGAATTGCAAAATGTCGGGCTCGTTTGGCAGCCACTCTGCAGTTTGTTATTACCCTTTTCTCTAATGACCTTTAACAAGAATATTGGTCTTAGAAGACTAATCCCTAAAATATACTTTCTACTCTCTAAATATTCTTAAAGATCTTTGCTCCAACATTGTCAATTCTTTCACCCCCTTGCAACCTGTGCAGATGCCTTTGATGTTACTATAGAGCTGCATAATTACTGGGGGTAGATGGGATCAAACAAAAAAGACACTTACCACGTAAATAGTCGACAGAAACAAGACAATATCAGTTGGAAGTTATTTGCCATAATACGATCTTCGTTATCAGCAGTATCAATAAGACAATCACTCTTATCATTTACCTCCTACGATTAAAAGAAAGGGGGCTGAAAGATTCCGTGAATACAAGAAAATAATTGCATAGTGCTGCATCTTTAGGTAATTCCACGGTTTGTATCTTCAAATATTTGTTTTCCTGTAACGGTGTGAATATGCCTTAGACTACCCCATGTCACAAAAACAAAGAAAAGTGGATAATATTGGTAGAAATGTGACTTTGGAGTATGAATAGGAAATTATACTGTTTTAAAACAAACTGAGATAATGTTATAGTTTCAGTTCAAAAGGCTCAGTAAAATACTTACGAGCCTTATTAATTATGCAGCAAGTAGATGACACAATGACAACATTAGCGAAATACCAAAGAAAGTGCAATATATGATTTGAATGAAAAAGATGTTGATAATGTTGTTGATGATGATCATTATAATGATAACAATGATGATGATAATAGTATGATGATGATGATAATGATGATGATGAAGATGATAATGATTGTAATTATAATGGTGATAAAGATGAAAATGATGATGATCATCATCATGATACTTAAAACTGTGATAATGATGATTTAGATGATGAAGATGATGATAATGTAGATGATGCTTTTCGATAGAAGAACGCCATTCTTTGTTGTAAAAAGAAGATTTGAAAATTAAGAACGTACTTGAAAATGAGAGTTTATTGCCTCCAGCTGTTCACATAATGATGGAATTAAATTGACCATTAATTCAGCAAGTTTTCCTTTTGAAGTTTGACATAGATGCGAGAAACCGACATCTTTGTTCGTTTTGCGCTGAATCAAAAACAAAGACAATGCTTGTCCAGCAGTGCAAGAGAGTCCTAGTCTACATAACGATTTAGAATAACCAGTGACGGAACAATGGAAACCGTTTTTGGTTGACTCAAGATTTAATCGTGGAAAAATGTGATCCGATAAGTAAAATGCTATACTTATACACAAGTGATCCGATCGCAATAAGTAAAATGGTATAAATAAACATAAATTGCAAAGCGAAAAATGCATTTAGATATTTTTACAATGCAGGTCTCAGCCCTTTACCAGAGGCTCTATTATAGGCCCGAGAGAGTTTCTGTGGACCAAGTTTTTGATTAACCAATAATTTGTGGAAGTATTAACAGAAAATGACGGTCGATTATCAACTATCTAGCTCTATATACATCCTAGATAGATCTTGGATGGATCTCAGATAAAGCTAAGATAAAAGATGAACCACTATACATCCTACGTGCATTTTGGTTTATTATTTTGCGTTGATAATCAATGGCTATGAGCTTCAATGTGTTGATATAAAACCAATGTAGTAAAGACAAACCTTCAATAGCGATTTTCTGACAGCTGTAGTTGATGGTAAAGTATACGCTGCTTTGCTCTCGAGGTCCTCTAATAGGAACTGAAGGCCTTTTGGCTTCAGGGAGAGGACTTCTGTTTCCTGGAAGGAGAAAAGAAACCATCTATTTGGCATTCAATTATGTCTCATGTCTCTAGCGTCAATGTTATGATGACACTTCCTGTCTCAACCTTATAACTAAAAATTCAGCTTTTACAAATACAGATCTTCCTTTTACCATCATGAGATACCACTTCTTTAAGATACAATTTACAAGCCTTTCTATCATTGGATACTCTAGTCCGGGATGAACAACAATATAAAGGAATATGAGCACCAATTAAATTCTGCAAATATCCTTTGTTATGATTTGGTTTGCCATCCCATGCTGAAAAGACCACAAAAACGTGCATTAAATGTATAATTGACTAACAAGAAAGCTGAGGTGAAGATCAGGCGTTAACATTAACAAAAGTTAATGTGTTTAAATTACCTTTGTTTGCATATCGGTGTCCATAATATTCTTTGATATTACGCCATATTGCAGTACATTGAACACTGCTAAATCCATTTCTCTGTTGGTTGGAGAACAGGAAGATGAGTTACGCAAAGGTTAAGATTTATAGAATACAGTGTATGCAAGGTATTTTTTTATAACAAATATACTAATCGCAGTGGAGAAGTTCGTTGATTTCACAAGATGAATATGACAACTTTGTTTATGCGACAGCCACATTGATAACAGAATAGTGCACTAAGGACAGCAGACTGACATCAAAGCGTATTCACAGATAGATACAAACACAAAACAAAGTTATATCATGAGAAAATGCCTAATGAGAATTAAGACACGACATGAACAATTGAAAAGCAACTGAACATTCACAGCAACTAACGATTTCAACATGTTACACTCCATATGAAGCTAGAGTGCAAGCTTAAGAGGTTTTTCCTAAAGCAGAACGCACCTGAAAAAGCAACGGTACTGGTGCCAAGAGAAGTTTGCAAGTGGTTTGCTATTCTCATCAGCTTTATCTTCTGATGTCAGTTCCTTATCATTTGATGCTTCCTGGAGAATGAAGATTTCAAAAAAACCATTGATAATCTACAAAATTTCTTTCTTCCCATAACTTTTAAGTTACCATCTTACCAATATATAATGTGATATAACGTAAAGCAAATGAAATTGAATAATTATTGAATAATTGAATAATTTTATGAGACCTTTTCAACTTCTGTTTCATTTGCCTTTTCACACGTGTCTGTTGTTTCAGTCGTCTTCCTAAAATAAGTCAAAAAATTCAACTGTTAAATCTTCTGTTCAAAGAGGGATAAGTCATTTATATGGCATCTGACTAAAGTGCCACAACTCGCTTATTGCGTAACAAAATCAAAAGATGACAGTTTGTTCATAATGTAAAACCTTAGACTAAAATAACATGCATGATTTGTCATTCACATGGAAGAAGGAAGTTTAGCACTAATTTTGCGTCCTCGAAAATCTAAAGCTTTAACATAGAAATACCCGCCGACAAATGCAAGCAATGGAAACTCGAATATTGATTATCTCGATCCTGTTTGATGCTCCCTACGCAACTGTCTACGCTACTTGAGCTATAGTTTGCTGACAGATCAAATGAAAAAGATATTTGGATCACATTTTGATTATTTTTGCATCAGCTCACCTTTTATTGTTTTTCTTCTTTCTTCCTTTTTCAAGACTGGTTGGTTTCGATGGCTTCAAAAAAATTGTCTCCTCACTATCAAATATCGCTGGAGGAGGCGTTAGATTTGGAACATCTAAAAATGGAACGATAAAATAGTAAGTCATCAACATAAAATATAGTCACTAAATCAATATGTTGAATATTTTAACAAACCAACATGGTATATGAACAACCAAAAATAACTATTGATTCAAATTGCCAAAATTAACCTTATGATTTGAAATAATTAGTTTTAAATAAACGGTTTTTATCATAATGTGCCTCTGTCCGCATAGAAACAAGAAAATGCCATTTATGACAAACATAGGAAGCAGCGCAATGCAAGTCAAGAAAAATTGAAAATTCTAAGCTGATAATTGGCCTAGGCATACGAAGCTTCCTCAGGGTAAGTCTAAACAAATCCTGCTTCCACGACTGAATGGGAATCAAACGATTTCTATGCAAATAAGTTCTCATTAAGAAGAGGGCCAATAAGTTTGATCGAAAACTCATCAAATTTTTTAATTCGCCCATCGGTACGTAGAACGACACAAAATGAAGTTTAGGTAAGGTATACACAAAACAAGAATACAACCTTGCAGGCATTTATTGAGCATTTCAGCAAGTTCTGCAATAGTTTCCAAACGGCCAAGGACTTTTCCTTTTGCTTCCGGATCATCCTGAGTTGAAAATGCATTGACAACCTTAAAAAAAACAAAGAACCATTAGAATCATTCAATTCACGATAGATGTTTTGCGAAACTGTTTTTCAAAAAGGCCTGGCTTATTAATGCGAATATACCTTTACTTATAGCGAAAATTCTATAATCAAATCAGCTGTCATCAGATCTCTTGCAACTTCTATATTTCCATGAAGAAAAACCATCATTTATCAAATACACCGTGAATTTTTAGTTTTTTTAGTCTATGATGGGGCCTGTACGGAGGTAATTTCACAAAGATATGAACCTATTAAGGGATTTCCATACCATGCTAGATATTTCTTTACGGATCCGCCTGTGAATGCATACCAAAACAACGCATTAAGCTATCTTTTTAAGGACGTCAATCAAAAATGTGACTTCTGGTGGATGGACTGTACGTTTATTCATGTGCATAATTACACAGATGTAGCGACTCCCCTTTCCTAATCTAATCTTGTGTTTATCTTTTTTCAACTGTAAAGTATCAGATAAATGTTACTGCGATTGACTGTGGGGACTAGATGACCGTGTCTTTCTCACTGTGAATGGCATTAGTAATGTATATTGTACTTTTAAATTTAGTGTAGTTTATTTGTTCATAGAAAACTTATGAGACTTATGATTTCTTACGAGATGTCTGCGCTATGATATCGAGCATTTTGGATATTTTGAATTATATTCATACCAGTATGACTTAGCATCGGTGGTATATACATTATAATTATCATAACTATCAGCTCGTATTTACATACAATATCACTTCAGTTAAGATAAGAAGAGAAAAAATAATATAAAAAATACATAAAGATTATAGTAAAGTATAAAAAAACTAAAAACAGTTCTTTCAAGGAGTCCCAAAGAGTTTTTTCCGTTTTTTATCCTCAATCAGGAGTCATTTTTTTTAATTTAATTTACTTTTTTCTATTTTAATTTGTTCAAATTGTTCTATCAAGGATGTTTTTTTAAGTCTATCGGAATATTATTCCAGGCCCTCATACCATAATGTAAACCGTTTTTGATTGACTCAAAACTTAATCGGACAAATTGGAGATCCGAAATACTTTTGCACAAAAAGTAGGAAGCTATACATATCCATACACTACAAAACGAAAAAATGCATTTAGATATTTTTACAATGCAGGTATCAGCCCTTTACCAACGACACTAAAATAAGCCCAAAAGAGTTTCTGTGGATCCATTCTACTGTAAAGAGAATAGATTCGTACTTCTCTGAACCAGTTTATTGAGTAAAAAAGAGCTTTGCATATAATTTCTTTGTCACTGGTGCTGAGCGTATTGAGTTTTTCCAAGGCATCCTTCGTAAATAAAACCAATGGGCAGCCTAAAAACAGAAAATGTTTTCAAGAATAGTATAGAGGGCATAGGGCAAAATAGGTACTTGCTAGATCGTCCGAACCAAATTCAGACCTAAACGGTTGTATATAATCAGTAGCATAAAAACAGCACATGTTTTATCTTCTATAACTTTGCAATTGTCTTCGCGTGACAGTGGCCAATTAATTTTCTAATTTGCAAGCTCTGGCTAATGAAATGAATAAATGTTTGGCACTGTAAATCCACATTAGTTTAAAAAAAGGCTGGGAGCATGGATTTATATAGCATGAATAAAGGGAAATATTCGTCCTTCATTCCTCAGAGCATGAATTTTGAATAATATCCAAAATGGTGTGGTATGATCAGAAACTGCATGCAATAAAACATGGAGATCCATATGGATCAAAAATGAAAGTTTGTTTTTCAGACATCTGTGAACATAAAGTCAAGCAAAGACAAACAAATATTAGGACGATCAAAACTTCTGACTGCAGCTGTAAATTACACAAAATTTTTAAATTAAATTTAGGTTTTTTGGTTAATAGACTTTTGCAACTAAGCCATGTACTGTTGGCCTTAGCCAACTTAAAATAAGTTATCCATTTATACTATTGTGTAATATCATTATCATTATTATATTTATCATTACATTTTGACATTTTTCATGTAATAAAACGAATTGCGTGTATAGGGTTTACATCAGTTACCAGTCCTGTGTACTGTATACTGAACAAGACTCAAGGCAACTAAAGGCACAGTTACTTTACTTTGAACATTTCAGTAGCCGTTAACTACGGTTCAAACCTAGTAATGCATCAATTCCTTCCAAAGCTCCGTTATGTTCCATTCGCTCGCACGTGGCAATAAGACGAAACAATGAAGTCATGTAAACAACACTTGGTGACGTAGTTCTTGAAGAACTGAAAATATAGTAGACGCTTTTAAAAAGTGGCAAATAATATCAATGGATGAGGATGTAGAATTCCCGGGTAATCCTTCGTTACACAAGGGAAACAAATTATAAGACATAGGTAATCATTGATGGATGGGCGATCATTGATGTAAAAACTGCTTCATTTCGCGAAACGTAAAATTTGCATTAAACAGTTCGCTGCCTACTTTTATTGCGCAAATTTTCATGTTTTTATGAAATTTTAGAAGTTCAATTTTGCGATTTCCTTTATTAGATGAGGGAGGTCCTATCTAGAGTTATAGATGCCGTATAGAAGACATAGAAATATCACAAAAGGAATTTGATACCTGGATGATGATGCTTGGTTAGTATTTGACTGTTCCTTTAAAAGCAGCTGGAATAAATTGAGAGCGATTCCCCCTTCAGATCCATCAAGGTCATAAAGCAATTCAACATTTTTCCTGCAATATATCATTAACATCATTTATATCAACATCTTAAGAAAAATTACAAATATCACAATCAGTTGTACAAAGCTTGACCTGCTGAACTTTTGAATGGCTTTTTAAACATTGCATTGGGAAACGGTCAGCTGCAAACTACCTAACTTTGGCACGGTTTACACTTGCATTCAAATAGATGTTTTTGATGTGAAATACAAAAGAAACTTCTTCAAATAAGCCTTGAAACTTCTCACACAAGCACTAATGAAGTTCTAAAATTGACAATCTGCATTCGAACTCTAGTGATTACTTTTGTCACTCAAATTGTCAATCCCCTAAAAAACTAGAAAGGAAATTATTCTTCACTCCCCAGTATCAACCTCCCTGTAAATCAAGACCTAAAGTATTAACTAATGCCACTGCAAATGCAAAAAATATGCCACGTTGCAAGTAATTTCTCCAATTGCAAGTATATTAATGATATTTTTTGCTACTTACCCTTTGTTAAAATTTTCTACATTCCAAAGAAATTCATCTTGGAAGAAAGTGACAACGTTTTCTGAAATCCAGTGCTGCATTCAAATTGAATTAGATTAATATGCAGGCAAGGAAGACTCGTACATTATCATTACATCATTAGGAAACTGGTGCATCATATCACGGACGGCATTTGCAATGGAAACTATACAGAGGCTCAAGTTTCAAGTGTTACTAAAAACAATTGATGAAGCAAAGGGGTGTGGAAGGCAAGGAGGTTGACGGCTGCCTATTAATTAGGTTGCTATTCCAATAAATCCATTATGTCCAAAACTGGTCCGGAACGCTTTTTGTATACCTTCCACTCACTGGGGGTCGATAGGAACCTATTAAGGGTTGGTATGAAGAAAATTTTAGAAAAAGGATTTGAAATTTGATTAGAGAATCGCAGCTTCGTGATGAATTACAGGATGAGAACGACGACAAAAAAGGATAAAATTATTAATTTATAGTTCTTAATTGACACAACCGATAGAGTTTGGTTCTATTACGACATAATCAGTTACGACATATTCAGTTTGACATATTCAGTTTGACAAAAACGTTTCGACTCAGACTTGAGTCATCCTCAGTTAAGAGATCAATTGGAAAAGGATCCACATCCAAGAGGATTTGGTTTTTGGAATATCATTCCACTGTTATACTGGATGCATCTACTTGCCACGATTTTGCACCATTTTTGTGAAAATATTGCAGGGTTTGTAATGGGTGATTTCTTGGGAATAGCACTTTTGCCCTAAAGTTATGCTCTCTTAGGGGAAAACATTTTTCCTTTGTTTTCTGTCTTTTGCAGTAGTTTGGAAATTGTAGATTGAGGGCTTGACCATTGTGCACTGTTTAAAATACTTTAATAACATTTTAAAGCATATCATCGACAAGAAAAGGGTAACCGTTTTACCCCAAATGGATATATATGTCCGATCACCTTTCGGATATATTGCTCCCAGTTTTATGCCCTCAGCAGGGGAAACGAGTGCTTTTAACATGCTTCCTCACGTTGCCCATAATTGTGCAGTTTTATACTCGTAAATAACATACCACAACTCTGCTATCAAGGTTTCCTGTCGCCACTACAGAAGATAATTCATCGTAGTATAGAGCAGCAGCTTCTGGGTCCTTCTTAATGCAAGCATTTGCCATTTCAAGGAGATTGATTACCTAAAATGTTAGGAAGAAAAGGAAAACATCACAGCTGGAAAATTTATCGGACCTGATGAAACAATTGAAAAAAGGAAGTTTTTGCAGTTTGCCTGCTGTTGATAACGTAACATTTGCTGCATGTTTCAGACCAGTACCAATTCATACAGTCCAATTGTAACAGCAAAAATGAACGCAGTTAAAACCTTCAAGGCAGCAATGTAGATTCAATAGAACAAGTTCGTTTTAGCTTGCTATTTTAGATACATTGCGTCATATTCCTTGAATAATCGCTGGGAAGTTCTCCAACGACGATAAATTTTTGTCGCTTTTCCTGGCTTGCCAGAAACGAAATTGTTATTCCCAGCTTTGAAAACAAGCTGCTGAATGGATGATGCACATACAGACCACCAGCCACGCATTAATTGTAAAAACACTTCGTACTTTAATATTTCTTAACTCTTATCTACTTCTCCATCAAAGAATCGCCCCCTTCGCGTTTCGATTTAACCTAGAAGGCTGGGCCACCGAGCAGCCCCTTCCATAGCCCCCTGGTTTATGCAAAATTGTTTGGGGACCAGGAACATACCTCTTTCAGATTTCCGGAATTCAATGCACTAACGGTCTGAGAACTCGAGAAATCGATTTCCGCGTTTTCATCTTCCTCCCTTTAAGACAAGATATGAGCTTATCAGTAGAAATTAAGAGTAAAAGCAAAGAAAGTTGACTATTCTATGCATGAAAGTATACGTGGCTTCTTTCCTTTGCGTCATGAGAATGATAATTCGCACTAGATAGGAAACAAACTTCGGGGCAAAAAAAGACACTATTAGATATTCTTAAAACAAATGCTTGGGAAAATGAAGTCACAGGTAATTGCGAAGGATGACGTAACTTTTGCCTATGTTTGATTAGAAGCGAAGAATACGTGGCTTAAAACGTTGCCAGAAAAATTTGTGAAAAAATGGTTTGATACCTGTTATGATTTCATATTTGAATATATATAATAACTTTTGTTTTACATGCAGCCGTCTTCGAATGATTAACTAAACTACATTTGCTGAAAATGATGAGGATAGATAGGGACTAATCCTGTTGACTTGTAGCTGTGTTAATCAGGAAAAAGCAACGCAGAATCACCTGCTCAGACCCATGTTAGCGGCAATCATTACAGCACCAATGATACCAATTCTTCTATACCTTTGAAAGAAGATAATGAAGCATCAAATCAAATTCTTCTACAAAACTTCAAAATTTCATGAACATTTGGTGACAAAATCTAGGTCCCTGACTACAATTCCAAGTGGCACTTTTTGCCCTTCTATGTTGGCCTTTTGGTGATTATTCTCTTAGGAGGGTCGCAAGGAAAATTCAGTATGCTACGTAATGTTTTTTCACACAACTTCAAACAATTGAATTTCCTTCACCTTTAAGGTTAATACTTTTAAGTATCTTACGTTTGATGAGGAAGGGACAACATAGAAGGGCAAAAAGTGAGCACAATGGTTACAGTTACTTTATAACCGATCTTCAACCGTTTACCTTCTGCAAGCACGACAATTTTTTTGGCCTTACTTGAAATGCTCTTAGCGTGCATACCTTCCATGGAGGATGATGAAAAAGCTTCGTGATCATAAAAAAATCTTTAAGAGTTCAAAAATAATCGGTTTTGGAAATAATATGCAAAGCTCGTGCAAAGGATTCCACGTATATATCATGTGTTGCTTAGCGATTTCACGTATACTTATACTGTGAGATTTCGATGCAAGCTTGCTTCCAAAAACCTATGGTACTCATACTACATATGTTACTGAAACTTACTTGATTGATGTATTAGATAAATGCTTTCGTATATGAATATACATGTCATCCTACAAAAAGAATTGAAGTCATAAGAATTAGTTACATACAAAATAGAGATTGGAACTGATATAAGATCGTCAACAGAAACTCTTTAAAATTGGTTTTTACAAAGTTTAAAATATAACATAACTTACGTAGACCAAATCTATCTCCAAAGACGATATCTGATTAAATTGGGAACTGTGTCAAAAAGAAGTGCTCTAAAATGCAATTATACCCAGGGGGACAAGGCTTAAGTCAGTTAGTGGCAAGTATTAACTAAAAGCGCACAACTCACGCTGACTATAACTGCGTCAATTGAACTATTAAAAAATGAATACAGCGGTGAATGGTAAATTTTAGTCAATTTAAATGAGCTCAGTTACAGTATTTATCATATATATATTTTTATCATATTTTAATGACAGTTAGTGGGTCACTGGCCTTAGACGCTACAAAGAAATTTGATTTTCCCCCCAGATTTCTAAGTTTGAGAAAGAGGTCGCTGCAGTATGCCAGTTCTTATTAATTCATAAGGTTCTTATAAGGTTACCATTCCAAGGTTCCGATGCATATCAAGGCTATCGTGTGTATTTTTTGAGAAAGAGGGATTCCTTCTTATTGTCTTCTCTGTGCCACTCGCACGGCTAACATTCAATCTTCCCAATTATTTGGCCCTCCCCTGATCTTAAGAATATCCTCATTAGGATAAGAGTGTGTAGCACCATGTTACCTCAACGACAGATTCTCTTGATGAGCTTTTCACCAAAATTGAACTGATCATTGAAAATAATCGCCGAATCTGTGATGTTGTGAGGTTGTCTAAGTAATCCAAAATCCCCTAAAAGTAAAAGCAGAACGATACACTTTTAGAATCTACGTGCATGACGAAAGAAAACAAACCAGAAAATCATCAAGATTATTCTTATTTATAATTACTCAACAAATGCATTCCATTCTAGAAGGCAGTCATAAATTACCCATGTCAGGATCTGAACCAAGAAAGATAAAAAATTTGGCTCCTGCTCTCAACTACCCCAAATCGTCGAAAGAGTGCCTCTGCGAAGCATCAACGATAAGTCTTTTTTCTGGACCCTGCAGAAATTTATGTCTCTCAGACCGATCTGAAAACTCAAGTCTACCTGAAATTCGCAGGTAAGCAGAAATTGTTTCAGATCGGGATGAAATGAGAGTTTTATAGAAAATTCTGGAGGAGATATTGTATCATTTGGCGCCATTTTCATCGCTCAGCCATCTTTTTTGCGACTTGTGATCACATTCATATCGCCGTTTCGCACCATAAAATAAAATCAAAACATGCAGAAAATGCGGGATGGGAACAGCTGCCTCGCGTCCAGTGTTAATTAGATTAATTGCTCAAGAGCCAGTGTTATTTTCAGAAACGTGGAAATTTGCGAATTTCCCTTCCTAATTTTTTCCCTATCCCCGAACCTTCCTGCGCGAGCTGAGGTCTCAGGTTCGCTCGATTTCCTGGACTCTCTATCATCAAGCTTTCACTAATTGAACATTCAATTCTTTACCAACGGAAATGAATCCTGCAGTTTAAACGGGCCTGTATAAAAGACTCGTATAGTTAGCACTATTATTATCAGAAAGAGTTTTCACAAGAATATAATATAATAATGAAGTTCGATTAAAAATTAATGCTTTAATTCAATAGTCTCAGGTTGTGAAGAAATATTATAGTAATGTTATAGCTGTAGGTCCTTGCTCAGAGGATAAAATCAAATTTTTGAAAAGAAATATTTGGATATTTTGATATGTTAACTATTAATGACAAAAATTTCAAAAACATCTATGTCATCAAAGTGTCCAGCCTTTCTAGTTTTGAATTCAACATAAGGCAGGTAAAAAATAGTAAAGCATTCTGGTTATAGTACGAAGGACTTTTGTTGCATTTCATGTGAAGTACTGTCCGTCCGACATCTGAAAATCGAAAACCAAGACTCTTTCGGAATTGTTTTTCAATGTCTCGATTTGTCATAAAGACGCCAATGGATCAGATGCCCAAAACATTTTTCAATATAATTTTAAACAAAGTAAGATAGTTCTGGCAGTTTTAACTTTTTCTGGAATTGTCAACCATTTCAAAAACAGCCCCTTTTAAAGCCAATATTGTGGCATAAACAGTAATTAGCAATAAACAGACCAACGCCTGATCCGTTTGTATCATAAATCCAATACATGCACATATGCAACCGATATGCACACCCCCTCATATTAGAAACACTAGAACATACTGAATAATATCTAACGCTTTTTTACTACGTGAGATGTAGCAAGAAAGAATTACTTTCAGTATAATAAATCATGTATTTGCTTTCCGTTAAATTTTTTGCAGTATGAAATTGGCATTATATGCCTAATGCGAAGAAGAATGAAGAAGAATACCTTAAGAAAAATGGTGAACGGTGCCATTTTTTCTGGATGGGTAACAACAAGATTGCTGAGTACATCAAACGACGATTCGATTTCTATTTCCAAACCACTGCCAATGTGTGTTATTAATGCAGCAACAACCTCCTACAAACAATTATACAGAGATACAATGCTTGTTAAATCAAAAAGCAATTTACCCTTCTATCAATCTATCTATGTACCGTCCTCGTAAGTCCAATAGTGGATCTCCCTTAATGGGGATTCACCCTTAGGTAAAGGATTCGCCAATCAGGCAAAGCCTGCAACAACCCTCCTCCCTCCAAGTTTGTTAATATGTGCATATCCCTAACGCTTATGCCACCTCCACTGCTTATCATTTTCCGTCATCTCCTCGTAAATTTATCCCTGACAACTAATAATACTCTTCACTGTCAAGTTTTGGCGTTATTTGTTCATCAATGTTGGAGTTTGCTTAACGCAAAAAACACATTGACTTTATCTCATGTTCGAGCTTTTAGAAGTGCTGCTGCCCCTAAGTGTGGTTCCCTCAAGGCTCCGTCCCATGTGATAATTTTGCTAACATTTGAAATCATGCTCGAACTCTGTAAATGTGGCGATACAATGCTGAGTTGTGACACAGCGCACTCGGTTCAGACGGATCGCAATTGTTCCGCGCACAATTAACCTCCGCAATGAGTTGCGTTGAAAGTGGCATCTCAAAGAAACTTCGCAACAAAATACTGTAACTTCATTGAACTGGTAACTTGAACTCGTACATATACTTCTTTATTCTTTGCAAATCTTGAGGTACATTTTAACAGGTCTCTAGGCAGCGGTGGCGCCAGCCTCCGGAAAGTGGGAGGGTAAGATGAAGATGTGGGTTTGGCCACGCCCCTCATATTTTGAGGAACGCCTTTTTTGAAAAACTCTGCTTAGAAAGGTTAAATCATTTTTGCGATCAATTTGGCTGACGGTTTCTGACTAATAGACGAAACTTACTAAGGGCCTACCGCTACCTTAGTTTTTTGACAAATCTTCATTACCATATTTTTACAAAAGTGGTGGTAATTACCCCTCTTAAACACCCCCGTGCCTCCACCACTGCTTCTAGGGTTGCAAATAAAATGTCTTTATTTTCGAGCCCTAGAATTAGAATTCAATTTAGCGCGACAACATTGCAGCATTTTCATCGATATCTAATAATATCTGTCCTAATATTCGTTTTAATCTTAGCCCGGTGGCAAGATTTTGGCAGTGTAAGTCAATGCTTCTTTAAAAAAAAATTTTAAGACCCAATTCAATGACAGAAAGTTGGCAATACTCCCGAAAGGTTTATGCAGAGTTGTTTCTTTTTCAGAGATAAAGCTGAAAAGCACTTGAAAAATCAAATTGAAGCGTTTTTGTCTGGTAGGGGTTCTCAGCCCTAGTAGCTCTGAAAAGAATCGTAAAATATATAAACTATTCGTCCCCTAAACACAAAATGAGACAGATTCACACTCTTCATCATCATCGTTAATATGATCATCATCACTACAACTTTATTTTCAGGAGGCCTAGATTCACATAAATACAATTACGTAACTTAGGAATACGTTATGATTATTACAGCTTAGATTAAGAATCAATGTGAGAATGATATATCCTATTTGTTAAACATGGCTTATACTATCGAGTCCAGTAAAAATTCAACGTCCATGCGAACTCGAAACAAATTGTGCTGCAGCGAATACCAAATTACAAGAATCCCAATTACGAGTCTGATTCATCAATTTCCTCATCAACATAGAAACTGTCCTAACTGATTATTGCCTGGACTGGATGGATTATAAGGTCATTTCCTTTTCCCTTTTCGATTGTTGTAGTTAAGAAAATAACTATGGATAAAATTTTAAATTATCAAGCTACTTGCAGAGGAAAATTTGGCGCCACATGAACAGGTTTTAACTGCAAAATGGGTAATCTTTTGAGATTTTGAATGGCACAGATTGACTTTTGCAGGGCAAACACGCCATCACCCTCCCAACACGGAGCTTGAATGAACGCCCCCACTTGAGATTTCGGTTATGCAATGAGCAAGAAAAGAATGGTATCACAAAAGGGCCATTGATTTTTGTAACAAGATTAATCATCAGACCCTGGAAGATTGATACCTTGGCAGAACAGGAAACTTTAATGGTTCCAGCGAACGATGTTTTAATAAATCGAGTCCCCCTCTGCGACAAAGGCTGCTAAAATAAAGCTAGACCCAATTCGGAAAATACACTACAATCTTATTTTTTATCTACAAACAACTTGAAAAGGGTCATCTAGATCACAATCATTAGAATGTTACTTTATTCTTAAATTATCATTTACGAAATCAAGCAGGCGAAGTTTTAACTTTTTCTTCCAGTGTATTAACTATTGTAGCATAAAAACCGCAGTTAAAGCAATGCCTTGTTTTTTAATACTCTTTAAATCAGTGTTCTGCAGTGAATTTCTAGCACAACTCTCGCAGCTCAGGTGAAGCATAATCCTAAGGGCTTCGCATCGTCGTTTAATGGTTTCAAAAAGCTTTTTTATTTGACCAGCCTTCTGCCAACTACCAGACATGTAGTACGTGATCTGAATGCGAAGACAGATTGACTGATTGTATTCCTCTCACAAAATGCTATCTGAACAACCCTAGTGTATTCCTTAGTCTTCTCCGCTTTCAACGTTCACGTTTTTTAGCTATTCCTTACGAAAGCAAGCAACGGGTACAACAAATATTTTTGGAATTTTTGACTAGCGACCTTACTTTGAAAGTACATGGAGATTACAAAATAAATTCACTAACGTAATCACAATAGAATCGGCAAAGCAAGGGTTGAACCTTCTTCAATTGACAAGGCTTGGCCTGGATTGTTGTGGCACTGTTATGTATCAGCAATCTCGCAAAGTCACAAAATTTCACCAAATATAGAACAAAAATGTATCTATAGCTGCCACCTTGTAATACGAAAAAGGTAAGCAGTCCTACTAGCTACTTGGATCTCGCATCTTTTTGCAACTAACTATCTTTACACATTTCCTTTTAACACTAGGCACAAATAAAGTTGTCATTAGAGGGTTAATCAACGAGTTAGCATTCACAAGAACCCACTCCAGACAACGAATACGATCCATTGTAGAGTTGTTGTAGCCTTTATGCCAGATAACGACTTTATTCCTTACCCACTTGTTTTATACAATTTGGATGAATTATTAATGAGCAGTGGCGTAGCGTTAATCTTCAAACAGGGCATTCTCCTTTTGCAAAAAGGGTGTGGTTGGGCGTGCTTGGGAAGGGGATCGACGGAAAGATTTAAATTTATGGCACAGGTTTTATGGTGAAATTGACGAACTCGGGCCGGCTAAACTGTAGTTATAAGGCATAACATTCAAATGCCGTTGGGATACGAATTCTCAATAAAAAACAGTGGACTTTCCAATCGATAATGAGTTGTGAAAACAATTTCAACACTCATCAAATCTTGACAGGTATAAGTGTGAACAAGGCAAATTAATGAAAAGCTTACAAGAACAATATTATATCATAAAAACATCTCGTTCAGTTCATTTCAGTCGACTGGATGTTATAGAAAACTCTCCTTCAGCAGTAAGCAGGTCAGCCTGGTTTGCCTTGAAGAAGCGGCCTAAAAATTCGATTTAAATGACGGTCGATAATTTCATTATTTTTGGCTTTCTAACGGTTCTAGGCGTTGGTTCGCCAGAGAGAGAATCCAGAAAAAGTTATCGTCCACTCGGTAGAATCTTATCTCCAAAACTGCTTGATACTTTTACATTACATCAATTATAATACCATATGACTCACATGACACAAAATGTCAGCTCGCATGGGATGACAGATGAGGTCGTAGGACAACAATCACATTATGTGACATAAGAGGTCATAGGACAACAATCATAATGATAATCATTACAGCTTGAAAAAACTTGAGCCATTAGCCATTCAAAATATCAGAACAGAAGTTTGTTTATGACATTTTCACCATGTCAATTGCTTTCATCCTACATTTCAAAATATCGGGATCTTGCACTTGATTAATAAACAACTGTTTTCCACCACATGAAACCATGCACCATTCATCATGACAAAAAACCAAGTAATTCATTCATAAACTTCAATGCACTGGTTGGTTAAATTCAATGGATTCGACGGTTTAATCGGATAATATGCCAGGTTAAGAAGTAAATCCCATGTAACATAATGATCCCTAAATAAGCAGCAAAGAATACATCAAATATTGCAATTTTCTTTGCAGAAGATCTACTGCAGCCAATAATTTATTTATCGAAATCAATTCGCTTCGTCGTACTCTGAGGCATTCAAACTTTATGACTTTAGGTGGATGGCAAATTACTTTGTTGCACAAACCTATCGACTGCCTAGATTATGCCTTCTCAGCTGTTTTGCCGGTAGACTGCTTTACAGAATTGATAAAAACAAGGCCATCGATAACGAACAGCTTGTCATAAAAGCAGAATTTATTAGTTTGAATCCTGTTAAAGTAATACATCAAAGCAGGCCTTTTCGTCAATGCCCGAAAGTTTAAGTTGAAAACTACGTTGAGTTTTCGACCTCAACAATGTTTCCTGCTTTCAGCAAGTATGATGTCAAGATATATTAACAGGATGTCAAGAAAATCGTTTTGAAATGAGCAATAACATCTGTGTCATCAAAACCTGGTTTCAATATAGCCGTAAGGTTGCCTGCAGTAGTCTTCTACCATCTTCCATCTGCCAAGCTAAAGGTACCGCCGTCCAACGATTTAAATGGAAACGTCAGAATATGTGCCACAACCATGGTTTCTGAAGTGCCGTAAGATACCGGTAAATAAACCGTTACTAAGAGTAGAATGGTGCGTTTTTTAAATTGGCACCATCTCTTTGTGTAAAATGGCTGCCGCTGTAGATAAACACTTCTTGCAAAAGGGCCTACTTTTTCTTGTTCTTGGGTACATGCAGTTAAGACTTTTTGGGCGGCGGATAAAAAGGAAACATAAATGTTGGGTGAAAAGAATTTTCAAGAAACGGAATAATCATGGCCAATTTCATACGTTGTTTCGTGAACTGAAGGTTCAAGGCTGTGATTTTTCTACAGGTAGGCTTGCAGTGGATAAACTGGATGAAACATTTGCTGGCTTGTTCAAGGCGAAGAAATCTTGAGACTATTTTGATTCAATCCCTTTAAGATAATGTGCTCGCACAAGTAGGCCTTCCAAAGAAAGGAACGTGATCAACTAGGACTTTACGGGTAAAATTCCTTCGAAACAGCTATAAAATTCTAGCAAATAGACTGTCCAGACGAAAAGAAAGGAGTTAAATAATCTTTTTCCCACTTCCAATGATGCTTCGACGTCATTTTGTTTTGTCATAGCTCGTTCAAAAATTGGAAAACCTGATCAGCGTAAGGCTGAAATGAAACATGTTGCGATTGGTCTTAATAACCAAAGGATAACAATTATTTGCCGGCAGCTGCCGCAGGGAACCTGTTTCTATTTCATTGCTGAAGATGCCGTATAGATCGAGAAAACTTGAAATGATTCATTTTTCTCCGCTTAATAACGCTACCGTAACCATGATCGTTGCGGCTGCCGGTGCTACAGGGAGAAGTGGTTTCTATATAAGTTGAAATGGCTCTGGCAAATATAGCATCTTACGGCAATATGGAAGCCAGGTCCATTCCCTGGATGGACCATATCCATACGAGCCTTGGTAACTTTTTAGGAGAAGGGCTAATTCTGGAATCATTCGTTTGTGGTTCAACATCGGTAAGGCTTATTAGCTTAAACATCATTGAGTATAGTACCCCCTTTAAAACAACTGTATTATCACCGGGAATAAAAGGTGTAAGACTCATTGAATGTTATCTTAACGCCATAGGTTATTGCGTTTTGGGTATTTCATAACCTTTGTTCGTTGAGTTAAGCGAAGTGATATTTCCTCATATCAAACTAGTAACCAATGCATTTTGAGTCAAATGGACAAATCAAAATTAGCCCATATATACATGTATATTTATATTACTCTGCTTGAATGAAAGCATTTCAAGCAACATTAAATAACTTTCAGCTCTACATTTACTCTAAAATTAATGCGTATTTCTAACAATAAGCAGAGCTGTGGGCATTGTTCGGGGAATTTAAATCATCTATCTCCATCATAAGGCCTCAAAGTCAGCAACCCTTGCCAAAAAGTCTTGGAACACGGACAACAATTTGTGTCCTCTTTCTGCACCTTCCCAATCTCCCCATCAAAACAACGTCGTTTAAACTACGTTTCATCGCTAACCTTCGATCGAAATCAATAGGTGTGGTATTGTAATATCTATCCTCATCAGCAATCTCGCAAAGTTACAAAATTTCATCAGATAAATATCAAGGGCTACCTCTTTTAGGCAGTCATCCTAGCTACTTGGTTGTCGCATCTTTTTGCAAGTCACTATCTTTCCACATTTGCTTCTAATACTAGGCACAAATAAAGTTGTTATTAGCGGGTTAACCAGCGAGTTAGTATTAACAAGAACCCACCCCACACATCGAATATGGTGCAATATTACGTTGTTGTAGCCTAGCACGCGTGTAAGATTTGCTACACCCATTGGTGCAGATAAGACCAACATTGAAATGAGAATCGCTCCACCAACTATGACAAAGCGTTTTTCTCCATGAAAGATACTCCTCTTTCTATCTCCAAATCTCTCTTCTTCTCGCTGCACTTGCATTCTTACTTTTCTTGCTTTTAGGAGTATTTTCAGGTAGCAAAATAAATTCACAATCACAACTAAGATAATAAATACTGCGATGCACCCGCTCATAAATGTATTTTGCGAAGATAATGCTGCTATGATTAGCATTACAATTGGCATGATCCAAGACATAACAACAGCGACGATGATTTTTGTCTTGGAAAGACTTGACTGATGGTAAAACGGGTAGAATATGCTGATGAATCTTTCAATAGCAATCAAAGTTACTGTTAATAGCGAAGTACCACCAAGACACAATCCAAAAGGTAGGGAAACTTCTGCCAATAAACAAGGATCTTTCGAGTCGGAAACATAATCAAATATTACGAAATTAACGGGCAGATTAACAACACCAGTTAAAACGTCGGTGACAGCAAGATTCAGTAGAAGCGTTGTGCATATTTTTGTCTGTTCTGTCGAGGCGGCCAATGCGATGATCAGTACTATGTTAACAATAGTCGTTGGGGGTGCAAGTATAATGCTCATCCAAGAACATGATTTGGTTATGCTTATATATGATGAAGCATTGCTCAGAGTGATGCCATACGAATTACAATTGAGAGGCATCTTCCACGGTTGACTATTATCAGACCAATATTTCGAACAGTTTTAACAGCTGAACGTTCAACAACGACTTTATTCCTTACCCACTTGTTTTATACTATTTGGATGAATTATTAATGAAGCATTATTCCAATTTAGATCAAAATCGATACCATTAAAAACTAGTAAAATTCATCAAAAATAATATTTTGCTAATGAAAATACGTTGCCACTGCCACCTGCTTTTCACTGAGTCATTAAAATGAAACGTTTGAATCGCTACTCATAGATAGGCACGTGATGGGATTCTATTGTATTGTATTGTATTGTATTGTATTGTATTGTATTGTATTGTATTGTATTGTATTGTATTGTATTGTATTTTATTGTATTGTATTGTTTTGTATTGTATTGTTTTATTTTTTTGTTTTGTATTATATTTTATTATATTTTTATGTATTGTATTGTATTGTATTCTATCTATTGTATTGTATTGTATTGTATTGTATTACATTTTATTGTATTGTTTGCGTTGTATTGTATTATATTTTATTGCTTTAATTGCATTGTATTGTATTGTTTGTATTTCATTGTATTGTATTATATTTTATTGTCTTTTATTTTATTATATTTCATTGCATTGTATTGTATTGTATCTTATTGTTGTATTGTATTGTATTGTACTATATTGTATTGCATTTCATTGTATTGTATTGTATTATATTGTTTTGCATTGTTTGTATTTTATTGTGTTGTATTGTATTGTATTGTATTGTATTGTATTGTATTGTATTTAATTGCCTGAAAAATATAAGAATCCTGTTTCACGGTGGATACATAGCCTTTTATGATGTAAAATCTGAGAACAACAAAAGGGAACAGAAATTTAATCCCAAAACTGGTCGTGAAACTCTAGCATAATAGTCGAACTAAATTTAAATCTTGCAGTCGAACTAAATTTAAATCTTGTAAACATATTCAAGATATAAATTATTGTCATTAGTTGATGGATCTCCGTTAAAAGTCATGGCACATGAAGCAAATATTAGCAATAAGTCTTTTCTTGGCTGGTATTCGTGAAGAAGGTCGTTGACAACAGTTAAAACAAAAATTCGCAATGACTGTATATGCTTCTATTAAATTCAATTTTATTTAAGTGCGTCCGTGTTTTGTTGCAGTTCTGAATGATCTTTCAGTGTGATCATAAAGTTTGATTGCACGCCAAGGTATCTTGTATTTACGCATGATTTACGTATGCAACTAATTGTTATTATCACATGACCAATGCATACATTTTTTAATTATTCTACTGCACAAACGAGGATTCGAAGTAATAGTGCAGTAAGACTGTACATAATTTTGTACGCCATTATGGCACTGTCCTATTTGATTAGGTTCGAGACTTTCTGACAATTTGGTTGTCTACTTTCCACTTTAACTCTGTCCGACCCGATACGCTACAAATTTTACAAATAGAGCACAAATATTATTTGGCTCTTGTATTATGTTGGCAAAATTTAAATTCTCATGCCAGACAAAAGTTGAGCTTTATTTATCACTCCGATAGCTCAGTAATACGACTGTTATTATGAAGATTTACCCTTTCGCCCCTGGTGTTTTTCAAGCTGACAAGTAACATTGAAAGGACCTGCTCGGTTTACAGAGACGTACAAGAATTGATAACGCTGGAGCGAAGAATATTAACGAATGCTTCGAAGCATGTGTATCCAAATATTTAAGGGGTTGGTCTCCCCTTTTAAGCAATAGCCAATTCTATCAAAAGTTCATTGGACCAAATGGTCCCTGTGTTGATGAAATTGTCAAGAAACGTACCTGCTGGCAGTATGTGTCCAGGTTGATAAACACTTGCTCATACATTTTAGAACCATAGTTAGAAACAGCAATCTCAGGAGAACGAAGCAAGCTTTCAGCAATTGAAAGCACGTCTTTATATAAATCAATGAATGCCTGTGGCAAAAAAACAATAGCGCTCATTAAATGAAAAATTCTAAAAATTTATATAACCTTGAAATATGATACCTTATAGACCAATTGTTACACAGCAATACAGCAAAAGGTATAATTCATTTAAGCACTTATGAAGAACCCATTACTTATTGTTCTTTCAGCTGAATAACGCTGGTACCAGTTGAATAATATGGCACAAAGTTGAATAACAAGTGCATCTCGATGGAAAGAAGCGAAAATTTAACAAATAAACTAGGAAACCCAGATCTCCTAACCATAAAAGGCAATTATAGATATCAAATATCCAATTGGCGTAATGTCTTAAGCATATGAAGTAGGTGTGATGTTACTCAGACCTACAAACTTCCTTAACATTAATCATTCAACAAGCCTGCTTAAAATTGAAATCATTCAATCCCTCGAACCTGCATCAATTTGCTTAAGAGTTTTACCCTCAAATAGAAAGTTTCAAATCTGGTAGGCTATTGAACAGACCCTCACTTGAAAGCTACAACCAAACCTGAGCTACAAGTCGGCTTTTGTGCCTAAAAATAAGTAGGTTGCACATTATTCTTCATATAAATTGTACCTTGATGAGTCTTCTGAAGCAGCTTTGATTAAAATAATCAAGAATAATAAAGAATAATCAAGTTTTTTTAAAAAGGTAGTGTTTCCTTTCTCGCTTAGCTTGCCTATTGTGGGGCACCCTTCTTCTAGGAATTTATTTTACCTCATTATAGCTCTTCCCAACCACTTTCAATCTGCGTACAATAATTTTTAATTGTTATCCTTTGTGTTCCACATCTTAATGTTGTATTCAATTTCGATTTATCATTAAAGGTGTTCATGTGGATTTAGTGTTTAATAGTCAGAATTTTTTAAATCAATAAACTAAACTGAACTGAATTTAATTGAATTGGAAAGGAACTGAACTGAACTGAACTGAACTGAACTGAACTGGACTGAACTAAACTTCACTGTACTGCACTGCACTGCACTGACCTAAACTTCACTGCACTGCACTGAACTGAGCTCAACACAACTCAATTCAACTTAACCCAACTGAATGGGGTAACCCAAACGGAATACAAAATACAGCAAATCGCATGATTCAATGATAATCATTCCAAATGATAGATCTGCACCAAAATAGGTTAGAAATTAAGAAGCGTTCGATCTAGCGAACAAATTGGTGTTATGATGAATTGGAAGATCACATGATCGATAAATAGTCTGAATTTAGTCTACCGGATTGAATTCATCTCGGTGAATTTGCAAAGCTGGAGTAAAATGCAGCTGCAAATGTGAAAATTAAGATATGCTTCCTCAAAGGAAAATTTATTTAAATACAATTGCTTGTTTTCAGATTTAAAAAGCTTGGTGAGATTAAAACTGAATTCATAAAGTCTGGGTTTTATCAACATGAAAAAATATATTGAGCAAATGAAGTTTATTTGCTAATTAGCGTTTTATTCCGTCGGTTTCTTCATTGAACTGCAAGGACTAAGTATACTGTAAGGCATTAGTACTTTTCTATTTTGCAAATATTATGAAAACATTTTTCAATAGCTTTTTCATTCTACTTGATGATGAATCTAATGACGTTGACAATCACAACTTATCAATCCTTCCTGCTCTGGGTCACTATGATAATATGAAAATTTTTGGCCCAAAATATACGGTCAATACAAATAAGTCAAACAGTGGTACACTTAATTGTTGTTGTGGAGCAGCTTTTCCTCTTTAGAGCGAACTGGAGAGCTTTAGAGCGACAATCATATACCCGGTGATCAAGTATAAATGCTAACCAAAAGGTATCATATGTCTGAGTGAGAAATCATTTACCTAAATATTATCGAATGCACTATCCAGTTTAGTCGGATAGTATGCCAGATTTAGAAAAAAAAATCTCATGTAACACAATCATCAAAAAAATAATCAGCAAAGGCAAGGAAAAAGGGCCAATGCGACAATGGAACAAGAGGATTGAATGATTAGGCTAAATAGATTGATGATATCAGAAAAGACTAAAGAAAAAGTTAGAGATGTCTCATGCATGGTTCCTTCACACGGGAAGCGCCAATTCGAGTGGACAATTGTCCTTGGCCAATATCATGATGAGGTAAGGAAGCTAGTTTCTTGCGTCGATGATTCAGCCTCCCCAGTGGGACAAGAGGCCCACATCTAAACCACAGGCTGAGCCTGGATTCAAAACCATGACCTTCGACATCCTAACTATGAAAAATGAATGTCTGAAGATAATTGGATAATAACAAAAGAAGACAAAGTAAGCTTTACCTCTCCGTAAGCGAAGAATGCCTTCTCGACCAAGTCTGTGGTGAACACGTCAGATTTGATTTTTTGCCGAAGCAGTGCATCGATGAATTTCTTTTTTGCATTAATACCATGCATCACAATCATTGCATAAAAGTCTAAAATCTGTTTAAAAAACAACTTTATGAATTTAGATCTGTATTGTATTGTATTGTATTGTATTGTATTGTATTGTATTGTATTGTATTGTATTGCATTGGATTGGATTGGATTTTATTGTATTGTATTGTATTGTATTGTATTGCATTGTATTGTATCTAAATCCTTTAAAAAATGCTAGAATCCTGTTTCACTGTGAACACGTAGCCTCTTTTGATGTAAAATCTGATAAAAACCAGAGGGAACACAAATTTCATCCTAAAACTAGACGTAAAGCTCTTGCGTAATAGTCGAACTAAATTTAAATCTTGTAAACACATTCGGGATATGTCACAATTATAATAATCATAATGTCACAAATGTTGCAATGACTAGCTGGCAGTTAATGACGTGGATGGCAAACAGGCCATCTCAGTAAGTAATGAATACCAGTGACGTAACTCTGTTTAATCACCGTTTATAGCTTCTGCAGGTTTGAGCTTAGTTACTTGTCTAGGATTAATTTGCTAAATAGACGTGCATCTAATAAAATGGCCGTGTATTCATTGAATTCATAACAAAAGACTAACAAAAAACGACCATCAAATGGCATCAACAGAACAAAATCATAACTTCTTTTATACAAGTGCTGCTGCAGATTTTGTTCACAACCTACTAAAAGAGCTTAGTTGCCTTAATGTACGACATAGGGGCATTCATGATCATTCGATTTGTTACTGTATTCAAGTGGAAACTGCCATGAAATAATATGAAATTGCATCAGGCAATGGATCATCAACTAGTATCAACATCAAAGGCTCTAAACTTGCATTAAAATCAAATTAGCGAAGCTGCACTTACCTTCATATTTAAAGCATCAGTAATCCCTTCAATCGTCTGCAAAAGGAAGTTACCTTTTTAATTAAGTAGAGCGATCATTAAGACAACACTTGATTTTATCAAATCATCAAATAGATTTTCTTAAATCATTACATTGAAATTTGCACTTCTTCTACCACTTTGTACCATTTTTGTATCATTTTATTCCTTTTTGTAGTTTATGTCGTGATATCTTGACTTTTTCACTACTAATTTCGTGTTAATGTATCCAGTTAATTGTTCAAGCCACAGGGTTGAAAAGTGTTTTCATTCTCCCCATGTTATCGTTTTTTAACTGTGTATTTATTTTGTAGAAATTTAGATTGATGCATAACAAGTAAAGCCTTAAACTTGTATTTTAATATGTTTTAAATTGAATAATTGTCTTTAAAACATTCCATGTAACTTTGAAATGAAACAAAATTGCAAAGTCACACGTTTTCTCTTCAAGTTCATTAATGGAACTACTTTATTGTTTGACACTCTGCAGAGGGTTGACGTCAGATGATAGCCGGGAAGTAAAAGACAATAATAAACCAGGCTTCTCCGAAGCGTTCCTTAATCAACTTTGATCCTTCAACTTTCAAGTGAAGGACAAATTGAAGTAGATTGGTCAAAAACTCTAGCCAATCAGATCACTTTCCTCTTCTCATGAGTTCATCTCTTTATATATTTCTACCTTAAGCCTGTTTCAAAATGGGAGTCGCGTAAGGCACTCAAATCTAATTGTATGGATCACCCATAACCGAACATAAGGAAAATTCCTGACTTTTTTCCTGACAGGCTGGCTTCAAATTCATTGTTTAATACCACAGGGTTGTTATGTAGTTCCATGCTCCCTGTGGCATCTTTGTATTCTGTGTTTCTGTGTTTTAATTGTTTGATCAGCGTATATATAAAAAATGTGATTTTCAAACCGGTTTTGACTAGCTATATATTGAGATTTAAGTTACTATAGCAGCTTTCTTAATATCGGTTATTATAAAGGTCGGTTATCGTTTAAAATCGGTTTCTATAAAGACTTTTTCATTAGTTTAGAAAATTTACTACATTTTTTCTCATAAAAATATGCGTATCAAAAAAGGCAGGGTTGAGTTTATCGTGGCAATATCAAATATATCAAAGATTTACCTTTATCCACCCAGTTGCTACAGATTTTTGAAATCGTATTGACAACCGCACAAAATCCAGAATCATTAGTTCATGGTCTTTAGTGTCTTCTTGTTTTTCCCTGGAAGAAAACCTTCATCAATTAATCATTTTCAAAGGATTGCAAATTCTTGATAAAAATCAGCAGTGTATAAAATATGATGAATAAAGGTATGTCCATGGTAATAGGCCATTGGTCGGATCCAAGGATTCTTGCGATGAAATTCGACAAATAAATAAAACACAAGACAATATGCGGTGAAAAATAATCAATGACTATTTAACATTGAACTAGTTGTACTAAATTTTAATATTCATTTATCATTTCGATCATCTTAAGAGATCTTCTGAAGAGTGGTTTAATCACGAAGCACAGGCTTGTAGAGACAAAGATTTAGCTTTATCTTTCGTCCTGTCTCAGCAAATATATCGCGCTCTATGTGCATACGCTCTACGTGCACACTTTGTGCCACGGACGAATCAAATCCAAACTTCTTTTACATAGATATATATGTATTTATGTAGACAGGATGATTAATTATTTTTTTGACCAACCAAGAAAAACCCCAAAAGTTTTGCACTTAAAAGAATACCTTTGTGAAGAACCACTAAACCGATTTTCGAATAAAACCATAGAGACCTACGTAGGATTGACCGAAAACCCAAGGTTTTTGTAATTAGCTTCAAAAGAGAATATACCGGGAATTTTCTCGTATCGAGGTGCGAAACTCTGAAATAGCCTGACCTGGGCTATTCAACCTCGCATTTCTTAGCAGCATTTCATCAGCAACCCAGTCCATTACAAATCACCCTCCGCATAATTAATATGAACATTTCACCTTAAAGTCGAGGTAAACTCAGGTTCTCCAAAGATATGACAGTTGTCGAAATCCAGCCTCGATCGCAGCTCACGAACAACCTAAATTGAATTACAAAATGGTTTATAGAGTTGTCTCAGTTTAGGGGGATCAGCGTTTACCAGTTAACCATTAACAACATGGAGAGCCATTGTGCATCAAATATATATATGTGGATGATGCATTGAAACAGAGAAAATACAACAACTGTGCCTATCATGGCCGAAATTAACGCTTGGTCATCGAAAGCCCAACAATAACAGGCATTTTGAATATCAAAAACACAACAAACAAAAATGAAAACAAACAAAATGTTAATTTATGACTCACATTTAACATTTGCATACAACATAAAGTCTCTCATGTTCGAATATTCAATAGTAAAAAAACATCCTGCATTCCAGACAAAGCATAATCTTAGTTCAAAGTGACTTGAAATCAAAGTGAATGCATTCCCTAAACAGTAATGCATGCATAGATTTGGTAGCTCAATATGAATATTCTGGATCGCAACAGAATTACAACTTATTCTCAACACAAGAAACTCCTCTGTTAATATCTCAAGAAGTATAACTTTCTAATAATACATCATTTTAAAAGGAAATCCATTTTTCAATAAATATCAGTATTCTTCTTCTGTTGCATTGCTAAATTTGTAAGTCACAGTTACAATCAATATCGAAGCAAAAAAGCCGGGAATCCATAAAAATTCCAAAGTCAGCTACACTGTATTAAAAAACTAACCAATTAACTTACCTCCACGCAATCATCATCAGTAACAGATTGTAATATGAACTTCACAGCAAGAGGACAGTCTGCTAAGTTTGCTGAATCAAGAATTTCTAGCACTGATTGCCGTACCTTCAATTTAGAGAAATTAAAATATCATATTGAGCTCAACCCAATGTTAGGTTAACATATTCGAATAACACTTTTTATGTCGTTCCATAAGGAGTTGATTCAGGTAAATATAACTCAGTTACTTTAGTTTAGAGATATCAAAATTCTGAAGACGAATATCGCAAGTCATAGCACCGATGTGTAAAGTATAATTGCTCATTCTTCACATAAACATCAAGAACTGGCGCATTAGAAAAATAATTTTTAAGCAAATGCCTAATTGAAAAGTTTTTTTAATGTGCAAAAAAAACATTTTTAACCTTTGCTATCCGCAATACTATTGAAATATCATATTTTGCTGGTTGGCACATATAAGAATGGATTAAAATGACAAACATACGAAAAGAACGAATCAAAATAATTTCGGAAGGCAAAAACATTTTATTTCCCTCTGCTACAATTCTCAATTGACTGCAGTGGTAATTTTAATTAAATACATCATACCTCTGTGAGTAGACTTCCTTGAAGGTTCAGATTTGAAAAAGCTTCAATAAGAACGGCCGTAAGCTCTGAGTTATGCACCAGCAATTCCCTAAAAATGATGAGTTTGAAAAGAAAACATTAACAAATTAAAGCAATTACAAAATCGCTTAAGCTAGCTAAGTCAAAAATGCCGCATTGCTTTTTGCTGTGAGATGAATTTCAATTAGGCCTTTATTGGCAAAGTACACCAACAAGTAAATCTTATTTGAAGAGATGTAAAAAGCTGAAGTGGAGATTTCGCTTTAAATAGAATAGCACTAGACCTTTGTGTCCATATGGCAAAATCTTTATATGATTTTCTGACAGGTGTACGGAAGATATAGTTCTAAAATTGCTTCATTGCAGCAGAACTTGTATAATTTTTCAAGTCATTCAGAATCAAAAAATTATTTTTGTCACAGAATATACACACATGCATTTTAGTGCATTTTGATACAGAAAGTTAGTACAGGTAATGTCAAGAATATTTAGCTGTACTGTAGAATTTAAACAACCCGGTGTATTATGTGGCAGATAGTGAAACATAATTAAAGACTAATACATCACAGAAAGAATGGCATAGCCTAAAATTGTGCTACAGACGGTAGAATTGATAAAAATAAATATAGATATTTATGTTCTTCTAAGATTTTCTCAATGAAGAAGATGAATAAGAATGATACTTAAGAATCTTACTTAAGAATCGGCGCTATTTGAGGATGGCGCTATTTTAAGGGCTGGTGCAAACAAGAGGAAATATGGTAATTCAATAATAAGGAAATTTAACAATACAATAACAAAATAAGACAGTTTTATTTAACAATTCGTTCAACATTTAGCACATTTTCACTTGTACTTTTAAACCTAGACTTAATTTAAGCAGGTCTACTTTTTATTTTAGGCAGGTCCACATCAGCTCCATGCTGCCTACTATTGACCTGCTATACAAAATAAATAATGTAGTTTTGTTTGTATGTATGTTTGTATGTATGTATGTATATAAGAGACTTTAATAACATCAGAGTAATCAATGTTACTCACTTTAAACGTTGACAAACATCAGGATGTAGTGAGTCATCAACAAAATCAGGCATGCATCCAATTATTTCTCTTTGAACTGAGAGGTCTGATACAGAAATCACTTCAAATATTTTTGCAACTAATTCCTTTGAAAAACAGAAATTCTTCTAAGAAAATTTCGAAATTAATGTAAATTTCAACTGGAATCATAGAAAAGGCCCTTATTCGTGAAACAGTACTTTTGCGTATACACTCTCTTTTACAAATATTTTTAATCAGCTATTTGCAAGCGTGTTAAAGCAAACAAAGATGTCTTACTATGAATTTATGAATTGAATAAATTTTTTCTAGTGAAAAAGGTCCAAATTGAACAACAAAGGATACATTATTTGATACTCTGAAAGAACTCTAAGGGTACTTTTATTGAAACTATGAATATAAATATGCCACCAGAAAATGGATCTAGTGAAAAGATATACAAATTTAAAGAATGAACGAAAATAAGAACAAAATAATTAATTACATAATTAATCAATTAATTAATGAGTGAATGATTAAATAATAAATGGTGTGATGAGAGAATTAATCAAGTTAATAGGTAGTTAATCAATCGATTTATTAATTGATGAGTGAATGAATGAATTCATTAATCAATGAGAGAGTGATTAAAAAATGAATGGAAAAATGAAAGAATTAATCAAGACAATACGTAGTTAATCAGTCAATGAATATACTTATTTATTGATTGGTTGGTTGATTAAGAATCCAGCATTCTAATGAATTGAATCTAATTACCTTTCCTTCCACAATGTGATCCAGCCATCTAAATTGATTGACAATCAATCGAGGAAGATCAATCTCTTGTCCTTGAAAACGAGGTCTTATTGTGTCATCATCTGTTGATAGTACAGGTAGCCTCTCTAGCAGGCAGTTGATTATCTTAGGCTAGCATAAAAGGATAAACAGTATTCATGTAGCAGTTTGAAATATTAAAAACCAATCTGCAAACAGATTTAGAGCTCATTGAACCCTACTTTAACAGTTCATCTTTGTTTCAATATTGCATTTATCAGCATGTAAAATTTCAAATTTCAGCCAGGAGAAAAGACACAGGGAATGCATACTGAAACCCACTAGTTATTCTAAATTTAATCAAATCCATAAACCAAACCTAATCCTAAACTAAATGGAACTCTAAAGCGTCCCAAATCCTGATCTTAAACTTAAATAGCAATCATTGGAATGATGAAGTTACAGGTTTTGTAGCCCCATCATCAAAAAGTATGTTCAATTGACATACCAAAATTATTTAATCAAAATAAAATGTCAAAGGCAAGAGATTAGAAGTTGAGGTTCAAGTTAAAGGCCAATTAAAATCAATTAATTTTCAACATATTAGTTAAGATAACAAAACAGTTTTATACCTGCAAGATATCAATTCCCATAAGCAATTTTGACAAGCTGTCTTGGCTTGCACTTTTTGCTGTTCTAGAACAAAATTTGGTGTGACAAGTAAGAAATTTAAATAATTTCTCAAACTATGTCTGCTTTAAACATTGAAAAAGTTCCAGCCAATAGAACCAGCATACATGAAGGCCAATTTCCACGTTTTAAATACTGCAATTTGGATCAAATAGAAGTGGATCACTCACATTTTCAAAAAACTCTCTATACTTCATGATCCTAAGTGATGAAATGAATCCAAGGTAACATAAAAAACCCCCCTTTCATAGCCAACCCTATATGCTTGTACCATCTGCATGCATCTTGTGAAATGTAATACAGGCAGATCAAAGAGGACCCTGCAGAATGCTGATTTTGTGTGATCTCTCCCAATCGCACTTGAACAAACACACTAGCTACAAAGAGTTTTTCTAGAATATTAGCAGCCTGGTTTTTGATTTGTCACACAAATAAATTCATTTAAAATAAATATTAGTGTGGATTTAGGTCATATTGAGAAGTTACTCAAAATCCAAATGACTTAAAAAAGAAAATCATACTTAATGCATTTTAAAGATTAGCAAAGTTGATTATCTAGCAAGTTGGTAAATCTGTCTTGATTTCAAAGAGAGTGGAAGAAAATAGAAGGTTTACAAATATGATGAATAAAAAAATCAAAAAAGGAACTTACATCATATCACATCCTTGTTTTGTAATTGGAAGCAAACATGATATGAAACTGAAAGGGAGAGAAAGATTATGATACTAATTTTCCTCTTCAAAATCTGTGTATTTATGAGCAAGTTACAAGGATATCTGTCTGTTTGCTAAGCTAAGCTGACAAATCTTGACAGTTTTATTGCTGTTGTGGACTTGAAGGATTGAGACTTCTGCTCTTAATATTTCTCTTGAGTACCAATTTACTGGCCTAGGTAAACTAATGGAAATCAATTTTAATTTCTACATGAGAAACTAGAGAGAAGTTTGTTTCTTTCTATGTAAAAGCTTTCAAAAACTAAGAGTTAGCATTTTCTAAAAATTGTGTACTATATTACACAAAAATTTTGCTTTTACAAGACTTGATTAAGAAAATACAAAGTTACAATTATTATTATGAAATTATAAATTTTATCACAGCACAATATGCTCATACATGATTGACAAGAAGGATTTAAGACCCACATAAGCTTATGATTAAAAGTCTGTTCATATACAATATCATCACTCCTAAGCACCAATAGTCCGATAACCACCAAGAGATGAAAAGGCAGGTGACAAAATTTTATAACTCAACAGATTATGCCATAGAGGTTAACAGGGTTGTTTCTCCCTCTTGGTTTGGTAAATGTTGGCAAATTGCAGAGAAATAGAGATACATGTGATATTTACCAATTATTTTCTGATATATGTGATTCAAAGCCTTCCACAAATTCATCTAGTATCTGAAATGATTCAATTGAAAAGTTCACTAGGATTGCAATGAAACGTAACTTGAAATCTAATAGATGATCATGACAAATTGTAACTAAAATCTGCTACATCAATGCAACAGTAGTTTAAAGAAGTAATAGATAACATTGATAGGGCTTTAAAGTAGATCCATTAATGCAAGCATCTCTGAACTAAGCATACTAATGCACCAGTAAGCCTCTAAAAGTGCCTAAAAAATTTGAGATGTGCAGCAGGCCATATTCCTCAATTTCACTTACGGCAAAAACCATGACTTTTTATTAAACATGTCTTCTTTGTAATTAACACCAGGGAGTCTTCAATTTTCATAAAAGTTGACAACTATATTAGGTTTACACAGTTGGCTTATTTTTGCTTTGCTGTTCAATGGGCTTGTTATCAAATATAGACATTTTTAGTAAAAACAGAAAGAGGCACTTAAATATCTATACTAGCAATGTAATAAAAAATTTTATAGAATATATATTGCAAGACAAAGAGACAAGAATGCTTAACAGACTGAAGACCTGCTGATATTGATGACAGGAGCATACCTGTGGATAATCCTTGTGACTTTTTAAATTAAAAAGTATTTTTCTTTGTAAAGATGTTTGATCAACATCTGTAAACAAACAGTCTTGTTAGTTTAAGCTTATGCTATAGTTCAAAACATATCAAAAGAAAATGTGTGATAAACATTGAAAAACTGGCTTAAAAAACCACAAAATTAATGTTTAAACTTTGCCATAACTGTGAGCACTGTAAAAACTATGTACAAAATTATACAAAGTTTACCTGATTCAGAAAATATTGTGTCATCTTTGAATACATATCCTAAACCTTTCAAAAGTCTTTTGAAAAAATCATCATTTTCCTCATTATCCTGACAGATATTCTCCTTTGAAATTTCAGTGTGTCTTTTGCTTTTTTTAGCTGTAAGATATGTCAATGGTCTTCAAAATTTGTTACAGTATATGTAACATGCAAGTGGACAACTAAAGTAGGTAAAGAAAATCATACCCAGGCTGATAAACAATTAGATAATATTTTTATAAAATAACCTATTCAAACTAAGGGTTGCAATAATTAAAGAATCAGATGGAATACTACAATACAATTTCCACAGGGCTGCAATTATGATTTATCTCTGCATCAACACCATATAGTCTTCCATTGAACACTTGCAACCTACTAATTCAGCTAATCTACTTTTAGATGATGTAACAGCAAGAACTGTAAAATCATAGTTGCATATGCTAGTCGTTTAAGCAGAGGTCTACAAATCTATGAGCTGAGAGATCTGGTAAAGGGATACTTAGAAGAATTCCTGACCATGGAATAATGCCCCTAGGCCCAGATCTGATCTGCTTGATAGCTGCCAGAAGCCTAGCTTGGGGTAAAAAAATAATTACACAAACAAAAGAGAGTAATCACATATTACTTTATCTCTTTTGTGTGGAATTCACTCAGTAGGCTTTGTGGTCTTGTTGCCCAAATAATGCAAGACAGAACCTTCCTATCTTTCCAATAACAAAACTTTACTCATTTTGAAAATGATACCTGATAAGTTATTTGCAATAAGATTATTCCCTCTTTTTGCAGATCTCACCATTGCTTTATTTACTGATTTTACTGAGTTCAAGGCTTTTGTATTGCAATTTCTGTGCCAACTTTCTTGAAATTTAGAAATGGCGCCAAATTCTTAGCCTCACTTTCAAACACGAGTCTTGCTGTCTGAAAAAATAATCATAATAGTTAAAATTTTGACTGGAGAGAGTGTCATATAACCTTTAGATAGCAAGCAATTAAATAGCTAGCCTTTTCGTTGGAAATTACAAGTTATTTTGCAAACAAAATTCAAATATCTTTTCCAATCAGTGTTGTATGTTTTAAATTAAACAGTATACAATGTTTAGCAAGAATCAAAGTGAAAATGATACTGAAAAAGAACATAGATTATTGATCACATTGCTGCACCCATCCCCTACCATCCGATGAAAGTATCTTGAAAACGTATCCCCTGCTTCTACCATATAAAAAATCAATCATCTTCTCAAAAGGGAAAAAAATTATTCGGCTTTTTGTAACATTAAATAAAAGAAGCTTGAGATACACTGCAGTTTACGGATGCCTTTTAAACAGGAAAAGTATACACAGAGATCGTAAGAACATCTGGCTTCTAGTTGAACAAGAAATCTTACGAACTTATTTCACAAAAACGTAGCTCTGACTGAAACTGGGACATCTGCGCATCATTCTTTGAGAATTGTCCGAAGTTTGTCTGAGAGGAGTCGGCAATCATAGAATCAAAAGAGCAGGATTGAAAAAACCAACTTTTAAGATTAGATTCGAATCAAAATAGGCTTAAGGGTCATGAAGAATATTGATTTGCCGAAAGTAGATCTCTTTTAATCCAATGTAATGAAGCACAACAAATAACCTTCAAAATCAACGACTTTACCATATATCTAGTTGGGTGGGAAAGAGCATGATTCAATATTAGGAAAAATAAAAACTTTGTCCTTAAAAACAGATTTTTCTGCATTCATTTATTTTAGATATATTTTTTTTAAAAAGTGGATTAATTTAGATATATTTAAATCGAATTCTCCGAAAAGGAGATCAGATTAAATTGGGCCATTTTTTAAAAATAATTCCCAGGATTTCCCTGGCCGTTATTTTTGCCACGCCAACCCTGGGACGGAGGTAAAGTAAGAAAACTTCTTGGACGTTACCACTCCTGAGTTGTCCAAAAGTTTTAATGGCCAACTAGCATTAAATTCAGAAGTTATTGATTTAATGCAACTTTATGCTAATATCACTGAAATCAATTGAGGTGACAAAACACTTTCATGATTGAGATTAATAAACTTTCGGGTACTTTCATTGTTGAGATGGGATTAAGATCACTCCCACTTCCAGCAGTGGGGATGATGAGCCAATGCCCCTATCTTCTACACCACTGTTACCACCTGATTACACTGAAGTTGTTTTTTTGGAGCAGCTATCGAAACCGAACAAGTAAACTCAGCTGCACAACATTCATTACGTAAGCAAACGTTTTAAGTCCACAAAGCCACGAGAAATCCGTGCCGTCACCACGGCAAACTTTGCTCTCCCTGTACCCATGGAAACTTTGGTCGACAATGCAAGCTTCATCGTTAATACATATTTGACTAACACGATCATGGTTAGCAAAGAGATTGTGTCTGTGTTTTCCTAACATGTGGAAAAGCCGCGTTGTCTAGCAATGACTATTCGATACATGTGTCCCAATTCAACAAGTTACACTTATCTTGTTATGCGTCCAAAGTCGTTGCAACACATATTAAAAGTCAGGTTTTACCGATTGCTTTGTTTCCCTCTGAATAACGCTATATCACCTCACCTCCTCCAAAAACAAATCGCCATACTATTGTTTGAAAGCAGCATTGTTTTTGAGGGGAGTTGGGAAAGCTGTAGAAGGAATAAAAAATATGCCGCTAGTGTACCAAGAAATTTGGCATGTATTGCTTATTAAATCCCCCAAATCACGATCTTATCCGAAAAGTCAAGAGACAGAGATTTGAATGATGTCTTTCTCCATCAATTTACCACCTTTAAACTCAGCCTTTTAACTCAGCCACTTGGCTAGGAGCTTTGATTCGATTCTGGCCATGTTAAAGCCCACCTGAAGACCCAAGACTAAGGTGGTATTCTATTATAACTGGGATTCTTTCTGGTGGTCGTAACAAATCTTAAACTTGTATATTAAGGCAGACAACTTCAAAGGTAGAACATGAGAAAATACATAATGTTGAGACAGCTGTTGATTTAAAATTATATTTGTATCGCTAACATTTAAGCTTCTTAAATATACAAAGCTATTGGATTACACGACGATCTCATCTTGAATATTTCTCGAAAATTGCAAAAATTATTTCTTGAGCTTAATTTAAGAAACTACAACTATTTAAAATAATTATATATAGGCGCCATTTAAATTCCACTTTTTCTGTACTTTATGTACAATGTACGAATGGAGTTACTTGAACAAAACTGTTCTCTGTAACAGAGGTCTGTTAAACCCAAGGGGTGCTTCGCTACTTGAAAAGGCCCGGAAAATGGCTTTAGCGAAAGCCAGTAAAGTGAAATTATTTCTTATTTGCTCGTGAAATTAAGTTAAGCTTTTTTATTGCACTAGTTTCGCGGATTTCTTCACCTCAAGACCAGGAAAAGATCGACCAAAGAATATAATACTAAAAGTCACTTTCGTATAGCATAATTTCACTGGATAACGAGTTCTACCAATCTGAAGGGGCCATAGCAAATTTCACAGGGTAACGCCTAGCCACTAAAGTCTTGTCATAAACAAATTCTTGTAACTTTGGGGGGGGGGGGGAGGGGCAGAATTCGAGACAAAAAAGGGAAGTTCGTGGAAAATGGACTATGAAAGGGAGGGCGTTGGTAATCCTTACATTCGCCGTTCGGAAAAGTTCGAAAGAACACGTGTAAACAAGTTGAAGCAACACGTGTTAATTCGGGCTTCATTCGTTTCTTAGTAGCAGGTTATAAATCTCATATTCTCACACGTCATGCGTTAAAAGGCTCTGAGGTTTCGAAGGATTGGTTACGATTCGTTAGCTGTTTCCTATCCCAGGGGGAAAATCATGTTTCAACTGAACACGAAAGTCTACAAGTGATATCAGATAATGGGTGTGTTTAACGCGGGGGAGTGGAATTAATGGTAGGAATGTCTTCGTCAGAGACAAAAATAACATGGATTAGAAACATCTTCGGACAAATATAAAAATAGGCCGAATCGATCTTATTACTGACAAATTTAATGATCGTATCAATACGAGGGGTAAATTTGCCTCAGTCCTCATTTAGTTACGCCAACTGTTCATTTACCTAGTTGGAGAAATGGGCCATTAGAGATTTGAATCATTCACGAACAAGTGATTTTTGTACGTGCTAGTTTCCAAAGATTGTGAGCAGGTGCCGATCATTTTTAAGTTTAATTCTCTGTACGAAATCTCAAAAATCTGAATTTCAAATCACACAGAGCCATCCGAACAGATCTAAGTCATTCGTTTAATATGATAACCTTTCGTTTATCCTAGCGTCTAAATGGGATATTTCAAAACTCTAATGATAAAGTAGTGAACGGCAAAAAAGATGCACCTGTTTCTAACGGTCTACGTTCAAAAATGACATTGCTAACTACACAAATGGGTTGGACATAAATATTTTTTTACAAAAATATCTCTCACCCGTCACTCAACTAAGAATCTAATATTATAAATATTTACAAATACTACGAGAAAAAATAATATCTTCATGGATTATATTTACGCTAGAATGTAAAATGTAAAACCGTTACTTTGGCTGTCTTTTGCTTGTTCAAGGCTCTTAAACAATTGCAAATACTAAAATACATTACTAACCTTAGTATACCATTGAAACAACAAATTCTTAGCTTAAACGTTCTTAAATAAACCTTACTTTGTTAGAAACTTTCTGTCGGAAACTAAACTTTCTGGAAATTCAAAAAATAGTGAGCTCTAAGCCAAAAGCTTTAAAGGACAAAATTCTGCTAAATGTAGAGTTTTGCAAAAATTCAGGACCCTGAAACAGCACAATCTCTCACAAATGTGAAAGACTGGCTAATATTCAACTCTGATGCAAATATAAAAATGTATTTCCAACATCAGGGTACAGTGCATATTCAAATCAAAACTTTGCTCAAACAAGTAGCTGATGGAAATCATTGCATGGAAAGTTTCTAACTCTATTTCATCCAAGTTAAATAAGGTTCCAAATGATAAAATCAATTATATTAAGATTAAGAAACTCTTAAAAAACATGAGTGGTAAATTTTCAGAATTTAGGCCCCTGGTATTTTGGAAAAGTATGTGCACATTGCTAAATCCATGCAGCCAGGTGGAAAGTGCAACCTTCTAGAAATTCACTATTTGTGTAATTTGGAAATTTCATACTCCTTTCCCAGCAATATTTGATCTTAAATGGTGTCATGGGGGTACAAAAAAGGCATTTTAGTTTGATTGCAAAAATCTTGCAATTTGGGTATTGTTTTCCAAATGTTAAGAAGCATGTGTCCCTCTCCTTGTGTCCCTAGTGTCAAGAATCTTGAGCCAACCCTGAATAAAGTAAGCCAGTAACAGTGATGCATTTAAAAAAATTTGCAAAGAAAATACTTTGTAACCCATGTATACATAAAAAATGAGCCAAATAAAATTTAATGCCAAAAAACACATTGTTTTTGTTATTGGCAGTTTTAGGGGATATGGAGAACTATTGCAAAATCATTTCTACCCAATCATTCCATGGAAATGGTTGGAAATTTCATGCCTGGAGTAGCAAGTACTACAGGTGAATGTGAAGAAGCCAAATACCATCCAACTAAATACAAATTAAATACTAAAAAAAACTGTTTCTTCTTGATGTGCAACCAACATATCTCATGACAGATTTTACTCTTTAGTGTGATGTCCAGTGCAGTTGATATATAAAATGCACAACTGAGGACATGGGTGTTTAATATTAATCTAGATGACAGCATTTGCTGCACTGGACCTTAAATATTCACCCAAACCAATGCTGCCTGATACAGACCTTACTGGGTAGTTTGCTGCATATGCAATCTTTTGTTATTAAAACTCCCTGCCTGTCTCCCTCACTGGGGCATTTATTGTACTAAAGAAATTAAAATATAAACTTGAGTATGCTTATTGGCTATGTTACTGTGCACTAAAGCTTAAAACCTGACTCAGGCCATGGGATCAGTGACAAACTTCCCAGTCTGTCTTGGATTACATGCAGCATACAAAAATATACAATCTAAGTTACACAACCAAGAGCTTTGACACTTGGTCTAATGCTCAAATGTCCCTAAAATAATATTTTCTCACCTTACGATTTGAGTTCCAGCCTTTCATGACTGGCTTGTGTCCCATGGTGCTCCTTCTTTTATTCTATGCAACTCTCTGTACATCTGCCAAATATACACTTGTTGTAAGATGCAACTAACTTTCTTTTATAAACCCTGCATGACAAACTGAAGTCTTCTCCAATAGAATATAGTCATGTCCTCCATGTAAAATGTACATCTTTGTAAAATAAAGCATTGTTAAATAACACAAGCCATCTTCAGTATACAAGGTTCAGTCTATGAAAAATAACTATCATCTACCTCAGCCCTCTTACAAAGTTCTTGATTAACTTGAACACTGAACATTCACCTAGTTTTTCAGAGCATAGTCTTGATTTGTTTGCTTGAAAATGGGGCTGATGCATGATGTTTTTTAACATGTTGGAATCCATCTACTCTACTTATGTAATGCTGAATCTATATGAAGTTTCCTTGCAATGTTTGTGGTTGCATAAATCATGCTTGCACTCCAGAACTGGGCTCTCTAGTTGGAGTACTTCTGTTTGAATCACTGTTGTGAGCTGGATTCAACTGCACATTGATTGCATACCTGTCATTTTCTTTTGGTGCACTTTGACCAATATTTTTTACATCTTGAACATGTGGGCTTCCCCTGTTCTCCATTATTGTCTTGACATGATTTGACACTCCTGCATGCTCAGCCTCTGATTCATCTTTCTGTTCCTGCTTGACAGACACGTAGCCTGGAAACTGCTGTTGTTGTGCATATTGTGGTACGCTTTGAGGAACATTCCCATTGAAACCAAAGTAAGGGAAGGCAGGGAAAGGGTTATACATGAAAGCTGGATATCCACTTCTTGCCATTGAGGCTGCAGATTCACTGGCATTTGTTGCTTGCTTGCTTTTTGTCTCAGCTTCTGTTGCTGAAGCGGTGCTGACGGTTGTTTGTGGAGTGGCGGATGTTGTATGCCCACCAACATCCGTCATTGTTGGCGACATCATTGGGAATCCAAAGCTAAAGAGGGGCCTACCATTTGCATCCCCATTCATAAATGTTTGCAGAAATGAACTCATCGGATAATTAAAAACATTATTGTTAGCAGTTGTTACCCCGGTGATCCCTAATTTGGTTGGATCAAAAGATGGTATGGTACCCCCTGGACTTACCAAAAGCATAGTTCTTTCGGGCCGCTTGTCATTAACCTTCAACGCTGTTTTGTTTCTCCTTCTTGGTTTATACTTGTAATCGGGGTGTTCCCTCATATGCTCTGCTCGTATACGCTTTGCCTCATCGACATATGGTTGTTTCTGTTCATCTGTGAGTTGTTTCCATTCAAGACCTAACCGCCTGCTAATTTCACTATTGTGCATTTTCGGATTTTCTTGGGCGAGCTGCTGCCTTTTCATCCGAGACCAAACCATGAAAGAATTCATCGGCCGCTTTATGTGCTCCTCCTTTTTGACCATTTTCGCTCCATTAGGCTCTTCCCTTTCTTGCGGAGAATTTGTGTTTACTCCTGATTCGAGTGTTTGTTGTGTATTGCTAGTTGATTCCATCTTGTTTTTGGATTAGTACACGGTTACCAACATCGCAGGAAAATTGTTTCTTTTGTCTACGAACAAGGGCCTAGCACAATGCCTTTTGTATGCCGACCTCTTCACTTGTATACTGCTGAACAAGTGTTTAGTGTACCACAAACCTTTGCTTGTTCTTTTGTAGGCTTTCTTCTTTTATTGACAGTAGCTTTTGATAATTCAGATGTTTCTTGATAATTTTTGTTAAAGAGTTCAGTGGCTTTTGTTCAAGAGCGCTCTTCTATCATCATGCCGAAATAACTCAACGACTCAACCGTCAATTAATTTCCCATGTGACCTTGAATAGCCAATATGGCGGATTAAATATGCGCCTTCGTAGTTAAATGCAATCATTGTTGAAAGAAGTCACATCGTGCCTTTTCAAACTGCTAATCCTCGCCAATTCTTTGTTTGATCAATAATGGCATAACTAGTCGTTAGTGATCTGGGTGCATTCACCGCAGTAGCGCTCAAGGGGGCTGATCAAGACAAATTTGCGGACAAAATGGGCTTGTTATCCTTCAAATACCGACAACGCTGCCCTGCTGCACTCACAGAAGCAGGGCAATGAGGGCAAAAGCAAAACAATGGCAAAATAAAACTTATTTTCTGCAGGCAGAAGGGAAATTGCCGATGCTCCTTTCTGTAAGCATTTTTGGATGCTGACAAGTTGAGAAATTTGCCGCCAAAAGAAAGCCCAATTATGTTTCTTATTTGAAACAAGAGTACTTTTCCTGGGGGCTACAGCGCTATTTGGAGGGTGCAGAGCGGAGGGTAGGGCAATTTGCATAACCCTTACTAATTTCCAGAGCACACATTTCATCATATTTCAACCTAATTCTCATTTGCATGAGATACTTGCTCACTTACCATTCCCGTTGACAACCATTATTTATACTACCTAAACTTTCTCAATCTTTTACATCTCAGCCTAATACTGGGGGCTTTATATAATGACGATTGGTGCCGAATGCAATATAAAAGATGATTTTTCAAATATTGGGGTGCGGAACAATCAGCTAATAGAACGGACGAACAAAAGTGATTGTGGAGCACAAATGAGCGATTAATTGCATAATGACTCCACCGCCCAGCTATTAAAGCCTAAATGCCGTTATAAAATAAAATTATCAAACAAAAAACGGTCTTCGTTTACTTTTAGCATACCGCTTTGATCACGTTTGATCTAAGCCTCGTTTTGGATTTCAAACCTCTATAAAATGTGAGTGGCACATTGACCACATCGACGCACAAAGTTGACCACTCTGACGACTGCAAAATGAATTCATAACCCCCCTCCCTGTCTTGGGAAGAAGAGTGCCTTTTTTGGCGATGAGGCTCTGATTTGATCAATTTCCTTTAAGAAGAAATAAAAGCAGGACATCCTCTGTGGATAATGTAAAATTCAGTACATACATTTCTGCCTCTTATCACATACAAATATATTTTAGGCCAAAATTGCCATTTTCCTACTTTCAAGTAGCGTGAAGTGGCACAGTCTGATTGAAGTGCGTAAAATTTCAAATGTACACCCATTTAACCTTTAAAATACCTTACTTCAAAGGAAAAGAAAAGAAACCAAAGAATAAGACTGTGATTTAAGGAACATTTCTGATACGGATTTACCAATAAGTGATATACGATAACCTAATCAAAATTTATATATAAAGACCTATATATAAATTCAAATATTCTAAAGCCTTGTAATTATGACCCACCATTCTTAGCAAGGCTGGCATGCATGTGAAAAGCATCGAAGATCAATTGATAAAATTGATACTCTCTACATTGTCTTATTTGCACAACATTCAGATTCTCAACTGTAGCATGTTAAGCTGCGAGGGGACTGGCTTGGTTTTTAGAAAAAGGATGAGGATGTTTCAGGATGGCATGGCAATGGCTAAACTGTATTCAGTGCTAATTTTGGCGAAGCGAACTACAATAAGTGTCAAGAAACATACGGAAAAAAAATAAGAACCATATGCTGAGCGTTAAACCTAACAGGGAATGCACTCTCCTGTGCTGCTCTTGTGAAATCATTGCACAGTCGATGAGGCACCTAAATCCTCCACTAAAGATTAAGTCCACCTCTAGCAAAGAGAAATTGTCACAATGTAGTAATAAATAATTACTCCAGGACCTTTAGCTGGGAATTAATTTTGCTTGTAAGGGAAGCGTTGAATTTGCCATATTGTTTCTACCTTCGCAGCTTATGACAATTTGCATGCCAATAGGTAAGATCAAATTTAACAATTTTTTACACGAGGCATCCAGGTAATGCATTCTAGATGCTCTAACAACCAATGTCACTTAATTTAAATGAACAGTAAATTCAACATATGCTTACTGAGCATGACATTGTCCCCAGCTTAGTCAGAATTCAAATGGCCATTGACACAGAATTCCCTCAATGATTGTTAGCAAATGCAGCTAAATGATACGGGGTCAAAACGCCAAGGCAAAGAGTTCAGCTTAAGAATTTAGCTGGCCAATATCTAAGTACTGTCTCGTTAACGGTTTTCAGAACATAAGTACAAACGAGACAGTATTATATAGAAATGTAAGCCACTCAATTGTATCGGGTATTGTAAAACACTTACCCACCAAACGACAAGTATTTAATCTGGCCTAAACCACAGAGTCATTGTTTGCAACTATCTTGTTAGAATTTAAACCATTGCCTACCTGAGGAAGATGGCTTTAAGTTTAACTACAAAACTATTTTTAAAAAATTCATCATGGGTCATTGCTGTTGGTAACCAAGGCATGGGATTAAGCCCACAGTAACCTCAAAAATCAGCTCTAGAGGCTGAAAAATCGCTTTGCAAATTATTGAAATTATTGACTTTTATCTGGCCTTTAAATAAATCTTTGACTAAAAACTGAATAGCGCTGCATTTAATTGAAGAGAAAGCTGCATTTGCTTGGATAGTCCTAAATTAGCATTTGATTCTGCCACGATAACAAGAATGCCTGTGTTTGACCAACATTTACAAAAATGGTGAATTCGTCACAATCATCACAACATGTAATTAACAACCGAACAATTACAGAAACCTCGTTTATGGTGAGTTCCCATTTGGGTTGAAAGGAACAGGCTAAAGAACGGAATTGGGGTGAAAATTACCAAATTTATAAAGCATACAAGAATATAGCAAAAGATTAGCGGACAAAGAAAGGGAATAATTGGATACAAAAGCAGAATTGAGGAAACGTTTGGTGAATGCAGCCCTCGTGAATGGAATGATCATCTTAAAAGGGGGCTGCTGGCAGTATTTAACGTAAAGCAATTCAAGATTAACACGTACTTTAATTCAGTATTACAAAAGGCCTCACTCACGTGAACATTTGAGGAAGGTTTGACAGAGTAATGTACACCTCACTTTATAAAGGGGAAAGTGATGAACTACCAGCAACGTTGAGCATCATAATTTCCTAAGAAATACGTGATAGATTTAAAACCTAATTCAAATAAAGCAGTCCAAATTCTTATGTTCCACAGAAAAGGCCTGATTAGCAGTTTACTTTTGAAAACGTCGTTTGAATATCGACGAAGTCTTATGCAGCATTTTCAGGACTGAAATGGTGCTAAGTTGACCACTATCATCGGGCAGCTAGGGGCACCCTAGCAATACTGTCTATGACAACCTCTTGTCCAAATGGATGACGGGATAAAACTACCTATCACTTGGGTAAAGATTTACTGCTATGATATCAATACGGATCATAAGAAATAACACGATTTATGTTACCGCTATTGTAAACTGGATTACTAATATTGTTGACCCATATTATTAAATGCACCTAGAAGAGCTCGCATACTGAAACGTTCCTTGTACCCCGCAAATAATCAACAAAAACCATAGTAACAGGCACAATTAGCTAAAACCAAATAACTACACTTTTGTGTTCAATAAACCATTTGGAGTCCTGCCTCAGCTGTCGAACCAATCATTGGCGGGTGCACGGACATTGGCCGGCGGTCCACGATTCATGTTGTGATGCTGGACAAAATTATTAAATCCACCACCACTGAAACCACCATAACCACCACGATTGCCACCGAAACCTGGATTGTGATCGTGACCACCTCTGAAGCCACCTTGGTTCTGGTTTCCTCTGTTTTGGTACTGACGATAATCTCTGCTTCCAAAACCACCTGCACCATACCTAAAGAATTTAACAAAAATAGCATGATATCCACAAAAGTGAGATTCCTATTAGATTTTCGAAAGCAAAGATTTCTATTAGATCGCCATGATGTATGTTATAAGAATGTGTTGCAATACAGTAAAAGCATTATGACAAAGCAACCTTAATCGATGTTTGCTTGGTGTTTTAATAACGGGTTGATGGTTGACGCATCATGAGAGATTACTAGCTCAACGATGATGATGATGATGATGATGATGATGATGATGATGATGATGATGATGATGATGATGATGATGATGATGATGATGATGATGATGATGATGATGATGATGATGATGATGATGGTGATGATGGTGATGATGGTGATGATGATGATAATGAAGGTAAGATTTCTGAAATGTACTTTAAATGCTAGGAATAACCAAATTCCTCATATGTTGACGACGATTGATTTTGTTTGGTTGATGAATGGCGTTCTTCAACAGCCAAAACTAACCAAAAGCCCAAAAACCGAAATGTATCACGTTATTAAAGAGTTAAACATGATGTTTACCTGTTTCTCTGTTGTGCTCTTTTTGCAGCAAGATGTTGTTGTGCTTGATATGCCATTGAGTCAAGCCAATTGGGAACTTCTTGCTTTGCCTCTCCTAACAGGTCCAAAAGGTCACGTGCAACATTGCGGTTCTTCTCGTTGAAGAATGAAGTGGCAAGGCCTGTCCAATGAAAAGAAACATTTTAAAATCGGGTTCACGAATTTGCTCAAGGATTTAATGAAACACTCGTTCAAGAAAAATTCTAATTTCTGCTCAAATGTTACAAGTTTTCAATTCTAATCCTTAATGATAGTTCAGCTTTCTGATATCAAGCACAAATATCTTGAATTGTACAAAATACAGAGAACCCCATCCCCTATTAAAATTCTGATTTTTTTGAGACAATGATGAAATTCTTACCAGTATGGCCCACTCTTCCGGTTCTACCAATTCTGTGGACATACTCTTCAATGTCCGTAGGCATGTCAAAGTTGATCACATGCTTCACATTAGGAATATCAAGTCCTCTAGCGGCAACCTGCGAAATTCATAATGAGATGTAATTATTTGATCAAAATATAGCCCGAGTCAACCAGGAAATTATAAATGGTTAATGAGAATCCCTGCTTCAAATACAGCATTAATTTAAAGCATGCAAGATATATATGATGTCATGAATGTCACACTATAAGTAACTGATTTGCAATATCGAGAAAGGGAGGGCAGCTGATAATAAAAAAAAACACTTACTGCAGTAGCAACAAGGATTGGTGTGCGGCCACTTCTGAATGATGACAATGCGTCCTCTCTTTCATACTGCGACTTATCTCCGTGGATCGATGCGGCATTATACTCCTCACGATACAGAAAATCTTCCAGTGCATCGGCACCTCGCTTGGTTTCCACAAACACCAAAGTCAGGGAGTCAGGTCCTATCAAAGAATATATTAATAACATAGTCAATTGGTTCAGTTTAGGAGGATGCAACAAGCACTAAGTGGCCTATTTTTTAATTCCTTAACATGTGGGCAACGGCTATTATCAAAATTGCTTACATCATTTCGCATTTGAGGATTGCAACAAAAATTTGAAATATAACTTGGCACGGTTACAGTAATGTTTCCAATTGACTCTCCTAATATCAAATTAAGGACAAAAAGGTTAAAGGCAATTCATTCCTAGATGTAGATCGAGAGCCACACAGCTCCCTGCTTGTTTCACTAATCAGAACCATTTCCATTTTATTAGCAGGTATGTTACGTATTCAAAGAAATAATAGAATTGAAGTCAGTGCTTTCGGTTAATTCAACTTCTGATACCAAAGCAAATTATATGGCTGATAACACTGGACGTACAATTCGACTTTCAAATATTGTTCAAGACACAAAAGTGTTTTGGTAGCCCTAATCTGTTTTCGTGCATGGATTTATGTAACCCTCATTCTTTTACAACTTGCATTTGGTTGATAAAAAGCATTTGATCAAAACCAACCCGAGCTTTTTTCACTGAACAACCCTTGGCGCCAGAATAACATCATTAAGACTTGTTGTCCCCATTAAGACCAGTTGACCACATGGTAATTGATGGGATCGATGTAGAATCTCTCCCTTACCATTCATTACCCTCCATCTCGTGCTAATTCATTCCCTGATTTTTGCTCTTTGTAGAAACTCAGAGCATTAAATCATTCACAAATCACAACGAAAGCGCTTTTTATGGCAACTTAATATTTAGTAGACATAAGTTTCAAACTCAGCACTTTCGTACACTCCCTGAATAACATCTGAACACTCGTATCACGAGTTGGCCATGATGTTGTTGAATTATAATCATTAAATACACATAGCCCTCAAATTACATAAAAAAAGACTAAAGATCGAGATCTAGAGAATAGAGACAGCTATCAAATGCCTTCGACTTTGAGTATTAACTTCGAATTCTTCATGGGGCGAGTATAACATGCCGCTTGCTACCATGGAGGTAGCAATGAAAGGTATAGTTCAATTATCACAATGACCAGACATCTTGAAAATAAAATCTAAAACCTCGAGTATTCTTTAAAACCGCAGTTACCTGAAGCATTAAGAAGATCCAAAAGGAATGATCTCTTGTCAGATTCTTCCACCCAGACTACTTTCTGGGTAATGTTTTCACTTGTAGAGCCAACACGACCAACTGCTAAGAAGATATAATTGTCCAGAAAATCGCGTGCCAGCATCTGCAGGATGAAAACCAGTTAAACCTCCTTAAGACTTACATAAGTCGGAAAGATGCGGCATATAAAATGAACAGGGTCAAATGCGAACGCCCCCTTTATCACCAACATGCTCTTGCAATAGCCTTAATTTGGCAAAATCCAAAAACTTTGCATCAAGAAACTTTAAAAAAAATGGCTGCTGAAATGCAAACATTCACGCCGAAGATCGAAGCAGCGGCTCCTGTCACAGCTTTCTACTTTTTGTGGTAATCCATCGATTTATCCTTAATGGCATCAAGTTCAAATAACAATTACTTCTTTTTTACAGTTAAAGAAGTAATATATTGGTTATCTAGAGCCAAAGTGAAGACAGACAGAAGAACATGAAAATGAGCAATGAAACATCACTAACAAAATTGTAACAAAGATATTTAAAATCCATCATTCTGTTAGTTTCAATCAAATCAAATTCAACTCCTCTATTTCCTTTCTCACCTTGGTTTAATTAGATGAACTGTGTTTTCTCTTTTTGCGAACTTAAACGTGACGAATAATACAGAGGGTGGAGGACTTCCAGAAACATGCTCAGCAAAGAACCAGTTTAGACCAGTTCACAACTGGTTCAGAACCAGTTTAGAACTAGTTTGAAACCGGTTAACCAAACAGGGAAGCTGTATTACCCAACATACTTAATGAGCTAAGCTACTCACTTGAATTTCCTTTGGGAATGTGGCACTAAACATGTGAGTCTCTCTTTGACCAGAAGGTGGCATGTCACACTTTTCAACAATTTCACGAATCTGAGGCTCAAAACCCATGTCAAGCATACGATCTGCTTCATCGAGAACCAAAAATCTACAAAACAAAATTAAACATCAGTTACACCTTAATTTCGGTTACAATCCTAATTCATCCCGTCAGTTTAAACACAATTTTAAAGACCTCCATTCCTGTTGAAACTAAACTTGCTTGCCACTAAAACATAGCTTTTCGCCAGAGATATGTCACTTCAAATTAATAATTATTGGGAAAATGGACTCCTAAAAAATCTTCTTGCAAATAAGGAACACTTTTTTCACAATACTGTTCACATGAGAAAAAGAGAACATCTTAAGCTTATCGTTAAGTATTAAAAATATTTTGTACGCACCTTACTGATTCCAATCCCACTTTGCCTCTTTGGATCATATCAACAAGTCTTCCGGGAGTGGCAACAAGGACATGACAGCCTCGATCCAATTCACGCATCTGTCCGCCTACATCTGCTCCTCCATAGACAACACATGGGCGTAACATGGAGCGATACGCGAACTGCAAGCGAGAAAACAGTGATTTCAAATGCGCAAGACAATTGTCGTTGCTGGAGAAATACCACAACAATTTCAAAACGGCAGCAGAAAAACTTTAATATAATACTCAACAAAGAAGTCAAACCCTTGTTATCCCTAATCCATTACCAGCAACTATACACCATTGACTTCAACATTATTAGCACTGCCTTATGAAAGAGACTCATTACAAACAAGCTAGCTATTATTCAAGCCTTTAATGACCTACCGTAACGGCCTTCTTTCTGCTTAAATGGAGCACCACTACAAGTGTCAACATTAAAATCTCAAGGTGTGGGGCACTTTTTCCAGCGTGATCTATCATAACTGTATCCCTTAGCAGGATATAACTCATATTTTTACTTTATCAAGGTATTGAGAGCAGTTTTATAGCAATATTGTCTGCTCTCTTCTGCTAAAACACGTGGATGTTGTAGAGAAAACCGAAAAACAAAATCAATAATACCTTTCTAGCTTCATCAAAAATTTGCGATGCGAGCTCTCTCGTTGGTGCAAGGATCAGGCAGTATGGAAACTGCTTTCTTCTTCCAGGTCGGCCACCAGCCTGTGTATGTACGTAGATATGAAATATTTGCCACAAACATATTTACAAATGTACAATAAGGAATTAGATAAAAATCATTAAACAAATATCTATCAATAGACGTTAAAAGTACATCATCTAGCGAAAATGGCGGAGGAATGATAACAAGGCTCAATTCCCCCCGTTCTCATGATAACCTCTTTAGAGATATAATTCCAATACAATGGAATTCCTTTGGCCATCAAAAAGGTACACAAATACACTGGACCTACCCCGTAGCTTGATCCGTACGGTCCTTCTTGCATAACTCTGTTCATAATGGGCAAAAGAAAAGCAGCAGTTTTTCCAGAACCTGTGAAAAATACACAGTTAGATATTGATTTTGCATTAATTCATTGTTTCAGATACCCCGGCAGCTGGGTAACCGAAGATTGCAAGTAATTTCATGGTGATGGTGATGGTGAAATTCAAGGCACGCATTCAAGCTGCATTGTGTGCAGTAGCTAGGCTAACAGACAGAGTCTTTACATGCATGTCTTTATATACAAGCACCTTACGATTTAAATGAAGTCAAAAGTTTAAAATCAATAAGTTATCAAAAAGTATGGAAGTGAAACTTTGACACTGTACCGCCATCACATCAAGAAGCTTAAAACGCTCCAACAACAATATATCAGGCTCACTGATATATTGTTATAATGTTTCATAGGACGATTTTGCCACAAATGATAAGCATTAGAACGTGCCAAAACTGAAAACATTAAAATCTATCTCATCAGAAATAGACTTCGCTGGCTTGGACTTTGCTGGCTTGGTCACGTTGTTTGCAGGCCAGACGATTGGGGTTCTTGACGAATACAAAGGGATCGTAACTGTTAGGCTACAGTGGTTGAAGTTAATACATGATAAATATATAATATCTTTTAAAAAAGTATCCAGTAAAAGAAAGCTTTTACGCATTTGCATGAAAGCTTGGTTTGTCGTTTCATGGCATTTTTATGGAAGCATGGTCTACACTGGACCATAACAAGGAATTAAGCAGCGAATATTACCACAAGCGATAGTTAAATGGGTATAGCATCACAGCGCTATCTGCCTTATCTCTAAAGATTCCTGATTTGATGACTTTCCCACAACCAGCATTTTAATAAAGAATTTGACTGGTCCATTTCGTAGTATAGAAGACATTAGGTATTATATGGTTGGTTGTATGTGGTATTGTATGTGCAGTAATTCCCTATTCCCTGTACTTCTGTAACTAACAGGGGAAAAAAATGAAAAGGTGACAATAATTGAAAGGAGGAAAGTGGCCAGAACTTGAGTTTTGAAAAGTTTGCACAAAAGGTGTTTGATACTTTCGCCGCTTGAAACGCGAATGGTCATGAGCAAAAATAATGACAGATCCATTTCATATAAATCATGAAGACTATAAAAATTAAATAAACAATACTATACAAGAAAAATATATTTTCTGCTTTCATCTTTATATTTCAACTCACTCCATTAATTAGCTAATTTATGGCAAATTTCTTCTATAAGAATTTGCTTTAGACCCACATGAACAAAAACACAATGTTCAAATTTACATAATGATTTAAAATGTTAGGAAGTATGAAGCAACAAAAAATAACAAACCTGTCTGAGCACATGCCATAAGATCTCTCTTATTTTGAATGATGGAGACAGCATACTTCTGCACTGGAGTTAGCTTTGAGTATCCACATAGCTAAGACAAAGTATATAAAAACCTTTTCAAAATCTAGGCACTTATTTTCGCTGTTTGGGCCGATAAGCAAAAGCGGTGATCATTTTTGTAGTTACGACCAAGAGTTAGTACCAGAGGAATATCCTTTTTGTCCAACCTTTCTAACAGTATGGAACTTGGAATAAATATAAATAGGAAAATAGATGTAGAAATAACTATTCAAAAAATAAACTTTCCGCATAAAAAGTAAAACAACTTAAAGTTTCGGCAAAGCCTTCGCCAGTATACTGCTTGTAAAAACGTTTAATCTAGGTCTTTTAAGAATTTATTAATGTTTTAATACAGCTGGCCTGAGCTAGCTTAACTTTTCGTGCATCTATTGAGCCGGGGATAGAAAAAGCATAAGGAGAAGAACGCTGATTGATTTGACCAATCGGTGTCCATAAACATCTTGTTTACTTAGAGATGTTTCTTTCTGCCCCAAAAAGGAGTCTGTTTTTAATATAAACAGTATGCCTGATTCGAAAAGATAACTCTTGTTTGCCCATCCAATAACTGCTTGATTCGAAGATCGCTACAACTACTTCTCTTGCGCAAGTTGGGTTTCTTTAGCCACCTAAACTCTTAACCACTCAGAGAGTATTGTATAAATCATGGGAAGCTTCACTGATAGAATACTCCAGTTAGAATCACATCTTACGTTTTAAGGGGCTAAGAGGAAAATGTATGTTTCTGCAAAGACTTTTGAATAAAGGACAAATCAAAAGAGGTGTCGGTTACTGTCTATGTACCTTGCTTGGTAATATATGTGATGCTCGTAGAAGAAAGCATGTTAGTAGTATTTAATTTACTAATGCCTTTCATAAATTCATTCTCAAAAAGCTAATTTTGAGTTGCTTCTTTTCAATTTCATCAGGCGGTATCTCACGAAGATTACAAAAATCACTCTTTAAACAAGCCATTATGCGCAAAATTAAAGCATTCCGCCGGGGTAATTAACAATTCGGCGAAGATTCTTCGAAAATTTTAACAATATGTGAGAAAAATAAGCTGGTTCTCCCGAAGAAAAAATCTTCAGCTTATCAATGCATCCAAAAAACGCATCATAATGCTATCAAGTCTTTAATCTTTTGAATTTCAGATTGATTGAGTGAAATACTAGTTGTGGTATCAAAAGACCAACTGAGTATTTGAAAATATTAGAGAAATCCAAGCACTTGGGTGCGTCGAAAAAAGTACTGAAATTTCACATGACAAGCTTAAAATGTTAAGAGCAAATACGCTAAAACACGACCCTCTGGAAGTAGTGGCGTTTACTCATTGGCATTCCCAGATTAACATTTTGCTGAACATTTTGATTTAACTATAGAAACATCGTATTAGATTTATAACTGAAGAGGTATTATTAAATTAATAATAATAAAGGTGATAAGATGAAATTTTATCAGAGTTAATTTCACGAAGAATAAATGTTATCGATTTATCACTTGATTAAGGCGTAGGATAAAGTAGTAGCCATACTGCTAGTTTGTGCGGATTTTTCCGGCTTTCTTGCTTGTGAATTTAAATATTAAATTGAATGGGAGTTTCGTGAGGAATAATTGATTGATTCGGGCTTTAAGCAGTTGAATTGCCAAATTGGACTTCCCTTGGTACAGTTGTTGCTAGTTATGTTCCCGAACATGGGAGGGGCATCACTTGATAGTTTATACAATTCTCAATTTTCGTTCATTTTTCTCTTCGAATATTAACTGATCTTGGCATGGCTGGATTGTGAAGTGTTTAAAAGGCTTATGGTAGCTCTTTTTCAATATTGTATAACTGTAGTGGCTTGCGCATTGCGTGTTTTTGCATGTTTCTTCATAAGCGGCTGTTCTGAAAGTATTCATGCTCAAAGCGTCGCAAAATTTTACGACGCAAGGTTGGGTTTGTATCATGGTTTTGATTCAAATTTTGGGTATGACATTCATCATGTTGTATACATTTTATGTTATTGCTATGCTTATCCTCCTTCTGTGAATTTTACCTTCAAAGTTTTGACGTTCCAGACGTGATTCGTGTGGTAGTGGCCATGCTTCATCTTTTATGCATTTTAACAACTATGTTGAATGCTAATCCAACTGTTGGAATTTTTATCAACTACATGTCGCGTAATTCATCCTATCTTATATGCCTCACCTTGCAAGTGGTGGTTGCAATGCGTATTTTTGCTACTAATAAGATTATCAAATTCTTTTCACACTATGCCAGTTCAACATGGGCCTCTAATTATTTGGGCATTACAGTGGTAACTCTTCTTTGTTGCATTCAGAAAGCATCTGGCCTATCTATTTTAGTTGTGAACTGTAAGGGAATACAGAGTGTTACAGCATCTGCTAAATAGTGTCCAGATTCCTTCCGGGTGACATCTAGTATCTGTACAATCTTTTGCAAGGCTATTTTACCTGCGGTTCTTTTTCACATGCTTATATTTGTTTTCATTCTTTTAGTCTCAATTAATTTTCGAATATCAAAGCGATGTTTCGTTATTCATGCCTTCAGGCAATTATATCAACATTAAATCTTCCCTCCTCGAAAATTGTACGAATGAACTTCTTGAATTTAACATAGATCTCTGCAGGTCTGTTATAACTATCTGAAGCCCTTTTAGCTTGTATTAATGCTTTTTTTCTTTTCAGAATCATTTTTAAAATTCTTAATTCTTTAAAAACTGCAATGAAAAGCATCTTGGCCTAGCCATAAAGTAGTTAGTTTTTCTGGTTCCTCCGTTGATCTTTTCCTTGTGTGGATGTTACAGCACACAGAAAATGTTTATCCGTTGTAATACACTCCGTTGTATTAGCAAAGAAATACAAAAGATTAAAGTCATTTTTAAGCCCTTTCTTAAATCAAAGTGGCAAGGCTGAAAAATAATGGTGCCTAACTTCTGTGGTAATTCTAATTGACCATTTGTATTCTTCTACATAGCACTAGCTAGGAAGATACTTTTGAGGCTGCTATTCACGGTTCTCCATACTCTTGACTTGCAGTAATTGGGAATATCCATAGAAAGATAGTTTTTTTTGTTTTTATTTCACCATTCTTATTGTGCATTTGTTACCCAATAGTGAACGTATCTTAAACCGACAAAAATACGACCAAAAATGGGGCTCACTTTTGAAATGTGCAGTGGTTTTATAAATTTATATTAAAACTTGACCATAAATAGAGAAAACCAGCTCAGAGAATACCACAACTTTAGCGCATTTTGGCGACATGGCATCATCAAACCATTTCTCTATAAAATTCCTCAATAAAACACGATGAAAAAACTGTCATTCTTACCTTGATATTTTCCATAATTATTTCCACGAGGTTGCATTCCTCAAACTAAAAGTAGAATAAAGCATATGTTACCTACGAGGATGAGAAAGCTAGAGCTATTGATACGGCCAGGGCAGGACTCGAGGAAGCGAAGTTTTAATTTGTATGCCAATGTGCTAGCCAATGAGCTAACGGGGCAAATGAGTCCTTCCAACACCCAACTGAACAAGCTGCTCCGCTTTCTCTTCACACAGCTCATATTACAGTTAACTAATAAGCAATTTGACATGGAGTTTTGTAACTTTATTTTTAGCAGTTTTGTAACAAAGATCGAGTAGAAACAAAATTGGGTATGAAAACAGACAGAGGGAAACAAAGGTTTTAAATGAAAGCGATCTTCTGAAATCAAAACAATAATTTACCGAGATTGCCTCTCACTAATTTTTCCAAATCAAATCGTGTGCTTGGGGCATGGTTTTATCAAAATGGGAGTTGCAGCAGATATTTCTCTGCAGATGAATTTCAGAACAGTCTTGTACATTCAAATCGCAAAAACCAGTACTAACTATATACAGCAACCAATATCCAATAGTCATAAATATCGACAAAAATCAGAAACATATACATACTGTTTCAATATGCTTTGGACAGTCGTTGCCTGTTGCTTCAACGGGAATATCTTCATACTTGTCAAAATTGATCCCAGTTGAACGATTCCCAAAAAGTTCTCTAAAATACACGGAATTGCCAACATATGAGAAGAATCATCATCTAATTTTTGTTATATAACAAAGTAAACTTTACCTTACAAGAAACATTACAAAACGTATTATAGAGAACAAGGTTGACATCATTTATTTCTTTTTTGAGAAAATGTCAGAATAGTTAATCAAATTCATTTTTAGACAACATAACAAGTTAGATTACTTGCACCACTCATGCTTCTTGAAACCCCAGAGTCATCTAGTTTGCAGCATGAAAGAAGATTTATAATATCCAATAAGTATATTTGTCCACAAATCAAAGATTCTTCTTCCATATAAGGCTACCTCATTCACATAAAAGTGGCAAGTTAGTATCTATCAGTATCAATAGTTATTGAACTTGATAATAATCTAATTTCTTGGTAAAAACTAAAAAAAGGGATCATTGGTTAAGTTTCTGGATTTTTCCGACTAAATGCCTTGAAAATGCAACATTAACCATCAAATGCTTTGATCTAGCTGCTACTACAAAAGCTAGTGGTAACTATGGCTTTAACACTGTGTGTATCATAATCAATATCAGTTCATAATCAATTAATGTATCTACTTTTTAGAACAGGGCCCTTATTGATAACAGTGCCATTTGGGACTGAAAGGGCTTTTAACCTGTATAAATATTTCTTTTATCATTATTATTATCTATATGCCATCAAATTTAGAGCTGAAGCATGTTTAATATTAAGCACAAGATTTTCTGTGCAGTACAGCCAACATCCTGGTGTCAATTGTACAATTCTCAATGAGCATTACGTATTGCGCATATCAAGGAAGTCCAGCTTTGATGTATTTGTGCATGTCAGGGAGGCCTAGCCAGAGTTGGAGAGTCACAGTATGGAGTTTGCCCCTGCATTACACCCAATAGAAACAGAACACTGCATTATTGTCAATAAATTTATATTAAAAGTGATAGATATCCAATTACACATTTTCATTTGAAGACGTTTCTTTCAAAACATTCCTGTAAAAGGTAAAATCATTTCTTTGGAGAAACTTTAATTATTAAAATGTGCAAAAACTTAAAGGATCAAGGTACCTTTCAAGCCTTTCATTCCTTGGGAGAGCTTTGCTCCAATCAGCAGCATTCCCTTTAAATAACAAAAATAAAATGAAATTACTGCATCAGTTGCTACCATTCAGTGATGTTAGATTCAAAAATGATGTGCAAAAATGTACAAAACAATAAATCTAATTACCTCCATTGTAGATGGGTTTGTCATTGTCTGGAACACCTCCATAGTTCTGAGAGCCATAGTTGCCACCACCAGATCTTCCGTAGCCTCTGTTCCAGTTAGAACTGCCACCATAGCCACCACCTTTCCTATAATTGTCTTGCCTACCACCATATCCACTTTGATAACCTCTGTTTGGTGGACCAGAAAAATCTACAAAAAGGACCAAACACTCAACTGCAATTCATTGAAAAATTTAGAATGATGATCACAATCAGAGACAAAGGTGGTTGGCTCCTAGGCATCATAGAAACTGAAAAGATGGCAATAGCTGTTACATCACCTTGCCAAGCTGTCTAAGGCTCGGAGCAAATGCTGCTCATAGAAACAAACCTACACCTCTTCCATCATCTAGATTCATGTTCAAGGCCAGGGGGTAGTCATGGTATTCCTGGTCAATCATTAGTTTATAAATGTTTATGAATTTTTTATATGTACAGGTTAACCAAAAATTCTTGACTTTGCATGTGCGACTTTCACCCTGGAATATTGTCTCTTACTTTACTAAATCAAAAGTGAGGTAACAATGCTACAGGAAAGATGACCTGTATTGGCCTGCAAGAAGGTGGCATTTCCCTGACCAAAAGGCAGCTCTAGAATTAGCAGAAAAGACAAAGTGGGTGCATAATCAAGCATTTCAATTTGCTTATCACCTGTGATGTGCAATGATTGACAATAAGTATGTAGAGGAACAATATTTATCGCAAATTCTCGCATCGACTATTTGGCACACCTACAATACAATCTTGAGTCTTACAGATATTTCTCAAATACTGTCTTCAGAGTAAATTTACAAGGGTTTAAGAGTGTGCTTTAAAGAGCTTTGCAACACATGTGACTAAGCTAATGTATTTCCCCAAGATCCCCCCATTAAAAAGGCAGCTTTAAGGGGGGGGCACTCATTTTAGAGGGTGCTCATTTACAAATCTGTTTTTAAAAGGAGAGCTCATTCAATTCTGTAGACATAAGGCCACAAAATTTCTCAATAGTGTGAGTAGACACATTTGAAGAAATAAAAAAAAATACGAGGAAAACGGAATCAGTCAAAAAAACCATATGAAAATGATAAGGTTACAAAGCAATATGAAGGAATGGGTTACAAAAAAATATTATTTTTGCCCTCTTTGTTGATATATGGCCACACATTCAGTTTTCTTGATAAAACATGTGCTATTTGAGTAGTTTGGTTTGTCTTGCTTCCATTCTCATCATTACCATTGGCAAATCATTATCAAGGAAGGGGGCACTCATTTAAAAGTATTTTTGTGAGGGAAAGCACACATATGGAGTCTTTGGCAATCTAGGTTTTTACAAACTTGATAAATTATTTTTGGCTATTGACATGCAAAAACTTACCCCTATAATTGTGATTAGGAGGCCCTCCTTGTTGTGGATTATTGTATGAGTCAGATCTTCGGTCCCCACTACTCCTCAGGTGAGGTGGGACGTACTTCCTGTCACCTGTGGTGGTAAGCCATAAATAATGATGGGATATCATAAATAATGTGCACAAAATACAGAATCAAATGAGTATCACAACTCTTTTTCTTTGGATTCTTAACAAATGATTGCAAATATGATATTGACAGAATGTAAGGCTGGTACACTGAATCATCAATCTAAATCACCTGAATCAACATCTAGTTAACCTGGAAGTTATATCAACAGTAGCATCAACACCTTTGATGTTTCAGATGTCTATAGGGTATAACTTGGTCCAAATGATGATGTTATTGCAGTTTCACAGCAACTTCAGGGACTTAATAGTTGAGGCTATAACACATTTGGTAAAAGATTGAATAAAAGAATCAAATTGGGAATGGCTGGACCTCATTCAGCCCACATAGCAGAAAAGTCTATCGGAAATGACAACAACAGCTTACTTCCCAAGGTCAAACTTCCTGATAAAGTAGCTGATGAATGGCTTTAGAATAAAAACAGATAGCCTGAGGCATCAGCTAAATGGATGACAAAATGTTAGCAAACCCCTACCTTGTTGACGTGAAAATGGGCCGTCTCTTTGAGGCGGGCCCCTTTCGATGTTCAAGTCCAGACCAGCAACCTGCAATGCAAATTATTCCGTGTACAAACTATTTCTGGTTTCTTAGACTACGATTCAGAACAAACAAAAGGAATGTGGTGCAAAGAAGTCTGGGTTTCACTGAAACACAAAAATGTTGTCAGAGATTGAAGCTAGAACCTTTAGACGATAAATATGCATAAAAGTGCCAGAGAAAACCCACCCTAGCATTGCCATCCAGTTGTACCTGTTGCAATGATATTTTAAACAGCTTTATAGCAATACCATATAGTTTCACTTAAAAGCAGTAACACAAAAGGTAAACATCTCAGTGGCAATAGGAAGTTGGTTCTTTATCATTTCATGATAAGTGTGTGTTAAGGTCTATTCCCTTCTATTATCTTAATTTTACATCATTCACTTTTTCTGTTGATATCTGAATTTTCACAGAATAAGATTATATTCAGCAAAAGAGAAATACTTCATCTTTTACCAATGGAACCTTGTAGCATGCACCCATTTTTCTCTTGTTTCTATGGTGTTTTGTTGATGTTAACCAATACTTAACACACCCCTTATCCCTCTTAATTTAATGTTAGGTGTTGATAAATCAATATTCCAATGGGTCATAAAGTGCACTTTTACAGTCCTACATTCAACCACAGGCTGTGCAACTGACCTTACTTACAAAATAGGTTATGGTCCCTGCATTATATAGCATTGTGGCACAATAAACTGTAGACAGCCACAGATGGCACACAGAAATGTGGTCCAGGTACGGATTCATACCCCAAGGGTAGAGGGAGGGATAATGTCAATTTTTTTTCTCAACAATTTGGCCAAGGATGATGTCCTTGAAGATGAAAGGGGCTGGTTTTGCCCCTTGGACCATCAGTCATCTGTCTCAACCATTATGCAATTACATTGAGATTCATACAGGAAGTATTTGGTAATCTAATGTCTTCCTCAATATATTTGCAAAAATTTGAAGATATGATCAAAGTAGCAGACTGCGTTAAAATACAAATAGAGGGTAAGAAAATAACATTTAATGAGAAATAAAGATCATAAAGAGGCCTCATACACCAACCAAATGTAAGTGCTTACTGTGGATGGTAAGGAGGGGATTGACAAAGATTAAAAGATTCAAAGATTCAAAGACAGCCTTGCAAAAACAAATTTCCTTTCAATCTAAAGAAACAATCTTCATAGTCACAGTTGATAGGAATGCTGCCTAAAGAAATGCCACTTGGAATATATACAATTTCTTGTCTTTGAGGCTACTGTGGTCACTTTACCTTCAAATTCTGTACCAAAGGATTTGAGAATTTTTATTTGGTGCCTAATTAAACCTAAAAGCGATTCAGTTAGTGAAGAATCTTCACCTTCTGTCTAAATAATATCAGTTCGTACTACAAAGGAAAAAGGCACGAAAAGGACATTATTCTTCCATGTTTCGCCTGCGGCACATGGCCTTGAGAAGGCCGACAGTACTACAGACCAAACAGGATGGCCGTCGAAGTTTCCTACCGCGACGGAAACTATAAAATACCACGAGCATCTCATTCTGCATCAAATCAAAAATTTTAGAACTGTTCGAATTAATTTTCTGAATGCAAGCAGTTGTACTTATTGTGCTTGAAAGACGCAGATTACGTTTGTAAATGAAAAAGTTTTATTGACTATTCTATTAGTTGGCCTACCTGCTGCTCTAGACTTCGAACATCTCGATGGATTGCATGGCTCATACCTGAATCAATGGATTGTGAATTCCACTATTGATTTCAACAAACTGCTAATGAGTATTTTAACTTTAATTGGAGCTGTTCTTGCTCGTAAACAGTACAATGCACTGATTAAAAAAACGATTTTTCACTTTCAAGTGCTACTGGCGGACATTCGCCTTTTGGCTACACGGGGAAAGATCTTCACTTTCCTCAGGCCCCCGTTCAGCCTGTTATCAGCCTCGTTCCGGCGTAACAACCACCGTGACAGTTTGCCAATTAAGTAGTTACCAGTCTCCAAGGTCCCAGCCTGAGTCAGGCTAGATACCAGTGTCAAGATGCTACAGAGTAGAGATTTAGTAAATAAACTGAGCCTGGATCGCACATAAGGCCACAGCCAAATCGTTTCTCCACGAGCTGCTCAGCCAACCAAACCTTCCGAGGTCGCTGAGAATATCTGAAGAAAATAACTTAGCAAGCAAGGCCATTATAAGCTACTTAGCTGTAAAACCGTGGACTGACAAATAAAATTACTTGCGTGCTTGCCAAAATTAATGACTTGTATATTATCTTGCATTAGTTTGCAAAACTGTCAAATACTGTAGCGGCTGAAGTTAAGAAACGCTCTCGTTTTCATCACATGAAGGCTTCATTATGACTTCAAAAACAGCTGATTTCTATTAAATGCTTTTAATACCATTCTTCATCTTGTTCCTTTGGCCCCATGTGACAGACGAGGGTGTATTTAAATTATGTACCAACAAAGTTATTAATCATGTGAATAAATTCAGGTGATGCAACAGTTATCTTTATCTGATTAGAGAATGATTGACAAAGTCTAGTTATTGACAAGATCAAATTACTAAGAGAACTTTTTGCCTCTAAATGTTATGATATGTAGACACTCTTATATCTACAGAAGATGTCCCTATGCAACGAGCCAATAAAGTATGTTTGTCGGAGGTATGTACCGGAAAAATTGTGTTCCTGCTGCCTCTTTGGCCTTACCCAACTCCCCTTGTAGCTCACAACCATCAAGTGCGAGGTTGGATAGAAAACATTACATCATATAAAGCCCATGATATCATTAAGAGGGAGCGCCTACTGCAGAGGACGTTGGGCATACTTTCAAAACATTATCTTTGAAGAAAGAATTCTTCCTATTACCTTCAATCAGTTTTACAGAAGGGTACCAATCAATCAATCGATCAATCAATCAATAAATCGATCGGTCAATCAGTCAATCAATCAATCAATCAACCAGTCAATCAACCAATCAATCAGTTAATCAATCACAAAACCGATCAATCTATCGATGTATTAAGTATCAAGTCGAAAACGCTTTCTCCAGTTTGAGCTCAGGGAGTTACTTCGGTAGTTGAGTGACAAGAAGACATAAAAGAAAATAAATCAGAAATCAGAACATTATCCATGGTTAAATGTTAATCAGCGAATCAATCTACAACTACATTAGTTACGTCAGCTGCAACTATGTCAGCTCCATTAAATTGACTTATTTATGCATACAATACATCATGTAGTGTAGACATGGCAGCTACAATTTACAATTTTACAAGTCTGCAATTAATAAACTTCCACATCTTAAGTAAAACTAACTAGGCTCCATAGAAGTAGAAGCAATTTCCTTACTATATAACTATTGGAAAAATCGCTAAATATTTTCATGTAAAAAATTCACAGGGGATACTGGATTGCATTCAATCCATGCTTCAAACACAGAGGTCTAGTCTTCCTCTGCAAAGTCAGGATATTGAGTTACCCTTGGTCCTCGACAAGCAACAGTTGAATTTGAGGGACAAATGGCCAATTGTGGAAATTGTGACAAAGACATTGTGACATTCAAGACAAAGAAAATGTTGTATTTTGGAGCGTTGAGGTGTGTGAATACCTCTTTAGCTTTAAATGAAACTTCTGTGTCCACCTTAATAGGAGTTATTAGTTTTGCGGAATCTCAATTTGCTTGAATAATCTGCATAAACTTGTATTTTTTGATCCAACCGGGCAAAGAAGCTGCTTCAGAGTTTGCATTTCTCAGCTTTAATCAACAGGCAATGAATGAAATCGTCTTTAGTTGAGAACATCTGCAATTCAGCACATACGAGACTTGGAAATGCTTATAATTAAATTTTGCAATCAAATCAAGGCGGATGCATTATTGTTATTTCCGACAAACCCAAATCTCCTTAGATGTGGTCGGGATTCCTTGGTCACGCAAAGTCACAATTTTGCTTCCCTAATATTATACACATGTCTCCATAGAACTGGGTAATTTTGTCTTCATTTCACCATTTTAACTGTGCTGCTTTATTGCAGTCTCTATATCGACGAATTCACTATTTCAACTTAAGTTTATTCCCTTAATTAAGCTTGATACACAGTACAGGTGTACATATAATTTATAGATATACTTATACATGAGAATACGCAGCAAACATATTTTCTAAAATGACTAGTAAGCACAACTCATCAAGCTGCTAACTGTAAAATTAACTTTAACCTTTATTAAAACTCTGTAGAGGATAAAATAGGTTACGCATACATTACTTAAAACACATGGTAAAATCTTTCTTTAAATTGCGTATTTTCAATCATCAATCGCTACAACATGAATGGACAATCATTCAATAAATCAATCGATTGATCAATCAATCAATCAATCAATTAAATAAATGTTCAATTGATCAATTTATCGATGTATTAAGCATCAAGTCGAAACACTTTCTCCAGTTTGAGTTCAGAAAGTTACTTCGTGCAGTTGAATGAAGAAACGGCAAGAAAGAAAATAAATGAGAAATCAGAGCAATATCAATGGTTAAATATTCATCAGCATATCGATCTACAACTACATTGGCTACATCAGCTGCAGCTATATCAGCTCTATAACATTGACTTATTGATGCATAAAATACATCGAGTAAAGTAGACACGGCAGCTACAATTTACAATTTTACAAGTCTACAATCAATAAACTTCCAAACCTAAAGTAAAACTAACTTGGCTCGATAAAAGTAAAAGCAATTTTCTTACTATGTTAATATTGGAAAAATCGCTAAAAATTTTTATGTAAAACATTCACTGGGAATACTGGATTGCATTTAAACTATGCTTTGAACATGTATCAAATGTTTTAGTTTTGCGGAATCTCAATTTGTGTGAATAATCTGAATAAACTTGTATTCATGATCCAAACGGGCAAAGAAGCTGCCTCTGAGTTTGCATTTCTCGGTTTTAATCAACAGGCAATGAATGAAATCGTCTTTTGTTGAGAATATCTGCAATTAAGCGTGTACGAGCCTTTTTCCAAATGCTTATGCTGGAATTTCGCAATCAAATCAAGGCGGTTGCATTATTGTTAATTCCGACAAACACAAATTTTCTTTTGATGTGATCGGTATTCCCTGGTCTAGCAAAGTCACAATTATCCTTCCCTAATATTGTGCATATGTCTCCATAGCACTGGGTAGTTTTGCCTTCATTTCACCATTTTAACTGTGCTGCTTTCTTGCAGTCTCTATATCGACGAATTCACCATTCCAACATAAATTAATTCTTTTTAATTAAGCTTGATACACAGTACAGGTGTACACATAATTTATAGATATACTAACTGAGAATACACCGCATACATATCTACTAAAATCACTAATTGTAAGCAAAACTCATCAAGCTATTAGCAGCAGAATTAACTGTAACTCTTACTCAAACTCTGTGCAGCAATAAATATGTTAAGCATACATTACTTCAATAAAGCACAGCGTAAAATCTTTCCTTTAAATTAGATAACTTCAATCAATCAGCAGCTACATTATTTACATACTCTATCATGAAATTTGTTTGCAGATTAATGCAAGTGGTGCACGAAAAAAAATCACCCAATAAAATTCAACAAATAATTAATTAAGTTACAACTAAGAACCAAAATTAGTTCGCAATTAGTAATTAGTGCCTTGAAAAACCCGATTTAAAGTAAGGGACAGTCCAAAATTACACCATGGCCTGCAGAAAAGGAAATGTTTTCCATAAAAAACCTACTGCCCTCTCTCTCTTTTTATTTACCTGCCCTGTATACCTGCCCCATATAACAAATGATTATTTCTTTCAAAAATATTTGCTCAATCTCAAAGAAACAGAACAGACTGTATCCTTATTACATTCTCCAAAAAATTTGTCTAACTGCGATACTCCCTCAGCTTGGGTGACTTGCAGTTTTGTTCAAAAATGAAAATCTAATTTGTTTCAAAATTCATATTGAGTTCATAAAAATTTATTGCCCCGCATTAACTTGCACAGTAAATGTGTCAACCGTTTTCATTGAAGTTTCAAAAAAGTAGTGACCCCCGTTGCATTTTCCACTGGCCATCTAATAAAATAAATGCTGCAGTGTCCCTAAAGTAACACCTTTGGAGAGATTATGCAAAATTTGAATCTGTAAGTGAAGTTATTGAACGGGATTCAATGTATTGGAAATTTGAAAGAGTTAATTAATACTGCAACAAAACAAATCCAAATAAAAGAAATTCAGTTTCAAGTTCGATACATCCTTAGTCATAGGTTTATCGGGATAGTTATTCAGCATCAATATCATCTTTTTCCTTTCTTTCTTGCTCTGATTCTGTGCTGCCTGTACTTTTCCCCGATGAGCTCTTTGTTACTTCTGGCATGACCGTACTTGTGTGCAAATAATACACCTTCACGATTTCCTTTCTAAAGGCAGAGCCGGTCAAGCAATAGAGCAGCCAGTTGATTGAAGAATTGATCACTATCCCAAGCTTAGCTACCGCAAATGACTTGTCAATCGCGTTCCATTGCTCATCATTTTGCGAGTATCCAACCATCCAGAGGCACTGAGCAACACACTGCCAACCGAGCAGGATGATAAAGGCAAAGGTGACGAACAAGAGCATCTTTGTTATCTGATGTTGCTGCTTCACGCGTTCCTGCTTCTTGCCTTTGTCCGAACCGAAGATCTTGACGGATTTAACAGCCCTCTCTCTCATTGACCAGATGATGCTACCATTAAAACCTAAGAGGCTCAGCCAAGGCACAAGGACAAGGACCATACAGTGTATCCAAAACTCATACTTCTGACTGGCACCAGTCTTTGCGTAGGCCGTCTCCAAAATGTGGTAGGTACCGTTGACAACGCCTGGGTAGTAGTTGAAGAAGTGTGGGATGTTGATAAGGAAGCTCAAGCCAAGGATTATGCCGATGCCGATTAACGTTTGAAATGGAGTGCACCATGCTCTAGCCTTGAGTGGAGCTTTGACAATGATGAGACGGCTAAAGGTTACACCAACAAGCAACCATATGCTTGCCACAATGAAGAAGTAAAGCAGCGGAAAACCAAAGTATGAATAGAATGCGGCAAAGGCATAGTTTTGAGCAATTGATGGAGTGCCAGAAGGTAGTGAATTGGTGAGCATGAAGAACAGCAACAGGCAGCAATCAACTATACCAAGTGCAATAAGGTAGATGCTGGTTGATGAGCTGCTGTCAATTTTCTTCTTAAGGATTCTGTACCAAATGTAGACAGAGGCAACGTTACCTAGCAACCCGATGATGCTGATTGTCACACCCAATGGCACACTTGACACCCAATGCATCAAGGTGTTCGTAGCCTAAAAAGGAAGGAAAGGAATGGTCAGGAGAGAGTAAGGACAGATTTTAGTCAAGAAAGGAAAGAGGGGAACGATGCAAATGAGTATTTCAGGTTAGCTTTTTAGTCAAATATTCTGTCATCGAAACTTTGTCGATGGTTGAGGTTCTTATGCACGGGCTTGCTCCTGGTCTTAAACCCCTGGACACAAAGTTGGAGCTTAATATCATTTAAGGCCTCTATAAATCAACTGCTACCAACTTGGAACCTTCTTCCCTCATTTTTATCTGCTAAATTGCTACTTCACTCCGTACATCGATAAAGTGGATAAGACCAAATTTTATTCAAATTAAGTTTTGCACATATTTTTCCAAATTTTGAGGTTCTCTGCGGATTTGTGTGCCTGAGAAATTAAGTCAATTAGTCAAAAAATTAAGCAAGTCTTAATCAACTCGGAAGGCCGGCTTTGTAAGTGCGAGAACTGTATCCATGTGCTTAATGATTCAGGGGGGGGGATGGGTGGGGTGGTGCACTCTCCCACCAAGAACCCTACACTCACGGCAATAAAAATCTGGTTTACTATCTTGTATTACGAAACTCTTGGTCAAAAGGTAACACATGTCAAAAAAATCATAGCAGGAATTCTTGAATCCAACATTCACGGCAATTAAAATGTGGTTAACTATCATCTATTACGAAAATCTCGGCTAAAATTTAACACATGTTAAGAAAATCACAGCAGGAAATTTTAACTCCTATATTTCTGGCAATGACAACATGATTTACTCTACGTATTATGAAAATTTTGGAAAAATTGTGCCCATGTTTTGACAACGCGACGAGTACAAGATCCACCAACCCGATGAGATATAACTTGCCCATCAGCAATGTGTTGCATATACTAACGGCGGCTCATTTGTGGTAGCTTATCGTGTTTTTTAAAAACATGCCCAATACTTAGCTATCTGAATCATCCTCTTTGGATTTTAGCACCTGCTTACATTTCTTGTGATAAAATAGTAAATTCAAATGCAACTCTCATTCAAGGGTTCGTAAATTTGCATATTTAGCTCTTGTCAGACACACGCATCCAAAAAACTACCTCGGATAAATCTAATCAGATAATTTCTATCGCAGAAAATAATTAATGTATAGGAATTATAGCATTATACAAGAATATTTCAGACACTCAAAAAACTTCTTTGCTTGCGAGCGGATCGGCGACATATGGGGTCTTGAAAGAATGATGAAAAGAGCGATAGCTTGCATAAGCCATCTTGTATGAATAATGGATGGCCTTAGTCAAAGACCGAACACTTTCAATAATCAAACAATATCAGATGAAGAGATAGCATGCATTATTGACTTGCTGAGTCTTTCTATTGCAGAGAGAAAGGGAAATTTTCTGGAAGTCTTTCCATGGTGCCTCGCGACCCAATTTTCAGCTATTCTGTTAAAAAAACGATGGAGCAAACACAAGTAGATGAACGTGAGTCATTTTTAACGTTTTTTTATCACAAGAAGGTAGACTTTTACGGTTTGTAGAACTGGAATATAGAGAAGCGACGGTAATGCAATCAGGATACCAAAATTGGGTCTTGGAAATACCTTTGTGATAAACTCTGGGTTAATAACAAACGTGTACCTAGTCCGTAGTCACAAGCGCATTGTATTGCTTTCCTTTTTTATCCAAATATAAAAATTTACAATGATTTTTACGTTTAACCATACCTATCTATACTTGCCTCGCTTTACTTTATGCTATTACGCGAAGCAGCTTAGGAACTTGTAAAAAAAAGTCAGGTCTGTTCATATTTCGAAAAAGATGCCCCTGAGAAACTACATCATTAAATAGTAGCTTGGTCTACAATTAGAGTTGTAATTTAAGAACCGATGTGAACACGTTGTTACCTCCTTTAATGGACTTTTTAAAACGTTCAATATATTTTCTTTCACTATTTGTTTCAAAGCATTTAAAGTACATAAAAGTAATAAATGCACTTTAGCAAATGCTTTTTAGGCAACACACCAGTTTTCTAAGCAGTTTTCTTTGTTTAGATCATTGGCTAAATAGGAGCTATCCGTAGTCTCGAGGTATTAGCAAGCAAAAAACTTTTTGTACATGCTCCGCAACGCTGGGTCAAGTTGGACCAAACACTTCAACAATTGTAACGAGTGAGGTAGGGACCGAAATAGCAGCCTGCCTGCGGTATTCTCGAATAATACTTGTGACGATTTATGACGGAGATAAGAAACACCGCAAAGCGGCAGGAAGACGAACCTTAAGCGACCGATTGCAATAATTGCCTTTCTTAACTGCCGCATTTGTTGTTTTTTTGTAGCTTTTTCTATTCTTGCATTCTACATAACAACATCTGTTAGATCGACCTGGATGGTTTGTCCTATATAGTTATAGTTCCCAGCTTTGCCTCAAATGTTGATTTCCCTCTCAAATGGTGTACCAATCCTGCCCTACAAACCGATCTCTCTGCATTCCGTAAATTCTAATCTTTTTCAGTAAAAGACCGTAAGATAGTTGTCTGATTACTTGGTTGCGCCTATTGGCAGAGGTTTGCCTGTTATCTTGGCATGGTTTTCTGCTTTAATTTTACAGCGATTGACATCCCAATGACATCGAACAGATTTGTGAAAACGTTTTAGAGGATGTGACACAATATACAGTATATTCCAAGCTGGTCTAGCAATCACTGAATGGTGTCGGGAGAAAGATTCAAAAATTATATTGAACTACACTTTCAGACTTTTTCAACCTTCGATCTTCAGAAGACAATTCAAGAACATTGCAACTGAGAATCTTTTAGTGCTGAAGAACTTAAATGAAAAGTGGCAAAAGCTTTGAAGTTTGTTAAGATGATGTTAAGATTAAAAAACGTAATCAAAAAGTCTCACCAAAAACATTTTAATCATATGATTTATGAAGACGATGATAAATTACAAAGAAAATGAACGAGAAGGCTTTGGCACAAAACTGGTGCTAATATGAACGTAATGAATAATCCAATGCGTGCTTGCGATGAATTGAAAGCATGTTAATGCTTATCATCTCTGGTAGCCTATATTATAATTACTGCCGGGTATTGCTTCAGTTATTCGGATGAAATTTGAAAAAATTAATGCAACATCGAAAATGTTCCTGAGTAAAGCTGGCATCCATTGCTATCAAAATTAACGATCTACATTTTAAGAAGACGAGACTACAATACTGTCAAGATCAAAAAAGCAAAAAACAAGATGCGCTCGGAAGCTAATGTTACCCAATAAGACCTACTGCACTACAATGATTAATGCAAAGTTTTATGAATTGAAAAACGCTAAATATAACTAGCAAAGCAGATATAAAGTATGAGTAAAATTAATGATACCATTTTGCGCGGAAAGTTTGCAGTGATTTTTGCTCTGTCAGGAAACCTTGCAAGCGTTGCCTACTTCTTGTGATCCATCCCCTGAACTGAATAAGAGGTGGTCGTGAGAGCCTTTTTATACTGATGGGTGTTTAAACGATCGCAAAGTTTTGCATATAGCAGCTGTTCGGATCTTTAAGATTATGTAAAATGAATGGAATACATTCGTTGCAGAAGAAGCATAAGTTGGAGATCGCTGTTGCTTGCTGAGTACGCTCAGATCGATTTGACTAAATGTAAAAAAACCAAAATATCTCTTCACTGGTAATGTTCACTATGCCTATTGTTTAATGATCTTATATAATTTATTGATGACAACCACCAGATTCATGATTCGCACTTGCGCCTGGATACAAGAAAGGCTAGTACATACGCAAGCAGAGCAGCAAAAGGAACTATAATAGATAAAATGGCCCCAGAAGAATCAATGAAAAGATGAATGTAAATAGAACTTGAAAATTGATGAGCAAAATTTGTAAATAAACCAAAATTTAAAATAAGATAAAAAACACTCAAGTGCACAATTTGATGAATAAAGATAACAAAGAAAGAATGAAAAGCGAATGAATGAATGAATGAATGAATGAATGAATGAATGAATGAATGAATGAATGAATGAATGAATGAATGAATGAATGAATGAGTGATTGAATCAATGAATCAATGAGTGAATCAATGAATGAATCAATGAACGAATCAATGAGTGAATGAATACGTTATGATATGTGGCATGAAAGAAAAATTAAATGTTTGCACAAGCAAATATGCAGAGAGAGGGAAGATGAAACACGGCATTTCCACACAAAAGCTGTACTAGATTTGTCTCAAAAATAGGGTTTTTTGTATTTCGTAAACTTTTCGCTCTTTGAATCTGTCGCTTAAAAATTGGCTTCCTGATCACTTCATACAGCCTTTTTGTAAAGGTGTGTTCAAAAACTTAAAGATGCCTCATTCGTAATCTCTCTTTCAATCAACTATTTAGGTCAAGCTAATCTTCCTAGGCTTACTGGTCAAAAGCTGGGTCAAGAAATATATATAGAAGATGACCAAGCCCTAGGCAAGACAAAATTTTCTGAGGGGGGGGGGGAAATTACTACATTATGGGCTATTTTTCAATTACAGCATTCTGTTTGGGGGGCTGAGCTCCCCTAGCCCCCTTCTGACCCTTCTGGCCTAGACTTGACTGACTTGGGTTTTGCAAACGATATTTCATTAGTATATATAGTTGGTCTAAATGATATATTTTCAGTCCATTCGGCATTATGATTTATAAAGGTTATGGAAATGCTAAAAATGATTTTGAAATGTCAGTGTGTGGCGACAACAGTTTCACAGAGGAAAATCATATGCGATACGAGACATCCATAGTTAAAAGCATGTTAACTTTATTCGGGTCGGTTTTTCACATATCTGGCTTTTTGAAATATTAATTACAATGACCCAAGCCATCCAAGGTTATTGCAGTTAAAAGTTTTCTGCTCTATATGGCTATAGATTCAGATTGTATTGACAATTCCTGGTTAAAGTTGATTCCTGATAATTTCTTTACCAAATTAACACTGGTAAGTCGTAAGATAAAAGGGCAAAAACTGTCCATCGGCCGTTCTGTTTTAAATATTGAAGGACTTTCTCGGAAAAACAACAGCTTTGTTTTAAATTTTAATGGGAACATCTTGAATATCACAAACTTAATTAAAAGCAAAATGTTGTAGTTTATGTCTTGAGGTTTACGTAAAAAAGTTTTTTCTAAATGGCTTTTTTTTATAAGAAAACTGATAAGAAATTGCTTGCTTAAAGAACTGAACAGTAATTAAGATACTGTATCATTATTACATTTTCTAGAACATGTGCTTTGCCTGTAATACTCCCTCAGGTTTGATGATTTGCATTCTTGTTCAAAACTCGAAAACCAATTTGTTTCAGATTTCACGTTGAGATTATAGATGTTATTGCCCTGCATTAACTTGCAAAGTAAATGATTTAACCCTGTTCTTTGGAAAAAAAGTAGTGACCCCATTGCATTTTTGACTGGCATTTTAATGAAATAAATTTTTCACTGTCCTTTATTCAGTATTTTATTTTGTTTTCTTGATCTGTTGCTCATGTATATTATTTGTTGACAACTTCCCATCGATTCTCGAATTCTTGAAAAGGATCTTTTAGACAGTTTACTATTTGGTGCTTTACAAGGTTGAAACTCTGTCCGACTGACAAGGAAAGCTAAGCGGAGCATGTCGTTTTTAAAAATATTTTGTAGACACAACGTCAAAGAAGTAGTTAACTATCCTTTCGACTTACAGGTTTGAAAGGCGATCCCCCCTTTCCAGAACTCTGTCCCACTTGATCCAACGAAAACGTTTTCGAATTGTGCGTACCAAAGCAGTGAAGGTTAGCAAACGATCCGCTTATTTTGTATATTGCAAAAGATTGTGATTCAGAATTCCTTAGCCTAGCTATGCGACAGGGGAGTCATTCCCTGCTTTGGGGTTGAGGGCTGACCGCTCTGAAAAATCACTATTTACCCCTCCATGAAACGTGTTTAACCCCCTCGGAAAGTACCAACTGGGTAAAAACATTGCCCTGCAGAGGCAAGCCTGTCTGGCAACATACTTCCATAGTTAAGAAGGTCCTCCTTACCGCCTATGTAACGCTCTGCCTAGAGAGCGCCGTATGATGAAATAACCCATGAAAAATGTAATTAAAATCACATGTTGTCATTGCCATTGAGCATAAACGAAATTAAGCAATCGTACTTCAATACCATATTACATTATCTCCCTGAGAAAAAATCGAATTTATGCACGTTTTTCGGATAATATCTATCATTAAAATGCTTTTTGTAGGGCCTTGCGCAATCAGTCAACAAAATTGACCAAAACTAACATAAAATTTCTCAGCTGAATTGATCTACTGATGAATTATGAGTTTTACGAAGATACTTTTGCAGATAATCCTTGCAGTTATTAGTTTTTTATCAAATTGCCATATGTCGTAACATGGAAAATTTCACTCAAACTAAACAGAACTAAGCGCGTATCGCCCGTTTTAATCACTTTGGTTTTCAATGGGATAGGCTGCCGAAATGCTCGCATAGTCTTATCAGCGGAACTTTGCTCACTGTTGCCTCCTGAGGGCTGACGGAATGGCTCTAAACGCCTAATTGCTTAATGCAAACTGCACTTGTACATGGCCAAATAAGCCATTTTTTGATGCAGAGGTTGTGATTGTGACCAGATGATCTTGCTAGCCCAATTATTTGAAAATCTCTTCTTTGTGCTATCCTAAGAGGTGTCTATTGAACGGAGATTTAGGGAATGGATCATCATTCCAAGTATGGAGATATCATCCTCGTGCAAGGCAAAAAATGGCCGCTACAGGGCATTCTTTCCAGCAAAATTTGGAACTGTTTCAGGGTTTGACTCAGGGTGCAAGAGTTCCAATGTAGCAAGAAATGGGAGGAGACCAGTGAGTTGCCACCTGGAGGGGGGAAACCCCCACATCCCCTGACTATGCTAACGGTATAAAGGTTGATGATCTATGCCATCATCATATCAGTATTTTGATACGCTTGTTTTGATTCATTCATTTATCATATTTAATCACGATTTCCCACCAGCTTAAAATACATAAATCAAAATATAAAACAAATATATATATACACAACTTACAAATCAACGTTTAATGTTCATAACTAATAGATTTATGAGAATGCCAGATTGCTGATCTTCCTGGGTATTGTGCTTGGAGAGGGATTTTAATTCTGGAGAAATCCCATCAGTCTTTTTTTAAAAGTGTTCATCGGAACTTTTGCAATGGAATTTCGTTCCATGACTTTGCACTTGTATAGAAAAAACTTGTTTTAGAAAACTCAATGTTCAATCAACTGTTTCCGACCTTATTCTGAGCTATGACATAGATGAAGGAAGCCCTTGATTGTCTTATGATCAAATCGCAGATGGATCGCAGCTACTTTCAGCATATTCACTCTGTATGGGAGAACAAAGAGTTTGTTCTCCCTGGGCGTGTCATTTCTTTATTATGCTCGTGGGAACTTGTTGTTTTTAGTCGGTGCGCTAATGCCCGTGTTCGACGAATAGTAATCAGAAGTGTCGGAACAAAATGAAGAATAATGATAAACAATTAACTATGGCTGAAGAGAAAGACTACTTTTAATATGTTAAGTTATGTTTCTGCTTTTCCCGCGTTGTTATGCAGCTCATAGTCATCTAACCAACATACTGCCAGAAAAGATCTACGAGAAAGAGGATAAACTCCATGTAATCGAGGCGTGGTGGAAGTCATAAAAGCAGGGGGTGGCACCAGGATTTGACCGGAGGGAGAGTTAGGTTCCCTGACAGGGGGGTATTATAGATAAGTGTTGTAGTTTTGCGTCACGTGATAGGTAAGCACGTGGATTGAGAGAAGGGAAGAGCTAGGCCAGCCATTTCTTCCAACATGGTGCCGTTTGACCGGGTATTTTGATTTAGTAGTTTATTCTCCAGGGGCCACGGAGCGATCTGAAAGTGGGAATTGGGAATTGCCATAACGCGAAGGGTGAAGGACTCAGATTTAGCAGAAATACCACGAAATGCATCAATGAAGAAGTGCAGGTGCGTGAGAATGTTTATTGAGTAAAGTTTATACTGTTTTTTTTAAACTGAAAGTTTTAACGGCTCCCTGAAAGACAGCATATTAGCTGATGGGGTTACCGTGCGTAAAGAATTAAATGATGATTATGAAATGATGATGATGAGTAACGATTGACAATTGCCAAAAGGAAACCCCCATTGAAGATGCAAAACCTAGATGGGCAGCACGAAACAACACATCTACGACTGCAATGTAGTATACGGATCATAGCCTGTAAGCCGATCAGGTCAAAGCAGTACGTTGCGTGTATTGCAATGCAGCGCACAAATCGCACTCGTAACAAACCACGAAGTCAGAAGGAAAATCTTGTCGCAGAAAAATCGCTTTTTCGTTTGCTTGAGATCGGGACATGTCGCGCGAAATTGCCGCACCAACACGCCTTGTTTAAAATGCAATCACCGACATCACTGTACGATTTGCGAGGGTTGTTCGCAGGAAATTCTGTGCGAAAAGAGCAGCACAAGTTAACTAAGAGAGAAGAGCGGCGTTTCGTTGGAGAGTATGGGCCATTCTACCGCTAATATGCACGCATACGCAAACGTAAACGCGATAAATTCGGTGCTATTGCAAGTCGTGCAGGTACAAATGAAAACCTCTTGGAAAACAGGAAGTCTCCACAGTTCGCCCGCTACTCTGGGAGCCAAAAGAGTTACGTGACGAAAGAAGTAAAAGATGCCCACGAATTTCCTGTAATCAGTAAGACCAAGCTGGTGATTAAAATTTTTGAAAACACTGCACCGAAGATCACGTCGTGCAAAATTGTTCAAAGTGGAATCTGGTGCAATGATAGTATGAAATTTGTTATTCACGCAAACGTAGTTTCAGTCATCTGCACGCCTGTAAGCAAGCAGGTATTATCGTCAGCCATTGCGAAATACGAGCATTTGTTTGGTTTAGACCTGGCGGGCCATTGCGAAGGGGGCGAGTTGGATGTCGATAGAAAGGTGGGAATTCTTGTCGTTATCGAATGTCGTTATTTTTAGATTTCATAGGCTTTGCTCTGGACTTAAATCGAGCTCTTTTATCTTAAACACAACAGTTCGGTATCATATGTTGAAGTTCCAGAAAGATGATCCCAAGTTTGTGGAAACAGTTATCAATTCTCTCTATTGTGATGATCTTGTAGGTAGCGTAAATGATGAAAATGAATGTCTTTTGCTTTACGAGAAACTTAAAAAAATGATTTGCACAAGGGGCTTTCAACATGCGAAAGTGGGTGTCTAATTCAAAAGACGTATAAGACAAAATCAATGAATGAAGAAAATAATTACTAAAATATTGTTTTCAGCCACCATAACAACCTGAACCAGTAGTAACCAGCCAGTAATCAGCCAGAAATCTGTAGCAATCAGCCCTCATTATTAACTTGTTATTTTGAAAAGGGTCATTTCAAGAGGGGGGTTTTTAGTGCAAAACTGTAAAACCGCAGCTAAATTTTGAAAAACCGCAAAACCACATTTTAAAAGACAAAGTCAGCAGCTACGTCATAGCATTGAAAAATTGAACTCACAGCTACATAAGGAATACTGCCCGCAAATGATTATGGAAGCCAATAATCAGCATCAATTTTCAAAAAATCTGCACATGCTTGAAACTGGGCAGATGCGTTAATTCTTGTGAGGCTAATGGACGGCGGTAAGCGTGTATTAACCCTTTTTAAGGAATTCGGGACCTAATCTTAGGCCCCGTTTACACGATGCCGGTACGACGCCGGCTCGATATGACACCGGTGTCAAACCATGCCAGTGTGTGATTTTTTGAGTCCCGTTTACACGATGCCGGTGCGATATCATTTCGGCTAGCAAAAACAATGGTTATGATATCACACAATAATTTTATTCTACGCTTGCGCATTAGCCATAAAAAAGGCGCCAAGCACATAGCAAAGAGAGAAAAACAAATCGCAGTTACACACAGTTCTTGATCGAAGGAAAAAAGCCAAAAAATGCCACCAAAAAAGAAGACGAAGACAAGTGGAAGTCAGGAAAAGTCTACCCTATTCACTTGGAGTGAACAGGAGCTAGAATTACTATTTAATGTTATTCAACACTACATTGTCATGTCTGATTTTGTTAAAAAGGGCCGCATTTCGTCACAAAGCTCAGTAAAAGTGTCCTTTGACAATCTAAAATATTCGATCCATTCTTCCAATATGACAACATTGTCTAGAAAATTCTGCCACCATTTACCAGTTTTCCCCGGCCTAGTCCAAAATCGCTTCGGTTGCATTTCTTCCTCATCTTCTTCGCCCCTTTCTGAGGGCTCGTCACGGAAACCGAAGCAAGAAAATTCATTAATTCATTTGGTCTTCTTTTATGATGTGCATTCTTTGATTATGTTAGAGACTCATTCAAAATTACACCCAGGGTCGATGTGCCTTCTGAGGGATTAGAACTTCTCTGTGTTGAGATATCTCCACCAAAAAGCAAATCCTTTCTTGTTGTGGCTTGGTACAGACCGCCAAGTGACCCAGTCGATTCCTTTAACAAGCTGGAAAAAGTCCTTGCTTTCCTTGACAAGGATGGCAATGAAATTATTCTCCTCGGAGACACAAATTGTGATCTTACCAAGAAATCAACTGATCACACACTGGATAACAATGCAAAACATATTTCTAGTTTGTATGAGCTTTTCAGTTTCAAACAGCTTATCGAGGAACCAACTCGGGTCACTCTTCACACTGCAACAGTCATTGACCATGTTGCCACAACATGTCCCAGAAACATTTTAAGTTCAGGAGTGCTTGAGGTTTCCTTGAGTGATCATTAAATGGTTTACTGCATTCGGAAATTTAATGGAGCAGTAGAAAAAGGTCACAAAAAGATTAAGACTCGTAAAATGAAAAATTTTAATGAGGAAGCATTCCTTGCCGATGTTTCCGGGATATCTTCGGAACAAATGCTTACTGACGCTGATGATATCAATTTGCTTGTCAATTATTGGTCTGATATGTTTTCTAAGACCATAGAAAAACACGCGCCTTTAATTGAAATGCGGGTTTCTGAGAAATATTGCCCCTGGATTAACAAGGACCTTAGGGCTTTGATGCGCACAAGAGATAAACTAAAAAAATCGGCAGTCAAAAGTAAATCACCAATCCTTATGGATTCTTACAGAAAGATCTGTAATAAGGTCAATGTCCTTAATGTTCAGTTGAAGAAGCAGTATTATACAAATAGGATCTCTGCATCTAAAGGTAATATGAAAGAATCTTTGTAAGCAATTAATGAACTTCTCAACAAGAGATCAAAGTCAAGTAGCATTGATTGTCTTAAAGAATCTGGTACTGAAACTCGGATCAAAAAGGATGTCTCTAATGCAATGAACAATTATTTTTGCACTATCGGTAGTGATCTAGCTGATAAAATACTACCTGCAGCTAATCCCCTTCTATCAGGCGAATATGAAGTTAACATAGATAAGGCTAAGTTTAACTTCAAGATAATTGAGCTGAAGAATATCAGGGATGCATTTGCAAGGTTAGAACAACAAAGAGCTTTGGGATCGACAATATCTCTAGTTACTTTTAAAGCTTGCTTTGCCCTATATAGGAAACTCTCTGGCTTACCTGTTTAACACATCCATTGAAACTAGCCAGTTTCCAGATTCTTGGAAAGTGGCTAGAATTATTCTGATTTTCAAAGATGGAGATAGGACTGAAAAATCTAATTATCGTCCCATATCTGTATTACCTGTCATCTCAAAGCTCTTTGAAAAGCTTGTTTTCAACCAGCTGTACCAGTATATGAAAGAAAATAGTCTCTTTACATCTGACCAATCAGGTTTTCTGCGGCTACACTCCACTCTAACTTGTCTGCTTAAAATGAGTGATGACTGGTACAATGGGCTTGACCTCGGTAAGCTCGTTGGACTGGTATTTATTGACCTGAAAAAGGCATTTGATACGGTCGACCATGATATTCTCTGTAAAAAACTCGAACTTTATGGCATTCAGCAGCGAGAGCTGTCTTGGTTTAGGTCTTACTTATCCAATCGCAAACAATTCTGCAGGGTTAATGGTGTTGATTCAAATGTCGGGAGAATAGAGGTGGGTGTCCCACAGGGCTCATGCCTTGGCCCTCTTCTATTTCTCATCTATATCAATGATCTTCCCCTGACCGTACAACATTCTTCTGTTACTATGTATGCTGATGATACCAGTCTTTGCTATCAGTCTCGCGATTTGACTCAGCTAAATGAGGCTATGAATAGCGATCTCAAGAAGTTGGAGACTTGGTTGCAAGGGAATAAGCTATCATTGAATGTGGCAAAAACTCATTCAATGCTCATATCCACCAAGCAGAAGGGTAGCTCTCTCAGAAGTCGAAATCAAGCCCTGGAACTGAAGATACGTGACAATAAACTAGAAGTTGTTCAAAAGACTAAGTACCTTGGAGTGCAAATTGATTTCTCTTTAGATTGGAAAGAGCAGATCAAAGCGGTTACTACAAAGGTCTCCAGGGCGATCGGCTTTTTGAGACATGCTAAATCCTTTCTGCCTAAGGCAAGCTTGAAAACTCTTTACATTGGTATTGTCGAGCCCCACTTTCGATACTGTTGCTCTGTCTGGGGTTGCGCTGGGTCTACAGACATCAACCAGCTATAAAAACTTCAAAATCGTGCTGCTAGGATCATAACAAATAGCAGCTTTGATACCCCAAGCAGACCACTTATTGCAGAGTTGGGCTGGAAGACTATTGAAGAACTTATTGACAATGAAACCTAAACAACGGTCTTCAAGTCACTCAATGATTTGGCTCCTCAATACCTGTGTAATCTCTTGACCAAAAACTCAGCATGCTCCTCTCGCAGCCTTCGGAACACTGAAACTGATTTGAGGTTGCCAAAGAAAAGGTCAGCAAATGGACAAAAATGCTTTTCTTTCCGTGAAGCCAAACTATGGAATAGCCTTCCTGCTGAGTCTAAGACGACATCCTCCCTAGGTGGTTTCAAAAAATCAACACAGGGTTGATTATTTTCTTTTATACTGATAGGTTTCTAGGTTTTAATAGGTAAATTTTTGTCTAATAGGTTAATAGGTTTTTAATAGGTTAATAGGTTTTTCATAGGTTAATAGGTTTTTAATTTTTTAGTATTTTAATTGTTTATCGTACTTAATTTTTATCGGAAGGCCCCTTGAAAAGTATTTTAATTGTTTATCGTACTTAATTTTTATCGGAAGGCCCCTTGAACACCAACCTCTGTTGAAGGGCAACCCTCCCTAAACAAATCAAATATATGATGTGCAATCGTTCGCAAAATAAGTACAATATTGACTTGTAACAGTGCAGCAATGGTTTTGATATAACTGTGATTGAGTGCCATTTTGAAAATCGTATAAAAATTCGCGGTTTTTCTGGTGGGAAACAAAAGAGCCATAAACAAAAGAAGATTACGCAAATAACCCTCGATTTGATTGTTTTTGCCCTCGAATTGAAAGTGAAATGAAATCGTTTCGGTGCGACGCCGGTTTGGGCCGTTTACACGACGCCGCTACCACGCCGGCATCAAATCAAACCGGTGTGGCTACCGAACTGGGTTTTCACACCTTTTATGCCGGCGTCGTACCGAACTCTTGTCAACGGGTGGTCAAAAAACAAAAGATTCCACACCGGTGTGAAATCGAACCGGCGCGGCACCGGCATCGTGTAAACTGGGCCTTATTCCTAGTGCCAACAGTACTCCGTTATCTTAAGATATTTTCAGTTCTTTGGTAACCACGGTAAGCTAGGATTATGGGATGTAAGGGGACACATTACGAGAACATCACTTAAACAATAAGCTATCATTAAGGGACAATCATTAGCAAATCCCTACAATCTTGCCCCCCCCCCCCCTGAGGAATTTATAATTTGCCTCTTGAAGTGGGTGGTGACTCAACTTAAGGGCTGAAAAAACTGTGAATAATTTGGATTAGCCCAGGCAAAACGGCTAAACATTTGCACTTAACGTTTACTGAACATTGACTGAACATTGACTAAACATTGACTGAACACTGATTGGACATTTGTCACCGTGTCCAGCGTGTCAACATAATAAAATATTTTTGGGGTAGCAAAACGACTGAACATGTGTTTTCCAAAGTTGCCAAGGAAATTGGTTTCTTAAAACATGCTAAGAGCTTTTTATCCCACACTGCCATAAACAGCCTCTATAGTAGCATTATAGAACCCCATTTCGGATACAGCTGCTCTGTATGGGGATGTGCAGGTACAACAGAAATCAATAGTTTGTACAAGCTGCAGAACAGGGCTGCTGAGCTTGTTACTGATAAAAGTTTCAATACACCCACCCAACCACTGATTAAAAATTTTGAGTGGAAGACTACAAAAGAACTAATTGAAACTGAAATAAAAACAATGGTCTTCAAGAGCTTTAACGAACTCGCTCTTTAATATCTTCGCAATCTGTTTATGCAGAACTCACAATGTACCAAAGACCTTGGGTTACCAAAGAAAAACACTTCCGCGGGTCAGAGATGCTTTTCGTTCAGGAGTGCACAACTTTGGGATGAAATGAATGAAAAATGAAAAACAAAATAAATATTGTTTAGTGAACATTTCTTCTGCAATGGAATGCTCGCGGTTTGATGGTATTGAATTTGGTTTTAGGAGCGTGGGGAAATTAACGACAGGATGCAAAGGAGATGGAAACAAATTCTTCCGCCAAAATTTCAATATCAATAATCATGGATCGTAAGACACAATCATGGACCATTTCCTGTTGTTTTTGGAACTAATTGAAGCTAATGATTCAATTCTTTCCTTTACTTACGAAACTATCCTTTGATATTGATAATCCAAGTCTTCCCAAAGTTTAGGGCTACTTTGAGGGCTAGCTCTGAATCAAGTTTCTTATTGAGATTTAGGTTGACGCTGGATACTGGGACGCCTGCACGTACAATCTATATATGTGTAAATCGCATTGCATTGCATTGCATATTGCAGTCATAAGACCTTGTCACACTGTGCAATTTTGTCAGGCCTTGTAACGCTTTGCACAGTGTAACAAAGCGTGTCTCGCAATTTTTCTGCTTCGCGCAGCGTTGCACGTAAAAGAACTCGGGTCTACTTCTATCTGCAACGCCATTGCATAGCGTAACACCCCTCAGCATTTTTAATCGAAATGCACGCGCAGAGCTTATTTAATACCCAATATTTATTTTCGCGAAGTGACTAATTGACCGGCAGTCCACTACGCGTGCGTATGGCCTTAAAATCGTGATTCTTGCGCTAAGTTTATATTGCAAAATTTTGCGTACAGTGAGTAGTTTGGGTGAAAATTCTGAATTGATCGATAATTATCAAGACGAAAACTCCGTGTCTTTGTGCAAATTTGTTTTAGCGTGTATAAATGCAGACTTACATTCGATATTTTAAAAAATGACGTTAATGACGCTATTGCCTTGTCCTTGTTGCTTTTTGCCATAAAAGTGTGCGTCGGTTGATTTTGGTTTGATTTGCTTGACAGTCCCCAGGAAATCTAAATGTTATAGGCCACCTGCCTCCTACCCTTGGCCGAACTTGCATTTAAACTACATCTACCTTCACATCTGCAGCTTTCTCCTTTTCTTGCAATGTTAAATGCAAGCCTGCCGGTCAAAATGATTGAAGCGATAGTTACAGGAAGGTTGGCGGACTGCCAGTCAAGTAGTCGTTATTTTTGAAGGCCCCATTTGAGTATCCATTGTACAATTCTTTTAGCAATTTGTCTCACAGCGCAAAATTAAAAATCTTAACATACCGCCATTGACATTCTTGCTAGCAATCAAAATGTCAACTTCATAATGAACACAGAGCAATGCGAATATTTTTACCAAAAAACTTCGTTTTGTGACCCAAAGAAGCTGAAAAAACACATCGCGATTCTGATCGTTATGCTGGAGCCAAGTCATTTGGGATCTGGTTCTGAATTAGCTCATTCTCAAATGCTTAGATTTTTTCATAACGCTTTGCCTCTCTGAACAATAGGTTTAGCACCTAAAACTCGAAAGTCAATAGAATTGTTATCTATGCTTCCTTTACATTGCTCCGTTTTCAAATGAAAACGTTATGAAAACGGTAGGCGTTCACAATGCGCCAGCGAAAATATAATCGTAGCCTCCTTTGCAAACCAATCAAGCTCCGAACAGAAGCCACTGCAAAAAAATTTGAACGATAGTGACCATCTCTCGACCAGGGGGGCAAGAAAGGCAAAATTTCCGACAATTTTCGACAATTTCCGACAAAATTTCCGACATTGACTGCAAAGCAATAGATCCATTGCTTAATCTATTGTTTAAATCAGGTTAAATTTACGAGGCAATGACAGTTTGTGGTCCTTGGAGGGGGGGGGGGGGCGCTCCACATCGGCTTCGGCCATTGGCCATTTTGCAATACAATATACAATACGTTATTTGACTTTTGGGGCCTTTGAGCCTGGAAAATTGCTCCTGTTATTAGCGTTTTCAAATTTCGTCGTTTTTGGCGTTCACACCAGATCGTTTCCAAATTTATGCGGTTTCATATAGCGTTTTCGAAAAGCTCCGTTTTCGAAAACGAGCAACGAGGACGCAAGGCAAAGACGGATAGGTTTGCTCCGTATTATTCCATATTAAAACGGAGCAGTTGTAAAGCTTGTTTTTGAAAAAGTAATCAATAAAAAAATAACTCTCAAAATCAAATTTTGTTGCTAGCAGCTTTTCCTTACAAAACACGTATCCTTGGCATGGTTGGCTGATGGCAGGGGTGGCGCCAGAGGGGGGACAGGGGGCAGTAGCGTCTGGGAGTGCTAGCCTCCCTTCGGGGAAAAATTTCACGTCTGGTAGGCTTGCCTATTTTTTTTTCATGACTCCTCCACTAAAGTAATCGTTTTAATTGCGACAATTTCATAACTTGGAGATCTTTACTATCGGAAAAGCAGGTCATCATGCTGTTTGTGGATTTTCTGCATCGGAGTTTTCCCCCGGTAGCCCTGTTGTTTGGAAAATAAATAATCATTGAAGTTTCAGCTTGTTTCGATGAGGCAAACTCTTTGACTTTGGAATCTTCTTGATGGAAGTGTGTGCGATGCGCAAAAACTCCGTATAGAACCGTTTCTGTTCTGCAAGCTCTTCCTACTCCTCCACAGAAGCTGCATATGAGAAATAGCTTTGCGTATCTGATCTCCCTGTTAACGATAAAGCTTACAATTAAACGTTAGAAGAAACTTAGAAATGATTTTCGAGCTTTTGAACTCTTACACAGGAAGCCAGATGTTCCTTCACCTATGATTGAATTATCAAGCCTTGATTCCTCACACACAGGGCGCCAGTGTTTGCAGAATTAACAGACTTTAGCATCCAAACGCAGTATGGAAATGCAGAACGTGGCCCAGCTATCTTCAATTTGACACCGTTTACCAGTCGTTATTTGTAACTATTTGATACATATGCCATAACAAAGAAATGATAATGTAAGAATAAAATATTTAATGCTTTCCAATAGCTGATAGAGAACTACCTCAAAGCATGGCTGTGTAGATTTCTTTGCGGTAGACACTTACAAAAGTACAACCTCAACTGGCTCTTTTCATGATTTATACGAAAGTACATAGTGCAAAAGCACAGTTAATCATGCGACTATAGCTAAATAAAACAGGTTGTAAAGGGTCGGATTGAAAACCACAGTTTGCCACAGAATTGCTATAGGATCTAGTTGAATGTTGTCTTTTGCATTCTAACAGTGCAATTTTGCCTTTAAAGGGGCGCACGAAGAACTGTAAGGTAAAACTGCGCGAATTTTATGAAGCCTGAGATTATTTCAAATGAGCAATTCTGGATTCATTGTAAAGTTTTCTCCTCTTTGAAAATTCTTATTGGAAAAAGCAACTATCTCAATAAAAACTCTAAAAATTGGAAAATTAAGATTTACCATACTTCACAAATAAGGTGGTTGTATCTCAGGGAAAATATCGCCTGAAACCAGCTGAAAAACTCAAATAAATTTGCAGTAGCTAATTTGATAAAAGACTGCGATTGTAAGCTAAATTACTCTTGGAAGCTAAATTTTGCTGATCATGCTGCCGTTATAAAATACTGTCTGTCTTTGTGCCTAAGCATAAATCTTTAGGAGAAATGATAGAAATAGAACGGTCAATCACAACCTACAGAAGTAAAAAACGACAAACAGGCTAGCTGAAAGATCTTTCAGAGTGGCAACTTGTACAGAATAACTACTATCATATTGCAGATAAGAACAAAGTACCGCTATGGTGACTTATTTGTCGCTCGGATGTTTTTGTCCCCCACCCTTCCCAGGAATAAGGCATCTGCAGAGAAAACTAGGTGACCTCGTGTCCTTTACCGCTCTGGTTGGCATTCTTCAATAAAAAAAGATACTAGTTTTAGTTTCATGCAAGTAACAGTGCAAATGCTCATGCAGCTTCTACATCACAGCAATGATTGATAAACAACTTAATTGGATGTGCCTTATCAACCAAAAATCCTTATTCACATTAGCTCGCGTAGGCGAGGTATCGCCTAATGAATGCAGCACCTTTTGAGGCCTCATTCGTTTCTTATTGAATTGAAGCAAAGAAACAGTCGAGCTCTTTCTTTATAATACTGTAATCTCTATGCACAGGAAATGTCACTTGATGGAAGAAATCAGCTTAGATTCATCTAATGGCGATTTTACAAAAGTTTCGTGCGATTAATCCTTGTTTTTTGCTGCTTTAAAATTGGCCAAATCTGGAGCATTACCTTATATAATCTCATAATCTCATTATGCAAAGACGGTTACATTATTGATATAATGTAGCTTGAGCCATTCATTTCAAAAAAACAATTTTTTTCAGCTGCTAACATCTACAAAAAGCATCGAAAGCCGAATATTGGAAAAGGTTTTAAGTAACATGATAGGCTACCACATTTGAAAAGCCGATAACAGAATATATCAAATAGCATTTTGAGGTAGTCCATCACCATTACATTACGTTACCTGAGTGCAGCATGTCTTTTTTTATGTAACCATATCACAAATAAAGCGTTGGGCTAAATCTCAATCAAAGTTAAAGCGTTCTCAGATAAACCTAGATTTAGTAGCATAGTATACCACCTGGATATATATCCTCACACGGGGCATCAGTGGTTACTTACATTGATTACGCTTTACCACGGGCCCTTGAAAATTTCGTACCAAGGGCTCACTTTGAGTGGGATGAAGAAGTAACTTTCGTTGGAATGTTCCTATCTGCGAAGTTAGGAGCTGGCGGTCAATCCATCCAACTCTCATACAGCATATCAATAGGAGAAACTGTAATGTTTGAAAGTCAGATTCAGAATTTTAGAGTTAAGATTAATGTTCGTCTCACGGCTTTAATATTTTGATTGATTGGCTGGTCTTTGCGGTCATTCTAATTGGCAAATTTTTCAAAATGATTCATCACAGTAAGAATCATTTCAATCCAAGGTAGATTGCACGTATTTTGGACCTGCTGTTTCATTATTTGCCATGTTAAACAGTGGGTTAATCAGCTATGGTATTGACATGTGGTACTCCTTTTTGCCTTAAATGCAGATGTTATTCGATGAGGTAATGTTAGGGTCATATCCCTACCAAAGTCCAGTAACGCTGTTAACCTTCCTCCGGTCAAGAAACATACCGGAAAAAACCGTCCTCACAAGACAACAGAAAATGGGGATGGCTTGGGTGTGCAATATGAGTTTCTATTGTTATTCGTGGACCCTCCTCCAGCTGTTGACCGTGTGACCGTTATGTTTTCTGAACACTAAACACTTCTCTTATTATCTCCTTATCATATGCGTTTCCATTAAGATCAATCGTTTTTTTCGTGTGAAAAAACGCTTAACACACGCTGTAAGGCTCCATCTTTAAAGTCGGTATTTTCCCGTTTATTGTTTTCCGTCCCACAAGTCGCCTACACGCTCCCGTAGATCTCACAACTTTAAGTGATTTCATTGCAGTATTAACGTAAAAACTGACATTTCATTTGCTGTAATGTTTCGCAATTCCCAGCATCTGGGAACCGGTAATGAGTGTCTTATCATTGCATGAAAAGGTGAAAATATAGTTAATTGGTACTATGTAATTTTAAAAAGATCTCATTTAAGGGTCTTCTTTTAAGGAATCAAATTCCTAATTGGTCATCAGAAGAACAGTTTTCTTCAGAAAATTCCCTTAATGGGTTGGAGACGCCTTGAAATGTTTTGAAAGTTTACGAATGCAACGTCTTGCACTAGTGGTGTCCAAGGTAGATATGCTGACAAAATGGGCGTGCAATGCATTATGTGCAAACAAGGTAGCAGCATTTGCCGATGAAATACCCTTTCATGGCCAAAAATTCTTTGTTTATCAATCACAATTGTATGCCTGGGGGTAGGGGTGTCACTCCCATACGGTCCCTGCTCATACCTACAAAGATGAAGAAAAGATCCAAATGCTCAGCTTCATTAAAATTTCGTTGTGTTTTTGCAATGCAATATGGAATTATGCAAATCTGATACAAAAATACAAGAAGCTTTTGTGATTTAATTTGATTCTTTTTATGAGTTAGAAGATGTATTGAAATATAATTTGATAAACTCGCATTGTTCAACAAACTTTTCGAGAATAAGGTGCCATAAAAAAACCATTTTTCATATGTTCACATCACATTCAAAACGGTTAAAAATTGATTCCATGGCCAGCACAGATAATCAGTATTCTAAGCTTATCCCAACCCCTTGCAAACCTCGAGAGGGTATCATAACAAATATATGGTAGCCAGGACGAGCCATTTTTAAGTGGTACCTTTTTTATATAGCATATTTGTGTAAAAATGATAATGGTAACAATGATAATAATGAATTTTATATGCAGGATTGCATTTTCAGTAACATTGCTGCTATTAATAAGACATACTGCTTGAATAATTTTTTATCAACTTGTTTGATTTCATCATCATATATGAGTTCAGTTTTTTCAAAATTTGACTCCAAGCAGGATCTCTATCTCGTGTAGAATCATCATGATGCTAATGTTACAATTTACCAATTAGAAATGTTAGAGAGCAAGGCACAGCAATGCTGGGGTGGCGCCAGGATTTACCCGACGAGAGGCTACAGCCCCCTACCCCTCTCTGGCTCCACCCCTGCAGCAAAGAAAATACTCAAATTTGCTCTGCTGCACAAAGCAAAGTAATAAACCGAGTATCATTTTTCACTTCTACTTTCCGAGAAGAGCCTGAATATATACGCATAAATGCACAGAACTGAGATCGGTAAAGCAAATCTGTTTTGTTGTAACATTATTAGATATCATTGGCTTGCGTTTTTGATCAATTTATTGGCATCTTTTTTTAATAAAATCTGTTTTTTGAATAATCAGTATTTAAATTAAAATTGGAAAACTCTATCACGAGGAGCAACAAGACTGTATAGAAGGAGAATTACATGACCAGAAATTAATTAGAAGTAATTTCAAAAAGATTGTATTCGTGCCAACAACGTTGCCTAAATGCCTTCGGGAAAACCGGTGCTAGGGTGTTGTTGTTTCGCACTTGACCAGAAATAAATTTTCCTGTTCAGGGGGCTCATAACGCAATGAGAAATCGATCTGTTCTCTTGAAAGGCTAGCGTTAGTGGCGTAGGAGTCAAGAGCATTACTCTAGGTGTTGGTGGCACCATAAGCAGGAGGATGGTCTGTAAGGTTTCTTCTTATGGAAGGACAAAAGAACCCCCTCTTGGACTGGTAACAAAGAATCGAAGAAAAGAAGGGCAGAAAAAGAGCTTTGTCAAGGATCAACGGCACACTTGACGAAGGTGAAATGGGAATCGACTGAGCAGATCCCTAATACTTGGGCGCTACAGGCTGATTATCGCTATGATCCTGACGCTAGACTAGAGTAAACTGATCAATGAGCATAATTCAACGCCTGTAACGCAGGCTAACTAAAGCCAGAACATTGTGCTTATAATAACACACTGTGAAAGTCGATTTCAATGATTAGATGAAAACACAAAGTAATTCCCAATTTCTAGCATTCTCACTGCAACATTCTTATGTGAATGAATATCAAAAGTGAATATGCTGCATCACGTGCAGGAATAACGCCAAGACAAAGAGCGACAAACTTGAAGGTAGAGTTTTATGTGTATTCAGTTAAAATTTTTTCAAGAAACTACCAAAGTGTCTGTCATTTATGGAATAAATCAGTCAGCAATATTTTGCATTTATTTGGCAATGAAATTGATTGAATATAACGGCAAATCTGTTAATCAACATTTGGTAGATACGGCACCGGTTTCCATAGAGCTTAGAACAAGCTACTTAAATAAACGGCCATAGCTGCTATTGCCCCCTACCTGTTCTAGAAAAAAATTTAGAACACACTTTTCTTTCCATAAACAATGCAACGCAAATAGCTGCCCGCTCGAGGCCCGAGGCCATGCCAGTGGGGGGCCATGCCCCCTAAATAGAATGTTTAAACCAAAGAAATATTAGAAAAATAGCACACTTTGTTTCAATTTTGGATATTTGCCCCCCCCCCCAAGATAATTTTATCTGGCCTCGGGCTTGGCCCGCTCCCACAAGACATGGTGCCATGATATGAAAGTTCCATCAAATTTCTCATCCAAAGCTGCTGATGGGGGTGAGGGAGGCAAGAGGGGGAAGCAATTAGTCACCCATGAATGAAGATGTTTAGCGCATGACATAATGATGTTGTTCCAGGGTTCGCCAGGAAGTCCTATCCAATGTCTAATCGACGTCTGTTCCGCGTTCTCAGATTGCCTAGCCGTTCCGCCTTTTCTTGTAGCATGGAAATCTCTCGTTTTCCCATGTATTACAAATCATAATCTGCTGCGGTTGTTGCTAAAAACCATGTAATGATTGGAATGCATTTCCTACTATTGTGTGTATGTGTTACAGAGTAATAGCATAGTACAAGTAAACAGATAAGAGAAGAGCAGAAAGAAGAAGCAAGCAGAGTACAACGTGAAAATGGTAGGCTGTTTCAGTTCATTGATTTGATAGAGTAATATTGTTAGATGAAATAGTTAGCTGCTTAACAGGAATATAATATTGCATTTGAGGATGACAGTTAAGCAGGTATAAGGCCAAATTTAAACGAAACTGTTAGGAAAAAGAGTGTCATTAAAAAGGTCGACGAAAGAGATTTCTCGAGCAGTACATGCCTTTTTATATTCTCAAAATGTCACGCAATGGTCATTACTGAGTTTTTTCCGATGTTGGAATGAGTGCATTTATGTTTCGCTTCATCGATATTCTTATCCTTTTACTTGTTTTGCTGATTCTTTTAAAAGTTGTAGAGAACACACCACTTGTCAATGTTCTGGGTGTTTTTCGTACAAAGCAATCGTATTTACCGTCTTTATCGAAAAACTTGGGAGTTGGTAGAGTCGTGTTATGTAATTAAGGCAAACTCAAGCGTATTTCAACCCTTCAGGATGAGACAAGGTAATATTTTTGGTTGGCTGTGTGTTTGATAAACTGTTAAAAAGTTACAGTGTCTAATAGGTCTCATTAGATTTTTGTTTAAAGACTCACTTTATTAAAGGACTCAGATCTTTGGCCTTAATTAGCTTATCAGCTAAATGTATTTTTTGTTCATTTTAGCCAACGTTAAAGAAATTGTTTATAATAATTAATAATAATTATAATAATAATGATAATAATCGTAGATCACATTAAGCAGAAGACTCATTCTGTGTGCTGTATTTTGCACCTACTCCTTGTAAAATTTAATTCTTTGTTGACATTGTGTCTACCACCACTTCAAAAAAATTAATTGTCAAGGATAAAAGCTTTATATCTTTAGAGGCCCCTCATTTCGCACATGAAACACGAGAGTACCGTCAACATTTTCGACTATCTCTACAGTTAATATAACGAGCCTACTTTGATAAAGTTTGGCCATTTATTTTACCTCATTACCGAATTTAGCCGTTTATAAAAAATATACCTTTTCTCAAAAAGGAAAGTCTTGCACAAAAAGGGGAAGGAAAGTCTTGCAAAAAACCTTAAGACCTGCAAATTCAAAGCAAAGAAGCTGCGCAAGAGCTAAATATCAAATTTCTCTCTCTGGCGGAGAAAGAGTCGTTGCTAGACAAGATGGCCAGGGGGTATATGTGGAAAATTTGCTCATGTTAACGGCGTGGTATGGATGCTTCCAGCACAGGTCGCAGAGTAAATTTCGAACGATGGATTGTGTTCAGAATTTTAGCCGGGATAGTTAGGGTTCACCATTTTGAAGAGCCAATTTGTTGTCGCTTATAAAAAAAGATTTGTTTTAAGTCCCCCCCCCCTGAAATCGCGTGTTCCATAATGTAGATTATGTTACAAGTCATGCAAAAGTGAATAGCAATACATCTTGGCACATGATTGTCTATCTTACTTCTAAAGGTGCGACGCTGCCATGAGGTCGATTAAATATTTCTGCCTTCTTAACTACGTTGACCATTCTCAAATTACCGCAAATCGCAGTATCTGATTTTAAATATTTATTCCCTGCAAAGCCAATCTCGTAAAAGGGCGGACTTATAACAATTTACTTTTTGGCTTTACCGCTTCTAAATGATAATAAGTCGCCACAATATCCAGCCTTAAAGATTAAAGACTCCAAAAGTATTTAGGAGACAGCGGCAAATAACTCCAAATAGTAATTTGGTGTTGCGAGCAGTATTTAACTGCAGTATTATATCTCTACAAATAAAGTAGCATGTGGAGAGTACCGGTGTTCATCGTTTACAGTCAAAAAGTCCCTTGACTTTTGAAACAGGCGTCAGAGGCAAGAACGCGTTGCAACACAGTCAAGGGGGTTTTATTGCAAACGGACATCAGGACAATACCAAAATGCGTAAATTAGCTGCATTTTTACTTTAACAAGGGGTACAAGCTCCTTAGCCCCCAGCCCTCAGCCCTTTGACCCCATTAATCCCCCGTAAAGGAAGTTTTGTTGCTCACAGAGACATTATGAATTATACTTACCCCAATCGCAACCATTCCGAAAAGCGTGCCCATTTTCTCAGTCCAGATTTTTTTGTATTTGATTTGTATTATTATGATTCACCTAAACCACATCCTTTGCATCAAAGTTCACTATATTGGACATAAATAAAACTTTAATTACTATGGACTATGTAAATAATTACATTGTCTCATTTAGCAGATAGCGAGTTTTATTAAATAACCTTAAAGAACAAGTAATTCTACCTTTATTACACGCCTGTTGTTTTCACACAGACTGCCAACACCTAAATTCTTTTGATTAATGTTTTGGATCCAGAATTAACGCTTCCAATTTCGAATGCATATATGTCTTTTCTCCGTGTTTTTAAAACACCTGAATTAGCAAGAAAGCTTTCATCAGGTAGAATGTGATTAGTGCCAATCAGAAATCTAATCGAGGCTTTCACGTTTACTGTCCAGTGGAAACATCCCAGAGAAACCACGATAAAATACCGTGGGGCAGAAGTCACAGGAGTTGCATAAGTTTAACTTTTTTGCCGCCTTCCCCGATGCCCCCTCAAAGACATCGAATTTATTATAGATAAATACAATCAACATTCAAAATCAATCATGCCTTATTATCCTAATGCCAAGTATATCAAATTAATCAACTTTCTAAGCTTTTTGTTAATCATAGCCACAAGGAATGTTGTTATAAGAAACATAAAAAGCAGAGCCATTTTTAACATACAAACTAGGTGGCCATTTGTCCCCCTCCTCCAGTCCCTTTCTTTTGAAACAAGGGACAAAGAACACCCTTATGACTAAGACAACAATAGTATCAGTCCGTTCAGGGAGGTATTGATAAAAAGTGCACCATATTTAGAACTAAATAATCAGTGTTTATTAAGAAAGTAAGCTTTTATTTGCGGGGCTTTAATATGTAACAAACCGATCACGTAAGTCATGTTAAAACAGCAATAAACAGAAGCGCATTAAGAGAAAAAGGGGATGCGGAAAGATGACGGGCCTCCCTGACCTCTTAAAACAGTGTCTTAATTGTACAATCAAATTCTTCGAGAAGGAAACCCAGGTACTCCCTGATTTCGGTACTCCTGTTCAATTATTGATGGATTGAAACGCACTTTAAGGGACGTAGTAAATGAATATAATTCCTATGAAATATAATTCCTTTGATGTCTATCAGGAGGCCTATTTAAAATTCGAAGCAGTTGCTGCTCAATATTTGAAAACACCTTGAAACGACAAAACTAAGATTTTCGTAAGGGCATACGCAAATATATCTAATTTCACACTTTTTGATGATCATATATTTGCCATAATGAGAAGAAACAAGCTTAATAGGCGTATTGTTGAATATCATTGGTCAACCCACGCCATCTACGGAGGAGTCCTGTTTATTATTCAAATTTGATATATCTACAAAATCTCACTTTGCAATCAAACAAAAAGCGTATTTTCTGTACTTTCGAGATGGCTAAAGGGTGTCAAACATCAGGGTTTTGTTCGAATATCCTGATTTATGTTAATCAACATTTAGATTGTCTACTTATTTGATGAAGCTACAGATTTTTCGTCACGAGGCTAACGTGTTTTGATTTTTACTCAGGCAAAATTATAGCACCACGCGTATAACAGATCAGATTCTACGATTTAATGGCAGGTTTCATGCCAAACACGTTTTTTCCCTTATGATGTATAAAAAAAATTGCATTGCAATTGTATGGCAAATTCATTTTATTCCGATATGTTTAATTACGGTTAACAATGTAGACATTTACAACGTTCTTTTTTCAGGATACAAAACATTTTGCCCGATCACCTTTGAAATACTAGATCTTGAGACTGAAATTTTTGGTAGAAAATTGCTAATCAAGTTCTAATTTACTTTGGGATTAAAGAAAGCTGTTTATAACAGAAATACAGAGTTAAGTATTTCAGTAAGGCTATAATACAAAGCATTAAACACATATCTTCTATTGTCAATTCAGCTTCATGATAATTGTATGAGTAGAAATTAAAAGTATGTACATGGCAATTTAAAGACATTTTAAAAATACAGGGCCTCCTACAACGGGGGGGCCGGGGACCGTGGCCCCTCCACTTTTTGCAAATTATGCCTTAGCTCGTGATTTTTTGCCGCCGTAATTTTTTGGCATCGAAGCTTGCCCCCCCCCCCCCCACTTTTTTGGACTTTTTTGGTCTCGTCGGAGGCCCTGAAATATCCATAATATCACAGACTTTAAAGTTTTGCATGCTATACCAACACGAAAACTCGGAGACGAAAAACTCTGAGATATTTCTGCGAGATCTCCGAGTTTTCGGCCTGGCCCTGCCTTCAAATTCAAAGATCTCCGCTTCATGAAAATGTTCACTGTTTAGGTATCAAGCAATTGAAACGATCATTTTAGCATGTGCAAACTGCAAATGGTGCTTTCAATTAACTTCAACGAAAAAGTAGAGAGCCCAAGCCCACCCCCCTGCCACGTCGTCCGAGGCCCTGTAATATTCTTATTAAATCCATTCCTGTAAAAGGTTGAGCTTGCAGGGAAATGGTTAGCAATGCATAAAATAATCGCATTTTATTTCATGGCAACGGCAAGCCAACTACCAACCTGCATTTTGAATGTAAGGATATAAGACATTAGACAAGGTTACTACTACATAGCCACTACATACAACTCCAACCTTGATTTACACTTTACTTCAATTGATTCTCATCTTCAACTACACCACGTCTCTTTGCTGCCTGGCAACTCGGAAATAGGGCCTACACGCAGATCAAAATGTTTTCAATACCTCTGTTATATCTCTATCATATTCTTTAATGTTGTGGTATTTACTTTTGATCAAAGTCATAATCCTTAAATTAAGTCCACGCCCAAGTGTCTCATTTAACGACAGATCAATAAACTTTTGTCATTAATTAAGAAGAAGTTGGAATCAAGAAATTCAATAAAATGTGGTATTAGAGAACTCGTAGATTAAGTAACCCGCTAAATTTGCTCACTGAAAGCTTTACAGGTGTTGGGTTGAGGGATTTGATGCATAAATAGTTAGCATTCGATGTACTGCAATACTGCTCTAACTATATTTGTATTAGGTAAACGCTAATAAGAAAACCAGATGGTACTATGTGCTCAAAGAAGATGTGTTTAACACTTTAAAGTCAACGTTTGACATCAGCGATTGCTCTTGTAAGAGTTAAAGTCAAAAGAGACCTGGAGTAATATTAGCCATAGTTACTATTACTCTGTTCTCTTCGGGTCCCGTAAGAAATTACGAAAAACCTTTAGCTTCAATAGTAAGATCATATATCCCCTAGTGCTAGACCCACCATGCAGCGCTTCGTCCTGCATTTTTCCTACGGTAAAGCAAGAACCTAACCCCACTCATCGCTTGCTGTAAAAGGAATGTTTAACACGAGGAGCTATGGTGAAAGGATTTTCCCATGTTGCCTCACCAATTAAGAAACTGAATGAAAAACTTTAAGAACTAAAAGAGATTGTATTGCTGAGATCGTAAGTCCATGTTTCTCACAAAAGATGCGTGGTAGTACTTGGTAGTAAAAGGAGTACAAGTAGTAGAATTTTCCCTAGTCCTCTCAATTACTTTCCCTCTCTCTGTGATTCCGATAAGCCTGCAACGCTCTCTCATGTTTTTATGTTCTATTTCTATTCCATCCGACATCTGCCTCTTCTCGTTTGCCCTCTGTCTCCTGTTCATCGCGGCTAAGACAATACTGTCCTCTCCTCACTTCTAGTGTCCTTATCTCCGCATCTTGCTTAACGTAATCGCTCTAAGCATGCCATTTACACACTCCCAATTCTTTAATGATAGATTTTCCTCCATATCTACAGCATCATTACCTCGATCATTCTCTCATCCACTTGCATTAAGAGCTGCACTTCAAATCACTCAAAAAGGCTCGTGGCTGCTTGAAAATAAGGGCATGACAGAAAGAAAATTCCATGGGAGAAAACCCCAGGACTGAGGCTAAACTAATCTTAAATTGATGGAGTCTCAATGCTTGTTAATTTTTCTCATTAGTTTAATTTTCCATTTTGCTCTTTAATAAACAGTTCTTTATATTTAGCAACTTTGAACCACAATTTTCTTTTAAATACTTTCCCATAAACCTGCACACTGATTTCCATTCGATGTTTATTGCTGACCGTGTGCACTTGGCCATTGATCGGGACTGTCTGTGCCCGTGTTGGTATTCGTGTCCGTGTTTGTGTCCGTTTTCGTGTCCGTATTCGTGTTCGTGTTAATGTTCGTGTCCGTATTCGTGTTCGTATTCGTGTTAGTGTTCGTGTCCATATTCGTGTTTGTGTTCGTGTCCGTGTTCATGTCTGTGTTCGTGTCCGTATTCGTGTTCGTGTTCGTGTCCGTATTCGTGTTTGTGTCCATGTTCGTGTCCGTGTTTTATTAAGTAGCATACTTTTAATTAATCATATTTTCAATATTTACTTATTTACTTTGAAAACTATCCAGATACCTGTTGCAGCTGTCATGTCGCAAATAACTTCTTTGAAAAAAGACCTGTAAATTAAAATATGTCAATGTTAGATATTCGCAATTGGCAAGTAATTATGGTCATACAATATTACCTTTATCTGCAAAATTGAAATAAGCAGTCTTGAATACTTTCTGCAATAATCAAAACATAAGTGTGGAGTTTTGCTTTCATCATTCGTTTCCATGTTTATTCATTTTAGCATGTTCAAATCTACATTTGGCAAATTCAAATACACTTTTTCCAAGTACCTTGCATAAGAACGATTAATTAAAAGAAATGCTATGTAAATAACTTATAACTTATAACTAGAAAGAAAAAATTAATAGGTAAAAAGTTCAGAGGCTTGCGGGTATTAATTTCGACTAGCCACCTCTACGACTTCTCAATTTCAGTATTATTTTGGTATGCTAGCAAAGGAGTAGTCGATTTCTTTGCTCGACCTTCTTCCAAACAGTTATTCTTGAGGAGCCAACTTACACTGCAGCCAATTTGTGAACTAACATAGTCTTAAATATCCTGATGCCGTATTTGTATATTATCTGATTGCAACAATTGAACGACGATTTGAGGCAAAAAGGTTGCATGTAGGGGGTGCAATAAGGGTTATGACTAGGAAGTCAATAAATTATAATGGTAATAAAATCTAGTAATAAAATCGGTGTTTGCCGGTGATGATGTTGATGATGATGATGATGATGCTGATGATGCTGATAATGTTGATGATGATGATAATGATGATGATGGTGATGATGATGATGCTGATGATGTTGATGATGATGGTGATGATGATGATGATGATGATGATGATGATGCTGATAATGTTGATGATGATGATGATGATGATGATGATGATGATGATGATGATGATGATGATGATGATGATGATGATGATGATGATGATGATGGTGATGATGATGATAATGTTTGTTATCTTTATGATAATAATCGTCAAGGCCATGAAAAAATTCAACACATGAATTATTAATTATCATTACCATGTGTACCGTTTTGATGCATTATGGGATTGTAACAGGTGTCTCCATCAGACAATTTGCCTCGCAGTAATTTTGTTTCATTCATTTCGCCGAGGCTATCACTGTTGGATGACCGCTAGATGATTGCTGAGCATCTAAACAATTTTTCATAACGCACATCTATTATAGCTGATGTTTCTTTAAAGATATGGTATGTATGATTGGTTCGAAAATAGTGTCATAAAAAGTGTTGATGACCTAACAAAGTATCAATTGCAAAAACAAGGAACTTTTAATTACCTATCTATAAGAAACTGGGCCAACCAAAGTACACTGGATGCTGAATAGAGCTAACCAACTTTCAATACGGGTGGAAAATATTCCTTAAACTTTCGATTTTAAGTTATACAGGATGCATTTCTAAATAATTTAGGTCTAACTAAAAAGTTAGCAGTAAATGTTGAAATTGATGATTTCCTTCATGACGTTCAATGCCAGGCAGTAGCGGATGATATTTTAATTCATTCTTTTCTGCTCTATTTCATTCTTCTAATATTATTTATATATACTATAGCCCAACGTCAAAGTTTAAGAAGCATGTGATTAAGACACTTGAGTATTCAATTATGAATGGTAATTAAAAGGCATTCAGTAATTATTTAGTTCTTGCAACATTAGCTGCATATAAGAAGCGTAGACACTTGGTTTGTCTGTAAAATGTAAAGTCTTTCTGCAGCCGTAGCTGAATAAAGTTGAAAATTTAGAGTATTATCAATATCTTCTGTTCTTTTTACCAATTAATTTATTAATTCGCTGTTGTCTTTGCTTTGTTTGAGCAACTTAATATGTGGTAGTTTAATCACTGATGGAGTCTCTTGAGGTTTCATTAAGAACGTCAGCTGTGTTTCAGCTGCAAGTTGCGACAAACAATAAAACGTAAGGGCTGAATAATAGAACTAAGTAACTGAACAAGATATTCTTGGAAAGCGATGGAGCGATTCTCCCCTCTGCCGCCCCCCCCCCTCTGATGGTGTCCCTGATCTTCAAGATAGCCCAGCTTCATAACAGAAAGCCTTAACTGCTTGGCTTATACACTTAGCCATTGATTGGGACTGTCCGTATCCGTGTCCATACCCGTGTCCGTGTGCGTATTCGTGTCCGTGGTAGTGTCCGTGCTCGTGTCCGTGTTTTATTGAGTATTTTTATAGTAGAGGCCTGATGCGCTCCAGCGGAGGGGGCAAGACAGTTAAAATTGAGGCCAAATAATAACAAATTAAGAATTGAGACTTTTTCTTGGGGCAGTTGCCCCCACTGCCCCTTACTTTATACGTTGCCTGGATATCACAAAAAAAGAAACGAGTATTAATAGAATAGAGTGGTATATGTAGACATCAGATTCTAAGATACTTTCGTCTCTCTGTCATGAAATCAAAGACGTAGATAAATGCTTTTTAGCAAACAAACACTACTATGCCAACTTTAAATATATGTCTTGTATGCAGTCTCCTAGAAACCCAAAGAAAACCGAAACTTCCTAATCCTGTAGTAATAGTAAATACCTGGATGGCTGTGTGCATTTTTATGCCGGCAGACAGGGTATCCGAAAACATCGTGGGCCCCCAGGAAACAAGGAAACACTAACATAACCCTCGTCTGCATGGCAAATCGTGGAAATGGAAAACGGACTTGCGACTAAGTTATGACTACCAATGATACCTTTCTGCCTCTAACCAAGGCTCAATTGCCGTCCTTTATGTCTTTTTCTGGAGGGTTGCCCCTGGGGTGATTTGTTTCCATGGCATTGACCAGAGCTGCAAAGAGGTTCTGACCTTCCTCTTATGCTCTCAAACTTCCTCATTGTAACAATATTTAATTACTGGAAAACAGCTCGACAGTGTTATGCGAACCAGATAAAAGCATGTAATTAGGGACCTTCCCATGTCATTTGTCTGTTTGAGCACAAGTATCAGGACTCTAACCAGGTTTTAATACAAGGAAGGCCAGTCTTAAGGAAGCGATTCACAAATTGAAAGGTATCTGGGTATGGAAAGGGGAAACAAAGGGTTCAAGATGATAACATCTAAAAGCTACTAAGTGTCGACGAATGTACTCCCGTTTGCATTATCACCGAAATTCGATTAAGAAAGTTATCATGAAACTTTCCTCATCTCTCTGGCGAAAAGTAAAAAATTCAATGACGGTAAACTATTTGTTCTCTTTACTTAACGGGCATGAAATAATGCATTGAAAACAGTGAAAATGCAGAGCAAATCCATCGAGCAAGGAACATCTGTCCTACCGAAAAAAAATGCTACAACAAAGATCCCACTTGTCACAGCCCCCTTATCCGATGTCCCACTTACTAGTTGGTTAAAGCCAGTGGCCAGTGGCGCTATGTTCTCCGCTAGCGTTGTTTTCGATCTAGAGCCAGCTACTTATTTTCTTCACTTATTGATTATTAGCCGCCGTTCAGTAGCGGCGCCAAGGGGGGGATTGGGGGGACGCGTCCCCCAAGTTGTCGCCAAAATTGATTTTCCAATTCAACTATTTGTTTCATGTTTCAGTCTGAAAGCAGTGTGACAGTAACAAATGTCACTTTTTACGGAAAGTGAGGGCCATCATCTGTCAGAAAAGGGGCTTTTTCCGAGTAAAATGGGTGTGGTTCAAACAAATTTTCAGACCTTCTTCTATGTATCCCCCCCCCCCACTTTGTGGTCGCCGTTTCAAAACAGCATTACGGCATGCTGAATGGTTTTCATCTGAAACCCTACCACTCCGAGCATGAAACGGATACCAAAAGGCAAACGTACGGGACCTTCGAAGACGGGGGGGGGGTGTAGGGAGCAATAGCCCCTCCACTTTTTCGTCGGAATAAATTGAATGCATCATTTGCACATGGTAAAATAATCGTTTTAATTACGCGAATCTTAAATTGCCCTCATTTGCATGACACAGTGACTTTAACAGTAGTTGTGAAAAACAGTTCATCATGTTGTGTTGTGAAAAATTTATTTACATCGAAGTTTGGCCTCGCACTTTTCAGGTCTCGTCGGGGGCACTTACTTAAAACGGTAAATTACCAGTTTTTGGCAAAAATACTCTTCGTCTAACTATTGATTGTTTACTTGTTTACTTGTTGCGAAGAATGTAAGTGATGCACATGAGTAAAACTCAAACTTAGCGTTTTTGGCTGCTTGAATATCATAGGCAAAAGAGGGTTGTCATTTTTAAGGTTGGCCCATTTGGTATAAAATATTTTTTATTATTTTCTAACGGGTGCTTGTTCACAATAACTATGATTTATCATGATTTCTGAACTTTTTTTCATGGAGTGTAACCAGAAGCCACAGCCAACATATTTTCGCGTTTTCCATGGCAAGAAGATCAGATACCCAGAGATACTCATTGCGATTTTCAAACAAACCACATCGAATATTTTTGAAAAGCCCAGCATCGGTTGACAGAAGCTCGAGATAAAAAGCAATTAGAAAATATTATTCCAAACGCACACCTGCATCCATTCTGCCAAAACAAGAAATAGGTGGCTGGAATCCGTGAACATCTATGGTTAAAAAACGTCAAAAATTCTAGAATAACTAACATAGTGAAGAATATCTCGGCAGTCTAAGCAGCCTTACCTCAGCAGCCTTACCTCTGAAGAATACACGAGTTAGGCGTTTCTAAGCAGTCCTCCCAACTTAAAAGAAAGTAACAAAGAAAAAAGCTTGGGACCCAGGTGCATTTAATGTAAACATCAAGCCAAGGTTATGCTACTTAAAGTCAGATGTGATCCAAGGGTCAAAGGTCGCACTTGATCTCGGGCTTGCCAAGTACCTTTTCCGTTTGGTCTGATCGAAAAAGGCCATTTTTATGTAGCAGCGTTTCTCCCATGATCATCATCAAATGAAAGGATGTGCCCCTCGATTGGCTTTTTATTCATTTTCATTCAATATTCTTTACACCCAAATTAACTCTGTAGCGCCCAGAATGCAGAGTATGGCAATGGCGCACCCAAGATAATTCTTAATACCTAAGAAAGCGCACCTGGGTGCCCCTCAGAATCTGAAGTTTCTATGTTTGTGCAGTGGTACCCATAGTGTAGTGGCGCACCTGACGGTTTTTGTACTGTTTTTGCGCACCCGCACCTGAGGTGCGGTACTGTTGGCGCACCCAAGATCTTGTCAAGATCGGCCATACTCTGCAAACCGGTGTGGCGCATGAAATATTACAATGTTATATAATATAAGGTAATAAAAAGCTTATCTTGTTGACTTTACCCTACAATGCGCATCTATTACTGTTTTTCCAGGGGGAAGCGTTTAATTCTAGCTCTTCAGGCCCCTGACAAGACTTGAAAAGTTGTTACAGGGTTAAATGCGGCCTATAACATGGGTAAATGTGAGAGTGAAATAACGGTTGCGATTCGTAGTGAGATTATGGAATGACTGATCACTAAATTACAAACACAACACAAACATGAACAAATGGCAATTACACAAGTTAACATATTCACAAACGTCCCTAGCTTTCAATCCTACTACAAAGTGGGGGGAAGGGGGACCTTGGATGCAAGAAATTTACCACTTCATAGCATGATGAGGTTTTAACAATTAATGTAAAGATCTCCGTTACATGAAGATGTGCATGATTTTGGGCTTATTCCATTAAAACTAATACTTTGGCATGTGCAAATGGTGTTGCTAACTAATTCCATGGTCAGAAAGATTCAAAATATTAGCTGGCGTTGTTCAGCATATAAATTAAAGTTTCTTTTGAAGGATATCTTTTGAGGGAATTACGTTATTGTGATTACGATGATTCTATTTGACATGAAGTAAAACTGTTCATAATCGTCCTTAACTGTAACTAATATGTTTTCATATGAGAAGGTAGTCATCCTTATGAGACAACAGCGCTGAACTCGATAGCAATGAAGACAAAACCGGCCTTTATTGCACTTGAAACACATATACCAAGCATGTGTCCTCAAAATCAGCTGCGCTAAGTCATTAGCATTTTGAACTAGTCTGGCGGCCTAGTTATGAAAGACACATTTTTCAACCAGTTGTTGCTTTCTGACAGCGAAAAGCTTGATTAATACAGTTCCTGAAGTACAGCTTCTTCATCCAGCAACTGCGAATTGCGACATATATCCGGAGTTCCCGCCATGTTGCAGGGCCAATTCATGGCTAACCTTAGCCATACAACATGCCGCACGTTTGATTGAAATGGGATTAACTTTTGCCGATAAGGTATTATGTGCTTTGTCATTGCGACATTAATGACAGTTTCCAAATTGAACTAGGGTGAAATCTGTGATATTATACTAGACCGCAGCTCTTGATAAGACAGCGACAGTATAAGCTCTGGCCATGACTATACACCGACAAAAAGTCAGGGAAAGCAGGTGCAGCAAATGGGTAGGGCCGTCGAGAGCCAGCAAGGGTCCCAGGGTGCAAATAGCGACGCCCCCTCAGTGATTTAACTAAAATGTGTCATGTTGCCATCACACTATAACTCTTTAAATAGAAAAGTATCCCCATTTTATTGCATAACTATTATCAGAGAAGTGATTGTAACGCAAAAAATTTCAGGTTCCTGAGAAGCCGATAAACATTATTTAGCTTTAGAAATTTACGGCTCTAGCCCGGGGCAGTTACCCCTCATCTCTCCTCCTTTCGCCGGTACTGCAATAAGGTTCTTTGCTCAAATTTAATTGTTGAGACCTCATTGAATCTAGAAGTTGCTTATTATCAAAACTCACAAATTTACTCTAAAATTATCTTGTCACTTCAAAAACAATCTCAGTTTGCCATTTAAACAAACATGTTTTTCTAATCAGATAACAAGTCAACAACACAAAACGATAAACATTTTGCCATATAATGCTACATGCACAAGCCACAGGCCACTGCTACAACGCTACTATGATTTGAAGAATAGTGGATTCTCACATCAAAAATAAGGTCCCCAGTTTTTCACAACTGAATAAAAGTTTTCCTTTACACGAACACGTGGCTCTAGGTCCAGCCTGATGTTAAAGATTAAATTCATTGTTTGAAACTTGATTTTTTGAGGATTTTCAAACGCGACTCATTAGCAGAGATAGTAGCAGGTACCAAAATGCGATTTTCACATATTTGCGAGGCAAATCCATTTTAATTGCAGTTATTGTTGGAACAAAATCCCCTGCAGTCAAGAAGCCAGCAAATCGCACAAAATCAGTTAGAAAATGGATTATGAATAAGGGCGATTACGTGCAAAATTCTGCAATAAGCGGCAGATTCGGCACTGGTACCCCCTGGAAACATTAAACCACCGCAACCTTCGAGCTAAGTATTATTAGCACTAGCTATTAGTGTTCGATTGCTAAGAGATTGAAAGTTTAAACACCCTGGAAAATTTGACTGCATACAATATTCTATAAATAATTGTTGTAAATTAATTTCTGTAAAAGCTAAGGACTAAATCCCTGATATACCTCACTTTAGACGAAACAGACAAATATTTGCATCGAGTGAAGCCAGAAACGAGTTGAACATTCGATCTTTTAATCTGTTACGAGTTTTGAGAGGATTTTAAGTATTTAAAGGTAAATTTGGCGCTTCAACTTCAACATCGGCAGCACGGACGCAAACTTTTGGGAAAGATGTTGCAAACATTTAAGTTAAGAAAGCTGCAAAAATAGTGAAAACTTTGCTCTTGTTGATCTGATTGATCTTGTTGATGCTGTTCAGTTGTTACACTAAAGGATCCTTAAAAAATGTAAAAGATTTATACTAGATCTTTGATATGTTGTCGCAGGGCCGTCGCGAGCCAGAGTGGGCTCCGGGGTATTTCATTGCACCGGGCCCCAGTGAGACACATTTTTCTCAATGAATGAAACTTTTGCGGGCCCTTTAAGGGCCCGGGCCCCGTACCTCCGGCCCCGCCTACCCCCTCTCTCGTCGGTCCTGTTGTCAACTCTAATTAAATTTTTGAGTTAAGGGTCCCTCTAAAATCAGCTTTGTCAAATGCATTAGCTCTCTTGACTATGTGAATGTTGTGAATAAATTATGCTCCATGGTTACGGACTAAAAGGTGCTGCTACACAACGGCCGATTGACTACCAATTGCTGTATTTGTTTTATAATTTGGTTTTAATTTACGAACACCGATTGCGCGCAACGCAGGAGCAAGCTTGATAACATGACTTGACAATGCTGATACAAAGCTGAGCCTCCTAGTTATGCACGAATGCTGATGTACACAAAGTATTGTGCAGTTGGCATCAGGATATCATCTGTATAACAACGGAAAATCCTGAGAGCAGTATTCATTATTATCCAGTTCTGCGTATGCTCTCGTCTAGCTGCACCGTGTATTGAAATGATAGTTACGTTACGTCTATCTAATTCCGTTCCATTCTGTTTACAGGGTACGGCCGAAAAACTTCACTGGATTTTCAGTGTTCCTGTTGGCATTATTATCAGCATCTTTGGCCTTTTTGGCAACGTCTTATCCATCATCATATGGAGACGAATCTTGAGGAAGAATTTTGGCAGAAACAAGTCAACAGCCATCTATCTGATTGCACTGGCGGTGGCTGATATATCTCTTCTGTTCTTCTTCCTTACTCATAATACGCTTCCAATGCTCTTCAAATCACTGATGACGACAATGTCTTACTGCAACTACTTCGCATACGTTGGCTTCCCATTCTTCTTTCTCTCCATAGTCGCTAGCATATGGCTGCTGGTCTGCGTCACCTTCAACCGATTCATCTTGGTCAATTTTCCGATCAAGGCCAAAGCGTTTTGTTCTGCAGCTCGTGCATACCTTGGCATCGGTATCACCCTTACATGCTGCTTCATTGTAAACATGCCTCATTTCTTCAGCTATCGTCCGAAATCAGTCACCAAGAATTCTACCTGTATGACGCTATCTGAATATGGCCAATCAAACGGCTCCATCAACTACGAGTTTTGGGTTCATTGCATCTTCTTGGTCCTTGCGCCTTGGGCCTCAATTGCATTCTGCAATGCTGGAATCATATACGCAATGCAGAAGAGAGCGAAGAATGTTGCCAAGAAGTTCTCAAAACACGACAATGATCAAGACAAGCAGATGACAAGAATGCTCATGGCCGTTACTTTCACCTTCCTCGTCCTTCTTGCATGGCAGTGTATTACACAATGCTTCTACATGCTTGGATATGACGGGAAGAAGGGTCATAGATGGAACATGGTTGACCAGTCATTTGCCAGTGCTAAACTCGGCGTCGTCATCAATTCATCGATCAACTTCATTCTTTACAGCTGCACTGGATCGGTGTTCCGCAAAGAGCTCTTTGCAATCTTCATGAGACAAACCGGAGCCAGCTACAAGCCAACTAGTTCCTCAGGCACAGGAACAAAGTTTACAAATGATTCGTTCGTTGGTTCAGAATCCAAACTCTAAGTCTAAACTTTTATTCTTAAAGACTATCAGCCTTAGAGGCAGAACTCTTACGTTTGTAGAACTATCAGTACCGGTATAACTACATAGGGCATCGATCTTTGTATATAGCAGAAGTTATGCTCACATTTATTACTTGGGATGGATAAGCAGATCAGTCAATTCAGTTCAGTCATTTTTGGAATCATAGTTAACATGTACCAAATACCCAGATTTCATAATAAAGGAATACTTGGAGTATGCAATCAGAGTTCACAGAATTTCGAAACCTCCCTACATCCTAGAGGCTCACATTCATAATCCTTCTTCAATAACTAAAAGGATTAGGTTGTAGCTAGGGATGGCATTGCAATTTTATTCTTTTTAAGTGACCCTACTCACGATCGACAGCCCTACAATAGTAATATTCTTCAGAACTGTGTATGCAATGATCTTGAAGTGTGGAAGAGGTGTTGCGATTATCATTTCTAGGAATTTGAAAGTCTTGGTCAAAGAAATGATCGAAATGGTCATCAAATCTAGACAGCGGCTGAGCATGCCTCCGGAAAGTGGGAGAATAAGTTGACGATAGGGTTCTGGCAACGCACACCAGAATTTTGGAAACGCCCATTTTAAAAACAATGCTTCTGTTTTAGAAACGTTTAGAAAGGTCCAATCTTTTTTGCGATCAACTTGGGGGACTGTTTGGAACTAAGAACCAAAACTTAATAAGGGCCTAGAAGATTTGTTTGCCGATGCACCGGGCTCATTTTAACACAAAACTGTGCCTCTTTCTCCTATGGTGTATAAATGGGTATCTGATCCGTTGGTATGAGCGCCGTTTGTGGCTGCACTCTAATATAATCATTGCGACTGGGGAAAAGTGTAGAGTATACCCTCTGGCTAGTAACAGAGTATAAACCACAACTTTCAAACTTTCCTTTACAATGGCCAGGTTAAGGAGGGGCAAGAAGAGATAAGTACAACCGAAGCAGGATTTGTCTGACCTGTGCCGGCGAAACTATAGAAAATTCTAAATTGCATATTTCTACTCTAATCAAGATCCTGGTTTATAGAGTAATCTTTGAAAGGTACTGATGAGTAAGGCGATTTAATGTACGACCACACACAATCTACTTTGTTATTGTATTCGTGACACGGCTGCCAAATTTAAAACAATTTTAACAGATTTTACAAAGCTGTTCTATGACAACATCTTCACATATATTCCAAATGTATAAAACTGGGTAAAGGGACTTCCATTTATTCGTATGCGTGTTTATGACGTACAAAGAGTAAATAGCTGCTAATTGTGATGTAATTAATTATTCAAGATTTTCGATATTGATTTCATTATGATTTAAATGATTTTGTTGACTGAATCCATCGTATACACATTGACAGAGTTAAAATAAAATTGAAAATAAAGTTTTAATTAATATATAACAATATCGTATATAATGATATCAGGATGATTGGGAAATAGCATATTACTTTTCTTCTGTCACCTTTCTGACTTGGTATGCATGATAATGTTTGACACGTTGATGAGAACCTTGAGCCACGTATAGGGGTTAAGATTCGAGGGATTTATTGTGTTTTGCTTGAAAGGGGCATTGGTTCGGGCAAAGCATCCCACTCTTGCAAAATTTCCCTTTTGGCAACCGGCTTTAGAAAAAGTGCTCTAGTTCAATACACAGTGTTAGAAAAAAGGGGCGAGATCGATTCCCGTAAAGGAATGCACATCCCATCAGTACAATAAACTAAGTACCCCCCTGGGGGCATTGGGGAATTTGTCAAAGTACGTCTTAGGTAGAATAAGGCCTTGAACTAGGCCTAAGAGATCAGCCTTTCTCGAAAGCAATAGCAACAATCAAGAAAAGCCTCGTAATATACAAGCATTTTCTGCCTGTTGCACATTGAAAATCTCGGTAGTCATCGACTTTGACTAGGAGCTACCACTTTTAGAAATGTAAATTGTGTACATTATCTACATTAAGGGGCTAGTTTACGGTGAGGGTAAATTAGAGCCTCGTCTCAGTTTCAGTAAAGTGTAAACGAGGCATTTATATTTTGCTTACCCTGCCCTGGCTGCCAAACAAGGAACACAACGTTTGCAAATCAAAAACGTATGACGTAAGTGAAAAGAAGATATGATTGCAAGATGGATGTAAATTATAGCTGCCTGATTCTAAAAGTGTTACCAACGAATTTGTGCAACTTCCCAAGCTGAATTAATTGGCTTGCACTTATTTTAATACATCAGTGACAAAAAATCACTCTCAGCATAGTACTCAGTTTCTTAAATGTAAGCAAGATTTGCCTCTGCTTACACATTACACCACAGGTATTATGTGTAATGTGGCTCTCGGACGCGTTATGTAAAGGGCAGAAAGCCAGAGTCAACTCCAAGTTGCCATTGAATGAGCTGAACAAGGAAACACGCTTCGATGTATGGCAATGGGAAAATAATGACCAAACGATCTTTTACAGGCCTAAAGTCTACCTTTCATTTCATCATGGCTCAATTGCTTAACGCTCTACAGATTACGGTTCTAATGAAATGGGCCACATCTGACTAGCAGTTGTCACGTTAATGAATGCGTTAAAAGTCATAACCAAATAGCAATTAACAAGGGTTTGCATTAGGCAAAAGCTCCAAACAGGAAACAAAATGTAAACGGAGACAAGCCCCAACTTGCTTGATCCTTGCCTTTATATAAGTTAGGAATTAATGCACGAGATTAAATTTCTTTGCAACTGAGATCATCGACGATTAAATGTGATTCCTCAGCACGAAACAAAATTGATATCAGGAAGCAAAATAACGAAATTTGATCCATTTGAGACTGTAAGTCATGGGGCACAAGATGTGGAAGCAGAATGTAGCAAACAAAATAAGGAAGAAAAGCTGTGCTAGTGTGATTCTCCCTCTCCAGATCACATTCTCCATTGCAATTATTACATTTTGAGTATGAAACCATTACTCAATCAGTATTTTTGGCTGCTACATAATCAAGTTCGGTAAATCACGACTGCGTTAGTAGCTCAGCCCCAAAACAATCCTACCGTATAAATATCGTTCCCAAAAGCCTTACATGTGAGAGTTTTGTTCCTTTATATTGGATCGTTCAACACATACGTGACGGAAAAATTAGCATTTTTTACCCCTCTCCCCTCTCAGTTACCCATGAAGCGGCCTGTCATACTAAATCTGATACCCCTCTTTCTTTGCCTAAAACTTTTCACGAGAACAACCCCCCCCCTGAATTTCTGTGACACATTTTTAATGGAATAAGCCTCTTAAATTGTGCTCAATCCTCGGTTTCATCTTAGCAGATTAGGGAAACTGGTGTAACTACTGAATTCACTTCGAGCGTAATGAATATTGGCGCTGTGTAAAGGAAAGGATTCTATATGACACCCCTAACCCTTTAAAACTTTTCACAACAGCTTGTCCCAAAATAGGCGCATACCCCAACCCCAAACGTTACGTACTTTGTGAACGACTTCTAGTATTTGCTGAGAGTTACTGTGCCTTTTTACACCCATCAACTGCATCATTCTGCTATGTCAAATGTTGCGCTCAAGGGCCAAAGCCTGATTAAATCATCACATTCAGGCCTAAGTAGCTTCACATTTTTTGCTTGAGAGGGTAGTGTTGTGGAGAAATGAATGTAATTATTTTTATTGTGATGCTGCCGAAACCTCCGCATCCACGCCGTATTTGTAGGCAAATCCCACTTTCTCAAGAGACGCCTTGCTTTTGTCACAGCCGGTAAAAGCGGATTTTCCTGTGGGAGGGAAAGCTACGCTCTTGGTTTACATTGTACTGCTGTACTTGTTGATCAATATTAGAGCAAAGTAAACAGCAACTGATAGTATAGTAAATGCTTCCCCGCCTCTATATGTATTCTAGCCTTGTCTTATTCCTAGAGCCACAGCTATAGCTCCCCTTAGTCCAAGTTTCAAAACGCTTGCTCGCTCAAATTCAAAACTAACGACGTGGATCAATGAAGACCACAACATCTTCTTATGTAACTTATCAAAAGTTGTGTAACTTTTGATCGCATCTTGCAATTCATTTTTTTATAAATGTTTATCAACATTCATCTTTTAGCTGAAAACAATCAAAGTTTCTGAAACTAGTCTACAATTTACACACACACAAATACTTTCTCATTAGCTTTCACGCCAAACGCTGAAAAGGCACCCCCGAAAATAAAGGAATGCACGGCGATACCGCCGTTCTCAGGGGCACTTTTCACTCTTCACCCCCTAATTTTGTTGAATGACCTATACTTTTGTGTGTATTGTCATTATCAGCTAGACAGACGTGATCAGACATGCCAATAGATGATTGACGCAACCTTTGTCAACACAACAAAGAGAGAAATGAATTCATTGTTTTTGAGCGATAAGAAGAACAAAAGATAAAGGTGTGGCTAGATATGACGTTCAGTGGGATTCACATGCAAATCATAAGAGAGGCGTTGTAAACAGCGTAGTAAAGTTGTAGTAGGCCATCTAGTTTCCTTGCGCTTTAAATCATGGAAAATCGGGCAAAGAAAATAGATCAGTGTCGCAAGCGAAGCTTAGATGCCAAAAAAGAAGAACCGTGCATTAAGAAATGTATGTTGAAAGCAAGGAGGAAGCTTGTTTTCGAGGAGAAAACGGAAGGACGAGACGCATCACCTGAGAGGGCCGAAGTGCAAAGAGGATACACGGATTTTGAAGCTGAGATGCAATTTACCGCAGATAGGTGTCGCAGGCAATACAACTTTGATATAATTGAGGGTGAAGCAGTAAATGGACCATTTAATTGGCAAGTGCGAAAGGTAACTCGACCTACAAATCTAACAAAATGCGGTGAACCCCGACACTCATTAGTTCATTGATGGTTTCGGGTGATTAGATTTGTAAAGATCGCCCGATCACACTTTGTTTTCAAATTTCACTGTTTGTAGAATGCAGAAAATTATTTGGGATAAATTATTATAATTTCAAGAAACTTGCTTTTGAAGCTTGTAGACGTTGGAAAGCGGACACACAGCAGTTATGTTTGGTTTCGCGAAACTGATCGGGACTGCTGGAAGCTTCGGCACAACCAGGACACGGAAACGAGCTCAATGATTTCACGAACAGACATTGCAGAAAATCATGGTGGAGAAAGCAAAGCTGTGAGGCCAGTTTTACATGAATATAGATAAGGAGAACATCGTTTTGACGATTTAAGATATTTTAAGTTCATCCGACAGCCGTTATTTTCACAGGTGCATAATTTCCAGTAATAACTATGTAATTCGCGGTTGGTTAGAACCGGAGCCATTTTGGCCTAAATTCATCATCGTCCGCAGTTGCTTTGAATTAAACATCCATAAGTTGGAAAGCCAGGCTCAGTGATAACCGTAGGCGTAAAATTAAAAGCAGAAATTTCTTAAGAGCTCCAAGTTTCGCTATGGGCTTTGATAGAGGCAACTTTATCGATAGAAACAAATTCGAATTCACCCGAGAAAGCAATTGCTACCTATGCGCTATCACTCCGGGCGCTTGACTGCGACTTTGATACAAACGCATACTCCGAAGTCTGAGCGCAGGGCCCAGTTAAAAAGGTTTGGACATGCATGCAACTTTTGTATGGGGTTATTCTTCAAATTTTGCTTCCAGCTTCTGCTAAAGATAATGTTAGAAAATTAACAGGTCCCTATAATTCAGCCACTGCAATGCCCTTTTTCTTAAGTTTTCCATTCTTGCAGATGCTACATGCAGGGTTCCTTGATTGGAAGTCTGTGGGCTTGGCAAATTTTTTTAAGGTGCTGTTCAATAACTTTGCTTTTCCGCACTTCCTAGCAAATTTAGAGAATCTCATTCCCATTCCATGGCATTTAACTTTTTGGAGTCATCTTGCTCTCACTCAACGTGGTGTGTCTATAAAATATTGACATTCAACTATTGGTGTAATATAAAGTCCAGGCTCACTACTAACATTTTACTGTATCAGAGTTATTGAATGGCACCTAGTATATCTTCCTTTGGAAGTTGATAAGCTCAAAGAGCACAATTGTATTTCACTGTTGGTAATTTACTTTTACTACCAGTTTTTACTTGCAAGTGCCTTGCACTGTTTGCTACATATGTTTTTTTTATGTAGTGCCATTGAGAAATTTTTATGCAGTGTTCAATAACAGAATCCAAGATGAATAAATCTCTGAAAATTTGGGCAGAAGTAAATACTCCCAGACCCTAGCTGTTGGAGAAGAAGTGTGCAATTCTAGCAAAAACCAGTTGCCCCTTCAAGCAATAGGCAATTAGAATTTGAAAAACATTTCGGTTTTTTACGAAGGGTTGTTTAAGGGTGGCACTGTCATTTTCATTTCAATCATTTATCTAAGGGGATGGTAGCCCTTTTACATTGATGCCTGTTTTCAAGAGGCCCTCTTATAACATAAAATTTAAATTAAAACTTAATTACAAATTGAATATTAAAACTAACAAAAATATAACTAAAACACCATTTTCAACTTAAATCCTCTCTACAATATCTACCATTTTAAAAAGAAGAAAAATGTCCTAAATTGTTTAAAATGAGTTAGAGAGGATGCCTGCTTAGACTCAGCTTTGAGGCTATCCCACAGCTTTGCTCCTTTATTAGAAAAGGATTTTGGCCATTTGAACTCTTTTTGAGAGGAAGCCTAAAATCTGTCTCAGTATTATGCAGACGATTGCACTCCTGAGCCCATGGCAGCACAACAGCCACAAAAGGAACCTATTTGAACCTGTGAAAGTGCTTTTATACCAGCAAGGCATATTTCTGAATGCTGCATAAAAATGCTTATATTTACATTGAGTATGTAAAGATTTCCCAAGCCTTGTTTTTTGAGGCAAATTTAATCTATGCTAGATTTTTCTTATTTCATTAATTGTGTTGCCAAAGCCTGAATGTTTACATTACCATTTAATGGCATATTGTAATTTATCTCTTACATTATTTTGAATGTATTTTAACTAATACATCCCATTTAATGTGGAAATTGGCTAAATGTTATTTGCAATGAAATTTTGTGTTCATTCATCTGTGGTTCTTATTTGTATTCCCTTTGCAATTCACAGGAATGGGCTAAAAAGGTAAAGTTTAGTGTATCACCCAACCCTGTCCTTAACAGTAACACCAGCATACTGGAGATATCCCTTTTTTATATTATCCCTTACATGCTGATAGCTTGCCCTCATATCATTCGTCAATTTTTTGATAAATTCCACTGCCAAAGCTTGTTCCAATTAATAGATTTTACCAATCTTTAGGTGGTCATTTATTGCTGCTCTACTCTATCATGTGTTTCTCTTTGTCAGAATGGGTACAAATATTTGATTACAGATAACACAAGACATGAGGAAGTAAATTTCAATAAGCATGGCCCCTCAATGACAGAAGATTTGAGGCAAGGGTTGCTTAAAGGGTAGGTGTTAACAGGGCCACTGGTATGGAGGCATGGGGGTGTCACAGCCCCCTGGAAAAGGCTATGTCAGCAAATCTCAGGCTGCAAGCGGTTGTTGTCAGTAAATTTTACTGCTGTTATCCAGTTCATTTATAATATCTTAGGTTTTCCTCTGTCAATTTCAGAAAAAATTGCAATGCCATGCCCAGCTTGTCAGCAAATTTCTCATCTCATTTCTAATATACCTCTCCCAGTGACATTTGGTCTTGACGGCCCTGAGTCTTGTGGCTTGGTTTGCCACCAGGCACGTTTACGGTTAGATTTCAAGCTCGTGTTTAGATTCATTTACTTTTATTCTGGAGCCATAGTCAATAAACTTATTGCTCTGACGTTCTTAGCCATGTTTTTTCGATGCAAGAGAACTTCAGCATAGCTTGTTTGGAGGAGTCACTGCGCAACACGTGAAATTACAGCAGAGTACCCCAGCTACCGTTAGTACATATACATTAGAAGTTAATGGTGTTCTCAATGCTTTAAATCATTCAATGGAGCGATGAAAAACTTGTAAAGATAGTTACCTGCGATGCTTATAAGATAAAAATGCAACGATATCTTCAACTGAGCCATTATTGATAATGGTTTGTCCCCCCTCTGCTTTCCCTGCATCTGGAGTCTGGGGACAAATGAGTCTGGAGACTGGGGTCACGCGCAGCTTCAGTTTGAAAGCGTTGAGAAACAAGGAGGGCGTAACAGCATTGTCGCCAGCCTCCACAAAGTGGGGGGGGGGGGGGAGGGGTGGGTAAGATAGATGATGAAAGGGGTCCAGCCACGCCCTTCAGATTTTGGAAAACACTCTTTTTGAACACACTGAGACTGCTGTAGAAAAGCGAAGAAAGGTAAAATCGTTTTTGCGAACAAATTTCAGAACAGAATGTGACTAAAAAACGAAACTTAATAAGCTCCTTTTTCGTGGAATGCGAAATTCCCAATCATCAAGATCCAATTCAGTTACTATTCGAGTCAGGAAAACATTACGGTTCCACGGTCACTGGCCGGAGGAAGGTCCACGAAACACAATTGAAACTGCAATGACACACCCAAGTCAAGCCTGGTTTCTAATGCTTTGTGAGGAAGGTTTGCCTTTCGGCAGGTTAATAACTTTTCAAGACTTGTTCAGTTAGAAGATTAACAGACGAATTGGCATGCTTTTTTCAGAAGACGTCCATAAATTCCATTTATTCAACCAGCTCCTATCGCCCAGACTACGTTATATGGGTGGTTGGATCGCAGACAGAAATGGTTCTACAACATGTAAGGAATCTAGACATCAAAATGATCTGATCATTAAAAATCCATCAAATTGGTTTTCACAAGACCATGTAGACTAGTCAAATTCTGAGTGAGTACGTCCTCCACCGCATGTGATGGCCCGCAATTAAATGTAAATATGTGATAAAATTGCATGACCGGCCATTTCGACCTACAAGCCTTAATATTTATATAAAAGTAATCTAATCGTGCCATCGTCTCTCTGTGAATCGTTAAACTCTGCCGTTTGTGCAGTGTGTCTGCTGTCGTCTCGATGCGCGGATTAGCAAACTCTGATTTAAGAATGTAACGACCATAAGAAAATTTTAAAAGCCAGTCTAAATGTAGACAATTTGAATATGAACTTGCACACAAGTTCACTGAGTTCAGTGTTGCGATATCGGTCTTCCTCGTTACACATCCTTGCAATCATATGGAAGAAAAGAGTTGAAACAGTTTGAAAGGATGAGCATCGTGAACAGGCATCGTAAACGAAAGGTTGCAAAACAAATACTTTGTATATAATTACTTAAATATCACATACATTCATAGATTTCTACATTATCAGTTATCATTTATGACTTGCTTTTGGTTGTACAGTCAGTTTCACAGGCCCAGAAATGTTTAATAAGCCTCTGGTGATGTCATTTTTGGTACTCTTTGAAGTACGCACAATTTTTTCGGAATTACTCTTTGGTTTTAGAAATGCAAGCACCTTCTCCTCGTCCACGTCTGTTGCATGCTTCAATACTACTGAGATTTGGATGCAAGAGGATTCTAAAAGCAAATATGATTTATTAGATATAAGACGATAGGCATGAAGAATGATATTTCTTTCTGAGAGGAAACACCTCTTCCGCCATTTCGCCACAGTTTCATGTAAGAGCGTATGACAAAAAGCCAAATACGTCATGCTGAGAATTATTAAACAGCAGTTTTCTTTATAGCTTATTCAAGGGACTGATTCCCAACCCAATCACTCCCGGTGATAATAGAGTTGTACAGCAGCAACTAATAGACAGATTACAAGGGGATACAAATTTGATGAATTTTGAGCAATGCAGTGCTACAAATAATGAACTACAAATGAATCAAGCGAATGAAGCATTAACCCTTCCCATAGCAAATAACCAATTCTGGCTGAACATCAAAAGACCATATCCCCCCTCTGAAGATGAAAAGGGTAAAAGGGGGGGGGAGGCTCTTGAAAAAATTAACATTGAAGATTACTCACCACTCCACGTACTGTGGGACACTATAACTGACGTGACTAAACGATGCTTCAGGCTGTTCAACTGGCGGAAGTCTGAAGACTTTGGCTTGAATAAATGGGTTTGTAGATCAGGGTAGACAACCTGTTAACAAAATTTAAAATAACATTAACGGACAAACATGTTTTGAAATTAATATGGAAAAAATTGATGAAACGTTCTTGACTGAAAGCAAGGAAATTCATAGCAATGCGAAGAAAAAAATGCCAAGGACCGAATGAAGAAAATATAATTCCCAATCTCTATCTTGGACGTTTGTGCGCATCATTAGCAATTGATGTACAGATAATGAATATAAACAAAATAGCGATCATTACTTGCTGCCAACCGTAATGGAGGTGGAAAAGGAAAATAAAACGCATAACGGGAACGCATTTTTAACGAAAAGAAAAAAATGAAATGAAAATGCATGCATTTTCTCTTCTCTCTACAATACAAATACACGACAATTGTATTTTCGCGAGAAAGTTTATATATGGCAGTGTTTACAGAACAAGGGAAAACTCTTTGGCGACAGAGATTTGTTTCTCATACAACTGTATCTACTTAGGCATTTGAAAAGTGGTTACAAAAACTTACAAACAGACAGAGCCGAGAAATTCACTTGAAGAGAGATCATCTAATAAAAACGCTTGTCTTCAATGCTTACAGTATCATGAAAATCTTAGTCTCAACATAACATTGGCTTTACTTACCATGATGAATACATTTGAAGTATCATCAAGATTTTCAAGTGTGCAATCTACGTTAATGCCTAATGTCAGCCCAGCTGTGAACCTCAATACTGTATCTGAGTGTCCGTAAGGCTCTTCAATTTTCGTTTTTATTTCCCTGAGTGAATTCTCCACATTTAGCGTCTTTACCGTGCAGTTCAAAAGAAGTCCCTGGAGGTAACTGACTGCTTTTGTCATAGAATATGAACCTTCTTCTAGAAGTTTCTCACACTTAAGAATAGATTGAAATCCCGGGTCATTTGCAAGATCCGTTGATGAAATGCTCTCCCTGAAGTCCCTTATTCTGTCCAAGAATAGTTGAAGACAATCTAGATCATGCTGTTTTCGGTCCATGGACTTTATTGAACTTGATCGCGATGTAAGAACCATTTGTAAGCAATGCGCCAAGACGCGGATCTAGAAGAAATATTTTTTTAAAAAAAATTGATGATGCATTAAAGTGAATTACAAGAAACTTATCATAACAAACAGAAACGGAAATAAGCACCAGATACCCTATAGAATGACAAATCGGGAATTGTTATGCTAAAAGCGCCAATCAATCATGGGTGCTTTGAAATACAATTAATACATTTACACCAGTAAGAAATTGCATGTGCTGCTTGTAAAATCATTATAAACATTTGACTTGCGTAACTCAATCAGTCATTCATCAATTGATTTTAATGTTATCAATCTTTTTCAGGTATAATGACGTAAAAAGTTTGTTGGACACCATGCTTAGATCCTCAGGCTAGCGCTTTTAAAGCTACAAACTAGAAGTAACTGTCATTATAAGACTGCGCGAACTATATGACAGCTATATTCAGAGCAGTGGCATGTTGGATAGTTTGCACAAGATTTTCTGTTGCAGTACAGCCCACATCATGTTGCCAACTTTTCCATTGTTCGTGGTCAGTAGCATGACGAGGTAGTCCGGCTACAATGCATCAGGGTTGGCGAGTCACATAAGTAAGTTTACTCTATCGTCACAGGCAGTAACAATTTCTAAAAAGAAGAACTAATCAGGGTCATTCTACTTACAAGCTTCACTGATGCGGATTCTTGACTGTTTAGGCCAATAAACATGTTCTCCAATCTGTACGACAGACATAGTAACTCTTCAACTGCGGAAGTGAAAAATCCACTGTTTTCCGCCGTTATTGGGGTGGGCACTGTCCAGGTTCTCTCTGCTCTTACTTTATATAAAAGATTGACGCACTTAATGTAAAGTGACTGGAAGCGAGCGTTAGGTGCTAGACGAGGTGAAACTTGTTGAACGTGATTTAAGTCCTTAATACAGGCTTCAAGAATACTTGATGCAGCTCCCAAATGATACGAAGTAAGGTTATGGGTTCGTTGCAATGTGCTTTTGTAGAATAATTCGATGTCTGTTTCTCCTGCGTAAACGAAAATAATACAAGAGATAAAATAACAGTCAGTATTCACTGCTGATATACATAACACAAGTGGTCTCTGAGGTGCACTGGTTAAGGTTTAGGACCAGCGATCAAAAGGTACCGGTTCGAATCCTCACCCTTGCCATTTGTGAGGATAGCAACCTTGGGTAAGGTGTTAACACAAAGTCGTCCGTCTCTCTACCCTGGTATATAAATGGTTTGTAGCTACGTGCGCCGTCTTTGACTGCTATATGCAATTACGCATTGCGACCGGGGGAAGTGTAAATTCAAAGGAAATGTCTCTGGCTTGTAATAAACGATGAACCAAAGCTTTCTTCATTGAAACTTTCTTTCAACGCTGACTTGGCAAGGTTAAGTTCTTTAAATCGTTATTTTCATATCAGCACTACGTATAGGACATAGACACTTGTTGACCAACAAGTATTAAGAAAACTTGCGAGAAAATCATAAACATAATTTATCCAGCAAATTTAGTTTATTTTCGTTTAACTAAAACGTTTGATTACGATTTTTATCATACAAAAGATTGTCATGCAAAAAAATGATGTCTGAGATTATTCAGTTAAAGAGTCAACGCTTTAGCCTTCTAGCCAGTATAAATTCATCAAAAAAGGACAGCATACACGCACCTGTGTTGTCAGTTTTGCTTATACTGCCAATGTTTGTTCTAAGTTCTGGAACCAGATCTGGCAAACTATCTCTGAGGTAATCGTAATGCCTTTTAGTGTGTTCTGGCAAGAGTGACCGGATAGTAGGACACTTAATGGCAGCGTTGAATACAAGAATAGCTACAGCCGTATATACATGATCATCTAAATTTGGCTCTGGTACTGCAAAATATGGATGTGTCGTTAGCAGCTCTGGCACGAGGCTAGGAATTGCCTCAGAATTACGTTGGCCTAGCTCTTTCATGCACCTTGAAAGAAAAAAAATTAATAGTAGTAATACAAAATAATTTAACTCTGTAGAAAGCATTAGATTTCGTAATGTTGTCCACCACTGTGGCCTAGGTAACTGCGGGTGCAAGAAGGCCAAAATTCCCAACATCGAAAAATGAGACATATTGAACGAATAACATTGGATCTATTATTTGCATACGATGGCTCGACCATTTTTACAAAAACTCAAGCTTCATTCTTTGATAAAATCAATGCGATTTTAAGCTTCAGCACTGACAAGAATCACATTTTGTGAAAAAGCAACAAATAATTTTAGAATTGTCAAGATAATAGATATGCATGATGTAGTTAGATCATTTCCTTGTAAGAAATTCTTTTCAATGCTCCTCTACCAAAACTAAACTTTCGCCAGCAATTGGAATATCCAAATACTCTTACAGGACATGAATAAAACTGGTAATCGGCAACATAGATTTGTCTCTGATCTAGTTGTTGCTACTGAGGCATTTGAAAAATGGTAACAAGTACTAACAAACACACCGAGCCAAGAGATTCACTTCAGACTTCAGACACTTTATCAAACTGCCCATCAGGTTCGGTCACATACCTAAAAATTTCTGCAATGCAGGTAACCGGCCCTGCGCGTATCTGCGCTAGGTTGTACGTTACATCAACGCCTAGCTCTGACTACAGCCCAATTTTGATATTCCTATGCAACACTTGCATCATTCCCGTCCACTATCTACTGTACACCCTTCGCTTACCTCCAAATATGAGATCTGTCCTGAGGATACTTCTTCAAGTTTTGCATCAAGGCGAGGGCCGTCGCATGAAGGCATGCTCTCGTTGACAAACGGCAGTGAGCCAATAATTCTCTGATTCCTTCTCTTATCTCCCAGTTTGAGTCACTTAACACATTGAACATCGTATCGAGCTGCTCCTCTCTGAGATCAACATGCTGGCAAATCTTTATCAAACTGTTGATAGAGTTAAGCCTGACGCTCTCTATTTCATCATTAAACATATCAACCAAGAAATCGCATGACATTGCAGCGAATGCCGGATTTTGATTGGCAAGCTTACACAAAGAATCTACAGCAGCATTTCTAACTTCCTTAAACTCATCCTCCAAACCATGTACAAATGCACCACACGCCCCTATACTCATCAAAGTAACTTCATCTTCGTCTAATGTGGAGCCTTTTGGCGGTTCATTATCGCCCCATTTCCTTCCTGTGCTCCATGAACTATTACTGCCACCTCGAAATCGCTCCTTCTCTTTTTCATGATAGCTTTTCTTTCTCTATAAAATGAAGCCACTTGTTTGACGATTTGGAATTAGCTTATATGAAAACAGAACGCATATATGCAATGCCCATCGTTATCCAATGTCAAAAATATATGCAATTTGTTTAATGCAATTAATCAAAAAAAACATGCAGAATACATGATACCATGTTTATGATGCCTAAGTATTCCAAAGATAAAACTCAAAAACATTTTCTTGGTGGTTTCTGTTGAAATAAAGATACCAAAAATGAATACTAACGATAATAACTTTCAGGAATAGAAGTAGTACCAGATTTCCATTACTAAAAACAGTTAGGTGCACCAATATCTTCTAGTTCTGCCCCAAAGTGCTTGACCTTAAACCATGCCTTATGGCCAACATGCTTTTGCAGTTTCCGTACATAGATCAAACAAATGTTCTGTGCAATCACATTCTCTTGTGTTATCTTCCTTGTTATGTAATTTTTAAACTTTTGAGTATAGATTTAAGTATTGTGCATTCGATGTTTGCATTAAATATATAAAAAACTGTGCCTTAACAATGTTTAACTCTGTCATTCTCTACAAGTTACTTCTTCACATAACATGAATGACAGGACTCACCCTTAAATGTGACATTAGCTTTTTATCAAGAGTTTGTTCCAGAAACACAAAGCTGACGAGATGGAGTGCGCCCAGAAGGCCTGTTGATTCAGCTCGAACTTTCATGGAGCCATCATTGACCATGTTGCATATTTTAATAAAACCATCATCAACAAGTCTGATCTCTTCATCTGGAGCTTTTGGTATCATTCTACAATGGAATAGACTGGAGTTAAACAGGGGCTGCAATTGATGCTTGGCGTACTATTTTGTGTGGTAGCAAATTTGATTGGAGAGCAAGTACAATCAATAACAAAACCCAACAAATCCAATAAACATCTTATTATAAGAACTTTGATTAACCATATCTTTCCTTGATCCTAAAAGCTATAAGAAACATGAGCCCCATTTTCCAAAACAATTTAGGATAACAGGGTGATCCTCCCTAGATTTTGGGTGGTACATCTTACAAAAGAATGAACCAACATTTGCAGGGGGAAGAAAGTGTCCATGCCAAGTGTGCATGTCAGCATATTATCTTAATTACTGTTACACTTTTCATCAATTTCATGATGTTGGTACCTTATCCTTCTTAGTAAGAAAATGGAACGAACCTACCTCTCTGGATAGATGTGGCTCATAACCCAAATTATCTTGACAGCAGCCATCCTAACTTGTTCATAATCATCAAGCAAGGCATTTGATGCTTTCTCGTAAACATTTAAATCCAAACCTTGGCCACGATGGTGAAGTGTAAGCTAATGACAAGGGATGAATTCTATGTTAAAATAATATCTACAGTCAAGCTTATATCATATTCTTAAAAATTAAAAATCGTTCAATTTTTGTGGAAACATCAATTATGTAGAATGCAAGGACTAAAGCTGAATCTAATCATCAACCATAAATTATGCGTTAACAATGCAGCAAAAAAACATAAATGAATAACATCTATGGGCATAAATATTCAAATAAAACAATACTAAATGATATGAAGGATAAAAACATCAAGGATTTTAATACTGATGTAATAGAATCCTTCTGAAATGATGAAAGAGGGAATGAATGATTCAAAGGAATTTAATATGTATCATTTACCAAAATCTTAGTTGAGAGAGAATAGTTTGTTAATTACAGCCATTACAAGCTAAGCAAGCATGGCTGATTAGGTAGCAAAAGTTGGAAACATTGCTAACTATAAATATTAATATCTCATCTACTCACCAATGCCTGTAGTGAGCTTGCTCGTACCCTGGGATCCTGATCAGTAGAAAATTCACAGAAAAGGTCTGGAAAATCTACATATCTACCACCACTCATTCTCAATCCATCTTTAGGGCATAATTGGCTTAGCAGCTGTAGACATGAACATCTCACATCCTGATGGGAATCTGTCAGTTTCTACAAAAAATGCTTCAGAAATCAGCTTTTCCTTTGACTAAGTCACTAAACAAGTCACTGAGGTTTCCGACTAATCTAGTTTTGACTCCATATATATTTGTCAAAACACCACTTGCCCACATGAGAGTATTTAGAATTCAAAATTCGAATCAAACTATAACACAGGCATTATCTCTGAAAAATAGCAAGTTCATGTTTTGCATCATGGCAACAGCCCCAAAGATGAAAAAGGCACATCAAAAGACCTTGCAACATCTCTAAGATGGGGAAAAAGCAATGCCATTTGAAATAATTTTGATAAATTTGACAGAAAAATTTATTAGCAAAGAAATAGTCACACTCCTCCGCATGCCTAGTTGACTTCAGGCATGCGATTCTAACTACACCTGCCTTGTATTTCCCATGAAAGCCTGGGTATCTACAATGTAACTTAAATTGATTAAGGTTCCAATAAGTAGCAAAAGTAAAATTCACAAAAAAGAAACTTAAACTCTTAATTTGTGTTGGAAAAGCAATTAAAGATATATTTTCAGTGCTAAATCATCAATCAATGGATCACAATTGCAAGGAAAATATAATCATTATACATGTCTTTAAATACTCAGAAGGGGATGTTTATGTGAATGGAATAATTTTCAAACCTTATATGTGAGTTTCAAAATCTTTTGAACAATATCGGCCTGTTGAGAAGGAAAATGGTGAAAAAATTTATCAGCTACTTTTCAAAGATATTAAAAAGGTTTCATCTACGCTAGTTTCTATCTGAACAGAATTACCAAGAATGATAGTGAAGGTATTAGTTGGATGAAAAAATAATGAAGCAGAAACTAACCTTTGTTGGTATCAACTTTCCAATCACACTAAACAGCTTTAGATATTGCACAAAGACATTGTGATGACCTGAACAAAAGTCATAAATGTCTAATCAATTTGTTTTTGCAATTTAATAACCTGTATTGGTCATATGATGAGCAGTAGTTTGGGACAAACTTGAGGGGTTTGAAGTAAAAAGTAGGAAGGCAATACTGACTATATGATGTAGTAGTTTCTAACAATAAAACCAAATTCATTGCAAGTTCATTTGCAAGCTCTTAAGAACAAATAAAAAATCAATCAGTAAAATTCTTTCATACCTTCTTTCTGAGCAGGTTCTATCAAATCATCTACACCAATAAGTCTTATCAAATTTGGTATCTTTAGTAAATCCTTCAGAGCCAGAAGAATTCTTCCTCGTATCACATGATTATCCTCTTTTCTTAAGCAATCTTTCAGCACTCTTATTAACTGCTCACCATCTTCGATAGAAAATGCACTGATTGGAGCCTCTGACAGTCTCAACAGTGCTGTCAATCTGTCACTTTGCCTCAAACTGTTTGAGATCTCAGCAGCAACATGATGTGATGTTGATATTAAAGTTTCTTTTATTCTTAGCTTCAATGGTGGTAAATGACCTGGTTCCTCCTTTGTTTCTGTTACGATGATGCTAAAATTTTCATTTGCAGGTCTTTTCAAAGCCATTCTATGACACTAAAATTTAAAATAAGATATAGACTTTGGCAAAAAGGGCAAAATAAGAAATAGACTGGTGAAAGTGGGAGTTTTCTACCATCAAAATTGTAATAGCTCCTCGGCTTGTTTAAAAAAATCTTTGGGAAATCTGGAAAAAGCTATAATCAGCTATGATGTCAACATATGCAAAAATATGCAGAGAATAAGGTTTCTAAAGCTAAACATGTTATATTTTGATTTTAAAATCACTTTCCATCCATCTCACAAAATATTTACCAGAATTATTTTTCAGTTGCATTGAAAGATATCATTATGCTTCAGGCTAAGATTTGACTTTAACTAAGCAATAAATTTGATTTTAATATTCAACGAAATTTGTACCTTACACTGGATCTTTCCTACACTTTGTCGAGACTGTTAGCTATGAAATTTGGTCTTGCCGACTGCCATTTTGAAAAACAAAAATTTCATAACGAGGCTAATCCTTTGCTAGCAACTGGTTGGCCTTTGAACGGGGGTCACTTATGCCGTGTTGGAGGGTGGTAACACCGTAAAAAAAATCAGTATCTTTGAAGAAATGAGATGAGAGCGCATGGTGTGCGTGTACAGGCGCTACAGATTCGCTGCAAAAATTTTTGCCACGTAGCGAAGGGGGGGGGGGGTGGGGCAGACGGGTCAACGGTCCCCCCACCAAGCTTCCAAAAAGGTGTATGTCGGAAATTTTTCAAAATTTCTAAAGTTTGTCGGATTATTGAGGAATATATTCAGGTTTCACAACTGCACAAGAAATCGTAGCTACACTGCTGGACGTTCGGAAGGGCGCCAATACCAACACCATCCTAGCAACTTCAAGATTCAAGTATTATTCAAATTTTTTACTATTAATCTTAATTTATCGTTTTCTCGTGCTATTTTCAACATTTTAAAGTGAAGCCATGTTTTTAAAAAATAATAGCAAACCATGAATGCTTAGATGCCTTGCTTCATCCGCTAAGCAAGGAGATTTTCAATACAATCTTTTTTCTAAAGAAAACACATTTACCCCTGAAACGAAGAAAACTCGCTATTGAATATTCTTAACTTTTTGAGGGGCCGAGTAATGCTTTTACCATTTTCTCTTAGTAATACGTGTATAAGACAAACGCAGTCTGGTCTTCGTAAAAGAGATCATTTTTGTAGAAATGAGATTCAGATGATATTTGACCAAACAACTACTTCAGATTCTCCTAATAAAGAGACAGATTACTGCTGTACCTAAAAATAACGGGGGGGGGAAAGAAATTCTCATTCAGAACATTGCTTCCTCTGGCCTGAGAAATAATGCCTAATGCTATACTTTTGCCCTTACTTTTCACTGTTCCCCCCCCCCCGATCAGACAACTTAATTTACCTTACCATAGCCATGACTGTCCATAAAATCTAGGAAAAAGGGTCTATCGCTGCAATAACGTCTAGGATACAGAAAAAAAAATAAAGGGTGCATTTCCAAAACGTCTCTTGGATTATTCACTTTTTGTTAAAATGGCTGTCAATTGCTGGGATTACTAGCCACTCGTCTCAAATATTTCAAAGATTCACCAAGGTAAATTCGTGAAGCGCATGTTTGGAATTTTGAGGGGTGCTCGAGCACCCACACAGCACCCCCGGGACAGGGTTCTTTTTTACAAGGCCTTGGCTACACATGTTACATTGTAGTGGCCCCACAAGACTTAACCCCTAGCCGTATCAAACGCAACAAGACACCCTTAGAAATACATGGTCCATCCATTGTTACAAAGAAGCCTCGTATCAGAGTTGATTTTTCACAAGGATACAAGGAAAGTATTATTTTATAATATGCTGCCTTTAGTTTGAAAAGCTGGAACTGAAAAGAATTTCAACAAGTATTGATGTTTGCAAATAATAAAAGGTTAAAGATGACAAGTGACTCAAGTGACGATGTACCAATGCAATCAGATACGTCAGAGACAGATGCAAGCGTCATGGCTCCTTCAGGTTCAGCAAGTGTTACAATAGCTCTTCATCCCTTGGTGATAATGAACATTTCAGAACATTACACACGTACAAGGGCGCAAGAAGAAGCCAAGGATACCAAGGGTATGATTAGATCTTTCAAGTATTGGTCTATTCCATTCTTGGCCACACAGGTGTGTGGAAGATCTATCTATCTATCAAATAATGCAAACTTCAACAAGCTGAAGGTTATTGCATATACAAAGAAAAATAAAGGAAAAAAAACAGAGAAAAATCTAGGAAAAGAAATGATGTACCCCCTTAGTGGGAAATTTTTAGAGTAGGAAAGTTTTTAGACAGGGAATACAGTAGCACTCTACATCTATTTAAGCATGAGTGAGGTCTTAAGAATGAGGGTTCTCCTGTTTTCGCTTGAATTCTTTGTACCAGGGGGGGGGTTAAATTGCCCCAATTTGCCTGTTACTTTAAAAAGGAGACACAGAGATCATTATCCTCTTCTTGAAGATAAGGACACGGGTTGATAAGATTCAAAATGCAATCTTTGTATACATGGAAAATAGATGCTATTTACATACGGAAGCAAGGCTAACATTATTGCGTTGGGGGTGGGGGTCAAATCACTATAGCCCTTTATGGTGGCTTTTCCCATTTTGGAAATTTTCCAATGTGCTTTTCTCAAAGCAAACAGTATTGAAGTATTATTATTGAAGTATTGTTACCAAGGGGGTTGACTCTTAATGCCTGTAATACTGAATTGTCAGTAGATTCAAATTTGGATGCCCAGTTAAGGAGTTTTAACTATTGGCTGAGCCATATCCAAACTTCCTTATTAATAAGATGTACATGCATACAGTATGTTCCATTTGACTCATTTTTTTTGCTTTGCATCTTTTTGGTGCAGTTTCAGATTTAATGGGTGGTATAACCAAACACTCGTTTTTATTTTCTTTTGAATTTTAAGCATTTCAGTTTTGGAAGATTACTACCAAAATTAAGCCTTTGTAGAACAATGATTCCAAATGTTTCATCAATTGAAACAGCTTTATTATCTCTTATTCAAATTTGCTGATGGCGACTTAATCTTTTATTTTGCAAATATCAACTTTCTGGAAATTTTTTCTCATAAGATAAAGTTATCTTCATCTAACAGTGTTTGGTGCCCTTTTGGGAAAACAAGATGGAAGAAACATAGAGATACTAAATTCATTTGAGCTTCAGTATGATCATATTGAAAATGATGTTATAATTAACATGGAATATTACAGAGCCAAAGAGGAACAATGTAGGTTTTGTTTTGAAGATTTTTGTAAGACTCAAAGCATATGTAGACATTGATATATTGGATTATTGGAGATTATTGAATATATTATATTGAATATATTATATCATAAAAAGATATTTTGATAATCTAGTGTCACTAAAAGATTCCCCTTTTTTATTAATTTCAGGTGAATTTGCTCTCTCCCATTGCTTATTAGCATCCCTCTCTATTAAATTTTTCAATCAGTCATGAAAAGAACACAAAAAATTTTGAATAAAAAAGTAGCCAGTGTCGCCTTTCTAGTTATTCTGTCTTTAAAAAATTTTTAAGCAAAAGAGCACCCCATTTTAAACATGCACCCCCTTCTATAAGAACCTCATCTTCTATTGAAACTTGTGAACTTTTGTTGCCCCCTTGTATTAGCACCCGCTTCTATTGAAATGTGAATGGAGGGATCAATCCTTTTCAAGATGTTTCTATGTAATATCATTTTTATTCTCAATTTACAACTCATGGCCAATTTCTTTTTTTCTCATCCTTGTTCCACAGTCCGTCAAGTTTTCAAGGATCTTGATTTCTTTGGTTGGTATACTACTGGTGGTAATCCAAATGTAAATGATGTTAAGGTTCATAAGCAAGTATGTCATTAATTTTGATTGATTTTTTGCTGCTTGTTTACATACCAATGAGGGTGATGAATGAATGACCATTCAACTTTTTTATAATGTGCATTTTCTTCAGCGAGTGCTTCCTCTAGATAGGAGAAATCCAAGTTCATTTAATCGGTGATCCATTAGCAATGGCTTATTATTGATATTATTATTTCCATGATTTGTTATGGCTAAACATACAAGGTGTTACGTTATGAGCTCTCTTTAGTTTTTGATTTGTGACTAAATTCTGAAATCTCTCTCTTTATAATATTTTTATTTTGTAAATCTTTCTACTTCTTCTCATCATTGTTTAAAATATAATTAAATCTTTATTTCAGATGTCACAAATAAATGAAAGCTCACTTTTTCTGAAACTGAATCCTCTTACCAAGTCAACAGATGTAAGTTGAATTTCATCAACTTGAAATGATTTTTCTTCTTCTTTAGAAAGAACTAAATTTATGACCTTTTGATATGTATTAGGATGCTGCTCACTTTAGTAACATATGCAATGAAAATGGCACCAATACATATTGTCAAGTGCCACCTCTTTTCTGCTTTTAGATGGAGAGAGGCACAAGCTTTTTCACATGTTTCCTTTCAGTGCTATTTTGTCTAAAAAATTGTGACTCAGTGGTGTCAAATTCATAAAAATCTTCTTAATTGATACTTCATGTATAAATTTCACTTTAAGCAGCCTTTTTTACAAAACCTAAGAATTTTTAAATCACCAACATACCAACCAAGTTTCTATTATCTTTCCTTTCTATGCATGGTCATCTTTAATTATCAATGATTCTTCATCTTCAAGTTTAAAACATCTAACATTTCTATTTGCAGCTCCCTGTTAAAATTTATGAATCAATGATAGATTTAGTCAACAAAGAGGTAACCAGAAATACATTAAAATGTTGTTTCATGAATCTCAAATTACCAGTTTTATATAGCTTATATTTGCAGTGAGGGTTGCAGGAGTTTGGTTTGTCTAATTGTTTTGGTCTGAACTTGACAGATTAAGTTTTATGATCTCAATTTTTTATTTTTCTGCTTGTTAGAAATTAGTCAATCCCTGTTCCCTTTATCCTTGCTTCAATAATACTCCTCACACAAACATTTTAAACTCTCCTAAACAATAACATATGGGGTAAACTGTCTAAGCTTCAGAACAGCTAGGCTATAGAATACTCTGAAAGATGTTGCAATGAATAAAGAGTCTGCTGCAGCTTTCAAAAAGGATATTAAAACTTCGTTGGAAACAAGTGCCTTGTGCAGTCTGTAAATTGACACTGGATTACTTTGATTGTAAAATTATTATGTATTTTTTAGGCTCATTGTAAATAATTGGTGTAGATAAGCTTTATTTTTAAAACTATGTAAATACCAACTTTGAATAAATATATGAATGAATGAATCTATAGAAAAATCCTTCTCGTGAAAATTCACTGTTAGACAGAAGATAAACTGCTTGTTTTTTTTTTACTTTGATAGGCAAGAGTACTTTTTATTGATGTTCCATACACTTTAGCAACTGAAGAGGCAGAGAGAATAGGTGTAGATCACGTGGCTAGAATGTCGTCAGCTGGAAATTCAGAGATATCATCAGGTTAGTGTATGCCATTGGTCATTAGTTCACAAGCTCAGTAATTAGCTGATTGATGACATAAATCTTTTGTAATAATGCCATCTTGATTGCTAAATCTAAATTTGATCCTAAAAGCATCAGAAAATTTTCTGGAATTTATTTATATAATCTTAAACAAAAAAAATCGGCTTTTTTAGCGTTTCGAATTTGGTTTTCATTTAAATTTTAACAAGTTTGAAGAAACCTAATTGAAAGGAGAAAAAATGCATTCTGAACTAAAACTGTCACATTTCTAAAGCAAGTTTCTTTCATTCGATTGTTTATTTGAATGTATACTGTACAGATAAAAATACGTTTAGAAGTAGTAGAGATATAGATTTTTCCGACTTGCTCGACCTCATGTCGTATTCATTTGAGAAAAAATTCGACAATCGTTGTTTTTTATCTCCTTTCATATAAATATGGAGCTACATATGAATATTTGTAATCCTAGCAATAATGTCAAGCTTTCAAGCGAATGCTACTACAGCTTGTTTCTTCCTTCGTTTCGATTTGAACATAAAATAATTTTACGTTTTTAGCTGCGGAGCATCTGCAAGCACAGCATAGCGCAATAAAGATGCTCTACAACAGAGTAAAAAGCATACTAGAGTACGTCAGAGCAGTTAAAGCAGGTGATGTTCCAATAAACCACGAAATAATGAGGGATTGTAAAAGTCTTTGTCAACGGTTGCCAGTACTTGATTCATCACAGTTTCAAGAAGATTTCTTTGATGTGAGTTCATTCTCTCGTATCGCATCATTGTATTTTCATGAGGAACTATCTTACAAGAGTGGCACTGCTGCTAAATAACGATCAAATTGTCTTGCAATTGATATTCACACTTTCAACTTAAAGCTCTTTATTATCGGAGTAAGATATAAATGTAAAACACAGAAGCATTGCTACTGTTACACCCTTTATGAATGTAACTAAGCCTGGAAAATCGCCCCCATCCTAGTTACAGATGCCGTAATCACTTAACAACTTTTCCGTAATTTTCGTTCGTCTCATTTAGCCATCTTTCCAAATTTACTTGCTCCCAAACAGAAATAATGTCACTTTTAATACTCTGATTTAATCTTTTTTTAAGTTATTCTAAGGCCTGATTTCCATCCAAATTCTATTCGCTTAACTTGCTTGCGGCAGGTATGGGAATGCTTATAAACTTTCCCTTGCTCAAAAGTGAATTATGAGTTGAAACATTCAATTTTGTGAGTCTTAGTTACCGTCTTTAAGTAATATTACGTTAAGTCTCTGAATCTTTGTAGAACCGCTTAGTTAATCAAAACGAAGTGATTATTTTTCCTTGAGTTTGGACTTGAAGGCATTTGCTGTCGTATTTGCTGTCGTACTTGTCCTTGACGACAGACACTCTGCAAACTTTGGAGAAATGGATTTCCTTAAACTTTAACAAATGACGTAAGCTTTATCTTCTTGACTAATGAATCTCTTTAATGCAAGGCTGAAATCTTTCTCGATCTTATTCCAGCAATGCAATGATGTCATGCTGATGACCTATCTGGTTAGCATTACCAAAGGATGCAATACTGCAAATGACGTAAGTCAATTTCAAGTAATTTGCAAATCAAAGAAACTTGAAATTAACAGTAAGAACCTTATCATAACTAATTCCATCTTTTTTGTTCAGCTTGGAGCTTTGTTTAATTTCTCTTGTTTCAGTTGGTTAAAAATTGAAGCACATTTTTTTTGTTATTCCACAGTTAATCAACAAATTTAATTTGGCGTACGATCGACATGGCACTGGTCGACGAATGAGAGGTCTACTTTACTGAACGTAAAGATAAATCGAACGATGTTTATTAAGACAATTATCAAGAAATGAATATGGATTTGTTCTAAAAACAAGTTACAAAACTTAGCTATAGACGGCGTATTATTTATATGCCATTTTTTAACTTAACTTTGGATTTGAAATATTTAATATCGCTCCGGATTTTATAAGTCGCTGATAGAAACGTTACGTAATGAAACTGTGACATGGAAAGGAAGGGTGATTTGAGCCCATGGTTCCCTATCCTGGAAGATTTGATGCGACCAGGATCGGAAAACTTTTACATCCTCATTTTGAAATTAAGTCCTTGGGTAATTTTGATGTTTGTATCAAAATAAAACAACAGGAAAACACTGTATCTGTTGATCCAACACTTGGCAAATAAACTGATTGCGGGGATCTAACTTTCACAAATTAACCACAAAATAAGAGAAAAAGGTATTTCTTTATCATATTTCACAAAGATACGGCTCCGTTGATGAAATCCATGAAGGAAGGTTGCACTGAAAACATGAAAAGAGTGTATTGGCCGAGACAGATCCCATCAGAACAAGTGGATATGCCAGAAATGAGTCTGACGTATCATATTTATCCGTTTTGTGGAGATGATAATCAAATCATGATCTAAACGTCATCCATCCAACGACGTTTTGGTCTTACCCGGTTCGAACCATTAGCACAGCCTTCTAGGATTAGTCTAGATTTCAGCAATTTTTATTGAATGATCTTCTTGTACATCATTTATTTTATAAGGCATGTGAATAATACGCCCTTTGGATTAGTAGCCTGCGTCAGTCTGTGACGCAGGCTATGGATTAGGTGCCATTTTCCTTATGCAAAACACTTGCAGAGATTATCAGTTGAGTAGTTGAGAATGATAAGTTTTATTTGTAATTTGGTATTGGTATCTTATTTTTGTCTTTATCACTCCGTTGTCTTATCAGATACAGCAGAATGTTCATATCGAATTAGGTAGGGTACATCGCAAAAACAGTAGATCAAAAGCAACCACGAAATTTAGTTCTAATAATTCATCCTGGTGTACAGGACGATTTCAGCAGCCTAATATTTCAAGGGTCCTGTTTATATGAGGCTAGCCAGCCCGGTCAGCCGTGATATGTGCAAACAAAGTCGTTTATGTGAGAGAAGCAACGCCTTTTACCATTATCGCAATTGGTAGTTCTGTCCCCATGAAAATCTTTATTTAAAAGGATTCTAGACTTTTGAGCAACTTGCCTGCAATTTCAGGTGCCCGTTCAAATCTAGCGTCGTGAACTTCTGCCAGCTTGGTTTATTTTGAATTGGCTCGGGAATTCGCACTTGCGTAAATGTGAAATTTTGGTCTAGACCTGGCCTGTTCATCTTGCTGCGTTATATGATCGCACTTCACTCAGATCTCGGGTAGGCTTGACCCAGATTTGTGTCAATCGGGATAGATGTTTCTCATGTAAACAAAACTTTGTTTAACAAAGAACGTCTTTGCCTATAAAGATAAACAGGCCCTAACAGGTTTCCAACCATTGCCACAGTAACAATAGCTTTAGCTATTGTCAGGACCAGCATCTAGATGCAAGCTGAAATGGTGTGCGCTCGAAACAAGCTCACTTTAGAGTCGCCCTGATACAATAGTACACGCTATCAGAAGAATCTTGATGAAGACGCATAACCACTATTGGCTTATTTCCCACTTTATCTAAGCGCCATCACACTTTATCTAAGCGCCAGCGCCATCAAAGCTCTTTTCTTATTGTGAACTTCTTGTGTCAAGATGATCTCAAAACAAGTTATTGTTAAAAGTCCGAAAAATCTATGATTATTTATCAATACTTCACAGTGACTTAACAATTTTATGGTTACACAAAGTAGAACTCAGCTTAAACTTTCGCAATGCATTGCAGAGACCTTCAACGCCATTTCACAGTGACGTTATTAAATAGTGCACGCGCAGAGCTCATTTAATATCCTATATTTACTTTAAAGTATCCAGCGTGGCCAATTACACGGAGTAAGTTTTTCACCAACGAAACTTGTCTCACAACACGTTGACATCGGTGACCAACCTTGTACAATTTGGAAGGGACGCTAATTGTCAGCGATATGGCATGCCATGCAGCAGAAGATCTAAACTTTGTTAGAGTGATTTCTATAAGGAGTAAATGTGGGAGCTAACGTATCTAGAAGGACAGCTTTTGTTGGGCACTTGCTGGAGGGGTCGTTAAAAAATTGAAAGCGGCCACTTGCTTTCAACTTATGGCTTCTTGCAGAAACTAGGTCGGAGTTGGAGAAAATTTTGCAATTCTTCGTTGCTGGTTGAATGCGGCAGTCATAGTGGTAATTTAAGGGGGCACGGAATAACCACAATCGACTAATTCACATGAGAATCATTTTAAATCACATCGGTTCATTGATCAATTTCCATGACTCTCCAATAGGAATTGAAATAGGCCCCACAGAAATGAAAACAAGTGCATGAGTTGTTTTCATGTGTTTTTATTAAGGTCGTCGTGTCAGCCTTTTTGAAGGGAACCAAACTGAGCGTGTCATATCACGAGGAAATTTTGCATTCAATTGACCAATTTTGCACTGTGTGATGTGTACCTGAAAATACTAATAATTGTCTTGACGAAGAAAATATTTAAATGAAAAGTTAAAAGTGGGTTTATAGGTGCTCTGAACATATTAATGACAAAATAGGAATTATTGTGCCGCAACTGGTGTTGTGGGGAGGGGGGTAGGGTAAGCGTGTCGTGTCTGATTCGGATCATGTTTGAGGAAGGGTGGAATTTCTAAAACGGGTGTGGTGTTTGGTGTACTCCCCGTGTTAGATTCAATTCCTAAGGGAGAACGGTTCTCTCTTTCATTTGACGGTATATGCCACTTAACAGCGTATCCTCGTTTGATGTAACTATGGGATATGGTATTGTAAACCATAGGAAATTATATTTTTAAGAGAGCTATAGGACTTCTTAAGGGTGGTGTATTGCCTAATAAAAATTTTTAGAACGATGTCCATGTTTGTACCGATTTTATTGGGCGCTGGTCGAGTGTGAAGGGTTTCTAAAACGCCGCTAGCATTTTCACCATCCAATCGCACCATGAACGGCGTTCAACTCGTTTCCCTAAAATAAGTTTACATTGTTCGTTTGTTATCAGTGAACTTTAAACATATAATCAAAAGAGGTGTGCCTTTTTGCTATCATTTCATCAAGCACCTTCCACTATATAATGGACCCCATGTGTGTGTCTTTTGAACACGTGGTAAGGCCGTGCGTAACAAAAGCCCCGGACAGCATGGCCAATCTATTAGTCTTTTAACTTAACTTTAACAAAACGCTCCTAATTATAACGTTATTACGCGCCTTGCATGACTAGCCTTTATTCTGACAAGATTGTGAGGTATTTTTTGAGCGTTTTTCTTCATACGGGAGTATAAACAGAGACCACACGAGCAGTGATATACAAAGAGATTGATGTCATTAATTCTCCGGCGATTCTCATCGTCATCATCTCGTAATCAATCTATGGACCGTATCAAAAACGGAAATTTTCCCACAAACATTCAGGTTTTGCCGAAAAGTAGTCTTATGGAGTAGGGGCAGCGGTCCGCCTAGGGTTTGGTTATGTGGTGGTTTAGATTTTAGTTGTGGTTTCTCTCAGGGCATTTTTAAGAGACCAATTTATGGGGGGAGGGTGGTACGTTCAAATCTTTTTATTTTTCATCAATTTATTTTGCAACAGTGAAATAATGATAACATTATATATCATTAATGATGGCAGTAAATTTATCATTTGATATGTTACAAGGTCAAAGAAATAGAAAATCTCCATAATTCTCTACAATTCCTGAATAATTAAGGAATTTCTTAAACTGACAAAGCTCGTACGATATATTTGGAGTGCTGTCTCATCCCCCCCCCTCTCCTATCTCCGTGTAACTGCTAATTTAGCAACCAGGGCTTGTATTGCTTTTAACGTAGCAACCTCAAGGTCTCTATGAAGGTGGTAACTAAACAGCTAAATCTGTAAGTAAAGACCTACACGTACGACAGGCAGGCATAATGAAGTCTATAGATCACTTTTGAAAAGGGAGATAGAGCCTCTTCCGAAACGATCACGCGACTATTTGACATTTACTTGCACGATTAAGTACGCTTTGGGTATTCTTAGATAGCTGACACACTCATTATTTAAGATAGATATGAATGGCCAACCACTCATATTGGCATGCAAAACAGGTCGAATTATAGGGTCGTCGTAGAGAGTGAAGCAATGTTTGTTCTACCTGAGGAAAAAGGCAGAAAAAGATATTTTATTGTGCGTTTGATAATGCAGTAAGCAGTGTAGGCGAGGGTAGGCAAGGCTGCTGCTACCGCCCTCCCCCTCACCCCTTTCATTGAACAATAGGACTCAATGTAGACGCTTACAAATCATTTTTCTCATATTAAAACAGTTTTAAACCAAACGATTTAATCTTTCTGAAAATTTACTGATTCTTCGGTTATTTTGTTATCGTGCTCTGGAAACTTGTTTTCTAAATCACCCTTGAAGTTTCCTATGTTATTATATAGATAAGATTCTCAAGAAATCCTAGCAACAACTTCAAGCTTACAAGTATGTGATCTTCTACTTTTGCTTTACGTGTTGAAGTGACAATTGAAGACAATCACTTCCAGAACAATCGAAGCAGAAGACACATGGACGTGCATTGTTCGGCTAGAGGCCATAGCGCGTGTTTTAGCACTTTGTCGTGTTGCTTAGAACCGCACATTTTCTTTTCTTCGATTGAGAGTAATTTTTATTTTTTTTAGTGAGAAGACCACATTTTCTAAGAACGAAGTTGAGTACAGCAGGAGAATCTACGCGAAGGAACAGTTTTTGCATTGTCTTTCATATTGGGTAAGAACCACAAATTTTATTCAAACTCTCATTGCCTTCTGTTAAACATTGATTGATTACTGACTCGAAGTCTTGTAATGTAGCTACTAGGATACATGATAAAGATTCTTTTCTGTAGCTTGGTAATGGTAACCTAGGGGAAACATAACTTCTTCACCGTCACCTGGTACCGTTGTATGCCAATGCATGCAATATGTTGTCTCTAGGCAAGATTAATTTATTCACTTCTACCCCGAGTCGTAGAGTTTTATAGAGGTAGCTTATATAAGAACTGACCTTGGCTAGAACATTTAAACGAAGTCATTCTCCGGCAAGGTATGCCTTGGCCCTTTCTCTATTTCACTATTCCGCATAAGAAGTTAACAGGTTTCTCGTATCACACCAGATCTCGCTTTGCAATGCAAGTAGTAGTGTAAGTTTAAGAAAGCGAAAATATTTTCAGCAGGGCCTCAAACACCCTTAATAATTTTGACGGGAGTGTTCCCTTCACGCCCCTCTTACTCTATGCAAGTGATCCTATCTCAAAGGTCAGTGCAGATGACATAAGAGATTCACCACAGCTTTTCACTAGACACAAATAAATCTAGAGAAAACGCCTATCTAGAGTTAAAGTCTGTGACGCAGGCTACAGACTATGCTTCCTTGATAGCCCTCCTATTGCGTCATCACCGAGGTCTGAATAATGCAAAAGTAAATTTAGGGGCATACCTTTCGATAACTATTTTATTCGAAATGATGGTTCAATTTCGAGAGATTCCCGTCTGCCTAAAACAAGGCTGGAGCTAAGTCATACCACTAGAGATGTTCTACCTATTCAAGGTTAACCTGTATAGCAAATCTTGAAATATTAATTTCAAGGAGAATTATTTCTGATTCAACATCTGTTGCTGAATCTTGAAAGGCTTCATTTATAGCAATATTGTTCTTTTGATTTAAGGTGATGTCATACCCCCAAATGATTATAGACGGTCGTTTCTAAGCAAGTTTGTAATCATAACAAGTTTGCAGCAGCTCGGCTGCTTCAAGCGAGGGATAACAAGAGAGGTTGTCACATAATGATGTAGAATGAATTATAAAACTGCATAAAAAGTTGCAAACATTAATGGCAAATGTACATTTATCAATGCATGTAACATGCAACTAAGAAAAAAACAACAAATTGACACCGTCAAAAATCTAGACGCTGACTAAAGAAGTTGGATAATTTGTGCAATTTTCACCCCTGGCCGAAGTAGAATTCGATTAAATAAAGACTTACCTGCTTGTATCAACCATATCTTTTTCTTTTTGGACCTTTTTCTGCAGTTCCTTCCTTCGAGCCTCTCAAAAGTCAATCATCATCCAAATATGTTTATTTCAAAGGCTAAAGCTGACAGGTTTCTGCTAAGAAGTGAATTTCATTTCGAGCTAATAATTTGGAAGACTGTATTAACTGCCATCTACTCTTCTAGAAATTGGTGCAGTTTGAAGAGCGATAATTCAAAGATGCCAAAGAACAGTGATGGTGAAAGTAAGTGCTACTTCTAGTTTCTTACTTCCTTGCAAAATTTTTACTCCTTACATTTTTTCTTGTTTGGCAATTTATGGTGCGTCAGAAATTCAATTTCGAAGCTATTTTTTATTAAATTCGTTGCTTTTCCCTTCATTTAATGCTTTATCCCCCCCCCCCGTATTTCTTGAAGGTAGACTCCATTGGAATGTACCTAATCCCAGTAATGTCACGAGGATAATATTAGGCTTTGCTGAAATCTAAGACTGTTTTCAAGCAAGGCTATTTAATAAGTAACCATTTCTGGACCAAGATTTGAGTGTATTAATTGCAGAAGATGTTGTTTTTTGTCACGTTTACATAGGCTATCTTCCAAACACCAAGAATCCAGAGACATACCACCAAATTATAGAATATGCACTTTTTGGTGTATATTTAGATTTATCTAAGTAATTCCAGGATGAACTAGATTTTAGAAGGAGCCACTCGGAATCAGGAGGTGGTTCACCTTCTCGACTATTAAAAAAATTGGTTTCTAGCAAGGGTTCATCCAGGGAAGATCGGTACTTTTGAAGGTTTGTTAGGGGGCGCACTTGATTTCTGCAAGGGTATTTGTATAAGAAAATATGAAATTTGACTTCGTCCTTCCTAGGAATGTATGTAGAAAAGATGCGAAATGGTACCCTTCCTTGACATGATGGGTTGGAGCTGCCTAACAACATCATTATTGAAAATGAACTTGTTTTCCAATTAAATTCCAATTAAATTGAGTTATAAATTGCCACAAAGTTACGTTTTCAAATAATCCATCCTCCAGAGGATTTCTAACTTAAACACTGGACATGAAATTATTTTTTGCATTGTCTCATGGGCTTTTCTCTTTTACAGTCGATTACACGTCAAGAAGGCACCACATGTCTTTGAGTAAAATGCAGTCCCCTCTAACAATGAAATGGTATGTCTTTCTGCTTATATCAGGTTATACTGCTGTACAAGAAACCAAAAACAAAATCTAGAAACAGCCTTACAAAATGTAAATAAACCATTTTTAAATGGTTCTAGAAAAAGAAAGTATTGATCAGACGAGTCAGTTGGTTTATTTTTTCGGTCATATTTTCTTGGCTCAAACCAGTTCATATTTTCCTTCACAGGCTGCATGAAAACTATGAGATATCAACAGGCGTAAGTTTACCTCGAAGTTCATTGTACAGTCATTATTTGGATTTCTGTCAGAAAACTGGATTGGAACCTGTAAATGCAGCGAGTTTTGGAAAGGTATGACAGTTAACATCTTATAAATGTAATGCCGTTTTGTGGGCTGTATTGTAGCAGATTTGATAAGTTATTGATTTCTAAGCAGGAATAGAACCTGTTCCTCAAAAGGCGCAATTAGGGATGTTTAGGTCATGTTGAAACTCTGATTCCTACTGGACAAACGGTTGCAAAATCGGGGGTAAGGAGGTTGTATTGGTGTGACCCCACAAAAATCCGATCATTTTGTCCCACTTCCTTGTTGATTGTGATAAAATTGGTCCCGATATGGCTTGGTCTGAACGTGCAATCATTTGTGTTTTTACTGTTCTAAATATATTTGCACCGACGAGCTATATTACGGCAGGAAAATTGATCAAAGTAATTCTTCGAGGGACGCAAACTGTTCTGCTCAAAATAACGTTTTTTTGGGAAAACCATTTTATTTTTATATTTTGGCAACAGCTCCTATTTCGCGAAAATTGGCCCATTGTAGCAAAACTCCTTTGTAGCCAAAATTCGGTCCTTTGAACGCGCACTTCTATCATAGATTTACAAATAGAATTTTCCAGCTTATAATTTTATGTTGTTGTAAAACCGAATGTGGAGGGATGTGAGATTCTCACACCCATCCATCTCTGTAATCACCTAGCGTGGTCAAGTGAACACCATGTTACAATACTCTTGATTGCTTTATGTAAATAATCACAACATTTATTGGGCATATTCTATAAAATTTTACATTTTCACGAAATTTAGTTGATTCGAAATACATTTCCAACGTTAAAGACAAGACGACTTGGAACAAGAGGACAATCAAAGTAAGTTGAAAAGCTTCGCTAGCCACCTCTTCCAAAGTCTTCCACCTTGTTCTCGTTCTTTAGTTGACTGATTATCTGATGCAGTGACAGTGACAGATGCACGTAACAACCTGATAACCAAATTGAAGCAAATTGTGCCCTTTGAACAATACTCTTTTAGCCCATTACTTAAATATAGTGAAAGGATTTTGTCTCGTCTATTGACCAATAAATGACGTCATCAACCACTTAACATTCTGGAATTTCTGAAAAGTCACCAGCATAAGCCTTCCCCTACAAGACTCAGTTGAGAAAGCAAATATCAAGCTAAACATTAAATTACCAGGCAACATGTTCTGTCTATCATTGTCAATCTCGGGAGAGGGGGTAACTTATCAAGTACATGACACCTCGCATGTTTCAGGGGCACTATTCACTGGTACCAAAAGCATTATTTAGGTACTTTGTAAATGTTTAAACATGTATATCGGGTTAAATTCACAATTGATATTAGATCTTGATACAATACGGCTTTTTTCATTCTTTTTACTTTTGTCTGTTATGGCCACAGTGCAGTGTCTTCATCGCATCCTGTGGTCGCGTCCCTGTAATGTTTTGTAAAATAGTTTTAACGTATATAAGCCTGCGACATGTATTGTAAATCTTTTATACGGATATAAAAAAGACTCCATACATATTTTAGGTATCATTATTATGGAATAAGCATCAAGGAGACATCAGCATATCATGAGACAGTTTATAGTCCAACTCGTCAAAATACTCCAGCATACAACTCTCATTATACCAAACCTTCAACTGAAGAAGCAACACAGGTAATCAATAAAGCAATTAATTGCAGAAAAAAGTTTCATTACTTTAAGGTTTAAAAATTTCAACTTTTTTTCCGCAGGCTAAAAAATTCCATTTCTGCCATATCAAAATCAGTAACATGAATTATTGTCCCTTAATAGCAAAGTTTGCCCTGCAAGAAGACAAAAATTTATAATCAGTATGCAAAAGAGGAATATCAACGAATACACTGCCACACGGATGGATAAATTAAGATTTGAACCTTAAAAGCAATTTAAACCTCTTCCATCCAACCTATGAAATGAACTTAAAGTGTCCCACAAAATTAATTTGTCTATGCTAGATTATCCTGTTGTCCGAACAAAATGAAACGAAACTTTTAGTGTTTTTTATACCTTGAATCTTTTACTGTGATTAAATTTGATATAAATATAGATATTAAATGCTTTTATTGCTGTTTTAGCCTGAGACAAAGAGTCAAAGCCAAGCGTCCCATATTGGCACCGGAAGTAATGGTGTGTTACTACCAGAGTTTCCTACGGCAGCTAGTGTTAAAATCGAAGATCCAACAGTTAAGGAAAAGGTGACACCTCCTTTAATATTTTATTATATCATACTATATAATATTTCATTTATCATTTATATATTATAATTCATACATATTTTGCCTTTTTTATATTGCATTCATAGTTTTTGATAAGATGTGATACATCGTTGGCACTACCATACTCACTACCATACGCTAACAGCTTTTCTTGACTTCTTGCAAAAGGAAACTTGATCATATAATAATTTTGTATTTCTTTGCTATTGAAACAGGTGAGGACCTTTTTGATCATGTATCGAGCACACTGTCAGAGGATACTTGATACGATTTTGAGAGCAAATTTCAGCGAGGTATGTACCCTGATCGAGTTTTCCAGTATGCTATGAATTCAGCGAACGACATGGGCAAAACCGTGTAATAATTAACGTACAGGGGCGTCTTCAACAGGAACCAACTGGCGTATACCTCGCTGCATACCAACAGCCCGCATGGCTTCAGAAAAAGGCTTAATATTATTTTTCGCTTTTGCTTCCTTGTATTTTATCATACTTTGCTTCCCCTGCTCTGGAGTTTAACAGCGTTGACTGAAATTAGAAAACAAATTGTTGAATCAAAGGATTATGCATCAGTGATTGAATTGATAATTATTTGCCTCTACGTAACTATACCAAGAAAAATGAACTGTTATCTTCAATATTCCAAAAAAAGCGTCGAATGACCTTAGAATTTATCACATGAACGAGTTTTGACCAATATTCAAAAGATATCAAGATCCCCAAATTCCCTCTACACAAAATCAATCTCTTGGATACTGCAGGTCTTTCGAATTTACGGATAAGATAACGCTTTGCCTATTAGGCGTGTTATGGCCAGGGCTGCCGAGAGGGCGGGGCAGAGGAGGCAGTTTACCCCGGGTCTCTGGGTCCAGGGGGGCTCATCAACTAGTATCAACATTTTTATTTATAGCCTCTTTAGACATATTCAAGGAACCTCCGAACAGGAGCAGCCTTCATTGTTCTAAGAATGCCTCCAGATTCAGTTCCCCCTGATTCCCTTGCTTTCTGCTCTTCTTCTCACTTTGATCACAGACACAAGGGGCCTCATTTTACAGTTTTAACTCTGGGCATCGAAAACCTTTCCGCGGCCCTGGTTACAGCCTAAGCTAGGTACTATTTGAAGGAATTCTTGTCTGATGGGCGTATAGCCAGCGTTGCGGGCTAAGAGGCGTAGTGTATTCAAACCATCTAATACTCCCATTCGCAGCATACCAAAATTTCCAATCACTCTATTCCTAGTATCTTTCAGTTGTGTACCAGATGTGATATCATCACATGGTGTTAGAATATGCATGAAACTTTTCACTTATTATTATCATTTTTTATTATTATTCTTGTATATTATTAAAGTGCATAACTATAATGCAATATTCTATACACTTAACAATTTAAAACCTATAAAATAACATCATAAGCTAATTTAAATGAATGTGTCTTTAAAGATGATTTAAAACTGGCAATATTTTTAGCAGAATAAATTTCCGAAGAAAGACTGTTCCAAATACTCGCTGCAGCATAGGCAAAAGTTCTAGTACCTTATGTTTTGTTGTAATATCGTAATGGTTTATCGTAGTGGTCCATCGTTTTAGGTGCAACACTTCTTGCTCCATTTTTGGCGGGGAATGCCTAAACATATTGTAGTCATACTCGATGTCAAGGAAGTCGTGGAGCTAATTGCGGCGTGTGACAACATATTATACAAGGTTGGTTGTTCTTAGGTGCGAAACCATTACTATTTTTAACCTGGCTGCGAGAGATGATAGGACACACCCGCTCACAATTGTTGGGAGTTTATCTTATACGACAAGCTTTATTTTACTCTTACATTGATTATAAAAACTTTTCACTAGTGTATCCTTCCAGACAGCTGCGGCGCCAGCCTCCACGAAGTGGAGAGAGGGTATGATAATGGGAATCCGTTCAAGCCCCTCAAACCATATGTCTTAACAACCCCTCCCCCCTTCCCCCCTGGCTCCGCCACTACTTGCAGATATTTAATGCATATGTTTAGTGGGAAAATTCAAGGCTCTTTAAACATCCTTTAATAAAATTAGAGATCCACTCCTTCAGACCATATGATCTGTATGTCAATGCAGACATCAAAATGCGATCTACCATTCTTCCAGACTCACAGGGAACGGTATAATATTCTCGCTGTTAATTCGGGTGCATGTGTCACCCATGTTGGATTTTGGCCGTCCATATTTTTAAATGTCAGTTTTAGAAAGGCTAGCCATAGGGGGATTCATAACCATCCACAACTCTACTGTTTTAGGAATTTGCCGGCAAGTCTCTACCTATCAGTTATAATTGTTCGGAGTCTGTAAAAAGTTTGCGGCACTATTTCTTTTTCTTTTGCATATTTCGCCTGAGGGCTCTTTGTCACCTTCTTAAAATCCACCAAAATAGGAGGATTCATCTACTTAAAGAGATTTATTTACTTTTTAGGCCGTAAGCGGAGTCCTCATTCCTGGAACATTGCAACCACTCCCTGCAAGCCTAACGCAGGCAATCAGACAATTTGCAAAACAGCTTTGTAGTTGGCTTGAAATGTCTTTAAATCATGTACCGAACAATCTTCGCAACAAAAAAATTTCGAGTAAGTATTTTTGGTTTTGGATTTCGAGTAAGTATAAAAATGTATCAATTATGAGGGATCATAATTAATTGAACAGAGTCCATACCTCATCACGATTCCGCTGTTAACCATAAGGTTGCAGACAAAAATAGGTATTACAATGCCACTTTTTGTGCTTTTTGAGGTAACGCTAGAGGCAGAATTACATTGTGTTAACAATTGTATTCTTTATAATTACCGAAGTACCGACGTAACTGCTTGAGAAAATTATATGGAGAAACTTGATGTATCTAGTGCGGTTCCTGAGACATACATTCCCTTTAAACAAGCTGTTGGGCCGTTTTAGGAAGAGAAACATTAGTTCTAAAATTTTAAACTAATTACCCATCTGAAAAAGTGAACTCAAGACGGAATAATTGTAGGGAATATTTATTAGATGACTTTCCAACGAGGGTTTACCGACTTTGGGGGGGGGGGGGCTTGTGCTACTTTAATATCCATGTGCCGCACTTTATGTAAATCCCATTAAAGCTAAGAGGTGTTTAAGTTAACAAGCTACTCCTCTTCTATTACAGTTGCAAAAGCTTTTTGCCAGATATTGTGCAGACAGACGTCTTTGTCACATTTGGCGCAGGTACGTTGAGCTATATTAATCGATGAGCGTCGGTTGGGTACTTGTGGTCATAAGATATCTTTTAGGACTTTTGGAGTATATCCAATGGGTATTACTGGAGAATTTTTGTAACAGGGTAACTACGTATATCATTTGATATACTATTATGGATCCAGTGCTTTTTGCCTACCGGTACAATTCATGATTATTGACCAATGGAGTCTAAGCAAACGAGTTATTGGAGAAAGAGAGAAAGAGGAAAAAACTTGTGAAGCTTTTACCATGCTATTGTTAAGCTATTTTATTTAAAGAATAACGCAATCAGCAATAGTAGCAGTGGCGTAACGCATAGTGTGCACCTTTAAGCGCAAAACTAAGGGCCCCACACAATAAGGCCCCTAGGGGGCCCCAAGATATTTTGTTTTTTTTTTATAAGTGTTTCTTATTTATTGGTATGTTGATGTTAGTTAATATTGTTTAAAAATTGCATGTAAAAATTTATGCAGTTAAGGGTAATTTCGTGCTTAGCCTGTAAACTTGATTTGCAAAAAATTAGGGGCCCCAAACCACTACTTTGACTAAGGGCCCCAAACTGTTCCATTACGCCATTAGGAAGGAAGAGTGGTGAGTGATGGCTATGGATGTATCTTGGATTCTTATCCCAGTGGCAACAGTAGAAACTACTGGATTTTTTATCCAGTCATTCATCTCTTACATTTTCCTTTTGATTAACTTCAACTAGAAGTGAGATATGCACATCATTCAGAGACCTTCACCGACAGCTCATTACGCAAAATGGAGCATGCAATCTTCAGATAATTGTTTGTGCCCTAAGAGTTCATACAAGCTGATTGTTAGACTAAAGCTCCAATCATTTCATAAAAACCTTGTCTTGAAAAGTACTAAGTTATTCTATAACACGTAATACGGAAATCTATTTTAATTACTTGGCATGACCTTGAGATATTTATCCATGAAAATGTCATCTGCATTAGGAATGAAAGCAAAGTTTTTACGCTGGACGAACAAAAAACGTTGCGGAAAAAATTAGAAATCTTTGAGTATGAAACTGACCATGCACTATTCATGATAGTTTAACTTTTAAGTCTGCAAAGTGTCGAGGAATTGCAAGTACTTCACAGATTTCTTCAGATATCACTAAGTATTCTGTTAGCCTTGCTAAGTATTATGTTAATCTTGCCATCGCTTTTGTTTCTTAACTCCCCTTACAGCTAATTTATTCCTTTCTTTAATATAGAATTCCATGAAAATTCAATAAAATATGAGGCTTATCGTAATCAAGTTGAATAATAGTTCTAAATCTGATGAAAATTTACTGTTCAAAGCAATATGAGCTTAGCTATAATCCTTGCAAGGCCATGTATTTGGGAGGATGATGACTCAGATTGGAATCGTGCAAAGAGACTGGATAAATTTTTCATAGGTCAAGAAATCACGGCTGAAAACAAATCACAGGTTACAAAGATTGTGATTACATCAAGAGGTCTGGGGCTACATAAAAAAGCCACACCCCATGAAATTGTCATTTAGTTCTGCTCTGCTCTTAGGCGTAGCTACATCAATTATTGTCATGCAAGTCATGCAAGAGGTTGATGGCAAGGGTGCAGGAAAAATTCTAGGTTGGCCCTACAAATTTTATGTGTGCCAGGAAAAGTGTGAAAACCCAAAGTTGCTTTCTAGTATTGCCTTTTTTAGTTGATATTTACTGGGTTGTTCTTTCATGAGTAAATCCTTAACAGGAGGCTTGTCGTAACATATAGACAGTGGGGGTATAGTACCCTTGCTGCTCCCTGCTGTCCCCCGCAACATGAAGCTCTGAGTGGAGGCGCAAACTCAAATAGGAATCTCTTCAATTACATTCTTTTTCCGCGCATTTAGTAGTCATACTAAGTAGATAATGCAATTGTAACTATGTTTGTAAGGAGTATTCTTTCTTTTCGTTTTTAGGCAGCCCGTTCAGTCCTTCACAGTGCTGAACCAGTGAATCAAATGGCAGAAGATTTAGCGGAGATCAAAATCAGTTCAATCATCGAACAAACTCTGTGGATGATTTCTGAAAAGCCTGAGAACGACTTCAAAGAAATTTACTCATGTAAGTATATATGCAGACTATTTGAGGACAAACTGTTCCAGCAAACAGCTAAATCGCCTGCGTGGAAGACTAGAACGGCGTCGGCGACCATGAGTCTCTACCTGTCTCTGTCCCTTATTCTTTTGATCAATTCGTCTACCGAGCCTGCCTCTGCACAGCCCGCCAGACTGTCTATGATCTTTTCTCTTTGACGACCTCTGTTTCTTTTTTCATTGATTCTTCCGGTGGTGACCAGATCTTCTAACCCACCCTTTCTGACACAGTGTCCAAAAAACGTACTTTGTCTTTTTTTCATGGCATTCAACAAGCGTCTCGTTCTTTCGGGGCGTTGTAGCACTATTATCATCGTTAGTCTTGGAGCTGTATACGGAATTTTCAGTATACGACCATTCAGGGATACGATTTTTAAGTATTCGTGGGAAATGTGGCACACGATACACCAGTATCCCATTTTCTGTCGTCCAAAAGCAAGTTCTAGAAAGTATGTTTCGAACTGTCCGCTTTATTACTCTACCTAAATTCTAATCATCTATGAACTTTTAGATTTCGAGGAATTCGCAGAACTTCTTGCGCAGCAAGCAATGGTTGATCAATACACTGAGTGGATTGCCAGTCTTGTAAAGAGATGTGTTATCAAGGTAAGCAAAGGGATCGACACCCACCTTCGTATTTCTAAAGAAATTCAGCCTTGGTCCATAGGCAGTGAATTTACAAAGCATTTTAAAGTTGGACAGGCAAAGCAAAGGGGAACAAAATGTTTCTGAAAGAGCATTTTTCATAAATTCTGAAGAGGGGACTTTTACAGAAGAGAATTTAACATAGTTGAAGATTTACATACACTGGTGTTCCCGAGGGCCGGCATCCCTGCCTTTTGATCCAAACAAAGAATAAATGCTCAAGGATCCTCCATAACCTTGGACATAACCCGTGTTTCACTCTTTCTCCAAAGTCTATGAATATCAAACTTGTCTTACAGCTAGGAAGCTGACATCAGTTTGACAGTCGAGGCAATTTTCTCTCCTTCCTGCTCTCAGAAAATAAGTTACTGTTTTGCCCCTTTTGCTTTGCCTCTTTACTGCCTGGAGTGGAGCAGGTGCCTCTGCGTAAAGCATATTACAAATGATTGATGCTAATCTTACATAATGATAAGGTGAATTCTATCCAATTTCCAGCCGAGCGAAAAAGGAGATAAGTCATTTCAAAAGTATGCGCAAAAGTTTCTTCTCATTTGGTCATTCATGTGCTCAAGATTTGTGCAAGAGTTAACTTTGAAAAGTGCCAAAAGTTTTGGTGAGTGCAGTTGTCAATTGTCTTAGTTTTTTACTTTATTTCAATAACATCCACCCTTCTTTTAAGCATAAGGAAGTCTAATTTCTTATGGATGCCGATCTAAATATGCCGATCTGAGAAAATTGAACAGCTGTCCAAATGTTGTCAAGGGTATCAGAACGAATTAAATTAGATATGGAAGTTTTATTTGCAATCAGCCATCATCTTCAAATTCAATAATGTACATATTAGATTATGTATTAGAATAAAATGTTGCTGTTGTAGTTGTCAGGGTTGTTGTTGTTGTTGTTAGTGGGGCTCTTTCGTAGTTGTCACTGCTGCCTTTGTCCTGCATTCCAAAAGCATTTTGGAGAGAATGAGCTCCGTTTATCGTTGGCTCAACTTTAATAAATGCTAACCGTTTGTTGGAGTGGCTCTTCTTTTACCTGCCCCTCTCTCAATTTTAAGATGCATCATACATCCCTGTGAGAACATGCTTCACGCTTCATTCACCACATTAAGATAAATTGATAGTTTTAACTAATGTACGATATTTTTGGTCTCATTTTTATCCTAATCCCAATTACCGATTTCATTCAATGCAAAACGTGCTGCTACTGCTACCCTCTAAGTGTTATTCCCTCCAATATTCACAAGCCTTATTAGAGAATAAAAGGGGCAAACACTGCTCGGCAACATCATGTGAAACACGTTCGTAACATTGGCTATGTTGTATTTTTTCATTTGATCGTTAATCATTTGCTTTATTATTCATTAGACATTTCAAATCACACCATTTGCATTTCATTTTTCATCTTGTAATTATAATTAATATTACGGCAATGTCTACAGCAGTTCTTTTGCATTTGAAATTTCTTGTCTGTCACAAGAGGGTGATGATGCTGAAGAAACATTTAAATTTTCATTAAAAAAGATGCCTTTTTAACAATAAATAAACTATATGAAAGTCTGTGTAATACTTTTATACTTTACACTTTAAAGCCATGCAGTTTCGGATGATAGAATTTCCTGATCAACAATGAAGATACTCAATCTTTCCCTTCTAGGATCTTTCCATCTTCTTCAAATGCTTTTCGATGATTACATATTGTACTTGATTGAGTCGCATGCCATTGTATCTGAAGACTTCAATGACACTCACAACGAATTTTCAATTATTAGAAAACGGAGTACAGGTTAGTGCTGTTTACCATATTCTCAGCCCCTCTGATAGGTTTCATTGATTATTTTCCAGCTTCTTGCATTTTCTCAGCCTCTGCAGCGATTTCGAAATCTTTTTATTAATTTGCTTGATCAAAATTGAACGGAGTCGACGCCGGTTGACGCCCTACAGCATTCCAGCTGAAACAGTTCTCATGCACACCTTCTCATTGAAACTGCGCTACTTTCACATATATTCTAGGATTTACATCATTGAAACAGATTTTAGCAAAGTACACCTAGACCAATTAATGGTGCTATATGCTATTAGAAACGGAAGTGAACAGACTAACAAACTAAAAAGGTCGCATGAAATGTGATACCCCAAAAGATTTCACCGTTCGGTCCCAGCTGCCATTTGACTGCAATGAAATCGGTCAGATCTGGCTCTGAACTTGAATTTTTTGCTTTTAAAGTCCCAAACAGATTTCTTACATCGTGCTATAAGGAGGCAGTGCCAATCCTGATCGAATTGATTGATTGAATTGATCGAATATGCCAATCCTCTTTTGGTAACAACTACTATGTCCCAAAATTCGCTGCTAACAAAAATTCCCTAAAATAGATACACATTTGCGCCTCTGACTAGAATGTTCCTCTGCAAATTTTTTGATAAGTGTCCGCCTAATTTTTCAATTCAGTTACCATTAGCACCCTATTGCTATTTAAGGGGAGGTTGCTAAAACGTGACAATGGAAGATATTCGTGTGGGCTCTATCAGTAACATACTTAAGCAGTCGTTTACAATTGTGGTGAATTTTGGTTTGTCCTGTCAGTTCGTTGGCCTGTCCAAGGCTACAAAACATCTGAGGAGACCAAACACAGCTTTGATCTAGTAAAAAACAACGTTGAAATAATTTCTCCTTATCACGTTTCCCAAGCACCTTTCCAGGCTCGGCTAGAGGGCAATCTTGGTGCTCTCAGACCCTGTGTCCACGATCTTGACTAGTAGATCAAGACACTGTTTTAAATTGTGTTTATTTTAAGGAGTGTTCCACAATTCATTATCCCTTTGTTTGAATGGTACACATTCCCGAATCCACTGCGCTGTATCTTTTTCATCAGCTTTTCTACAAAAAAACGCTACCGTTGTACCGTTGTACTTCGGAAAAGTATTATCCGTTAATATGCTTAAAAAATGCATCAGAATCGGTAGTTTTTGAAATTGATTTTTCACCTTGGAGACTGCCTTGAAATTCAATAACTTAAATGCATTTATTAACAACAAACATAACATTAATCTCTAACCTAAATATTTGCCTACTCAGCCTTTTTTTTGAAATTGGTCACAGACCCAAAGTCCAGCACTGAGCTTTTCAGACATAAGGCATTATACTTGTTTTCAGAAATTACCCTCTATTGCACAGATCAGCATTACGTATCTGATTACCCAAGCCATAATTTTGTCGAAAATGCATTTCCTCCACGAATTACAGTATTTAAAAATACCAAAAGGTGAAGATAATTAGGTTTTGTAAACATTAAGTACTAAAATCATTCAATTGCTACGAACGTTGGGCTAACAAAGGTACAGGGTCATTTTTTATATTACCATAAAAACATCAATACAAGAACACTTATCAACATTTTTATGTACCATTCGCAACGGGAGAGAACTCAAGGTCATCGTGCTCCCAAGGGCCACAAGGTGGGAATAGCGACGCCCCCTTCGATGGTTGGACTAAAAAGTGTCATGTTGCCATTACACTATAACTCTCTCGATAGAAAAGTACCCCCATTTTATTCCATAACTGTCAATTGAGCAGTGATTGTAACGCAAACAATTCCAGGCTCCTACGAGGCCGATAATCAATCAATGAATCAGTCAGTCAATCAATCAGTCAATCAATCAATCAATCAATCAATCAATCAATCAAACAATCAATCAATCAATCAATCAATCAATTAGATGGTAGTGGTGCCTATATATTCAGTGATGAGCTCGTCGCGGAAAAGACGCTGGCCTAATTTTAGAGTGACACGTGCAAGAACGCTTAAAATGTAATTTCACCACATTGTCTCAGCCAAGAGAACTTTTCATATATTGTAAACCTTGCATATAAATAGAAGGCTTTTCAGAAAGCCAAATATATGTATATACCCTAACTTTTGCATATCTTATGTTTGTTAAGATATAAAACTGTTTTGCAAATACAGAATTGAATTTGAGACCACATGCAAACAAAGGCTAATCAATCGTTTAAGTTTTCCACTTTTCGTCAGGTGGTTTTATTCTAGTATAGTTGTAAAGCAAAGCCTTTTTCAGTTAAAACCAATGGCAACTATTTGAACGCATAAACAATGAACCGGCGTTCAGTTATCTGAACTGTTGGATAGACAAAGCAATGCAACGGCCAATGATTGTAGGCCAGACCTGATGTTGCAGCTTCAAGTGGACCGGGAAGGTGGAGCCCTTTTGCTAATCATTAGTGGTTTTGGTTGTTTGATTAAAGGGCATCGGAGAGGGGGTTGAGAAGGAATCAATAAGTTTCAAGGGGGAGGAGGGGTTGGGAAAAAATGTTCTGATGATAAATAAAATTGATTTAGAAACGTTAACGACGAAAGGAATTATTGGGAATCATGGCACCATCCCAAAGCCAAACGATCGTTGCAGTTTGCACTAGCCTCTTAATATTTACTTTTAATGAATAGCCATGTAACAGAATTCGCTTTCTGTCTCGTCCGCAGTTACTAGCCAAACTATGAGATGAAAGAGGGCCTGAAAGGCCACCAGATAGCCTGAGATAAGCACGAACTATTACTTTTATTGCTCATCATTCTTTAATTTGCTAATTATGTTTAATTCTTAGATACAACCGACTATCCCATATACTGTGATAACCTCTATTCAGATATGAACCAAAGGCCACGCACTCTAACAGCGGCACGGCTACCGTTGTCAAGCCAAGATCTTGAAGAAAGAGAATTAGCGAATATCCAATCAGTCATGACACAGTCTTATCCGTACTTACAATCAAACCGTGGCCAGCAGATGTTGCAATTTCCCTACGATAATGCTCAGTTTCAGCCAGAACAGATCTTCGGAAATTATGGGACTTACACAGCCAGAGAACAGGGAATAGCAGAGGATGCTGGGATGCCGTATTACGATGAACGTGTCAGTAACCATCCCTATTCATACAAGCACCAAGTGGAACTAACTGGGCAAAACTTCAACGGACCCTTTTTAACACAAGAGTTGGAAAGACTGCACATGACATACGGAACAGAAAATCTCTTCGACAGAAATTATTTCTTTCAGCGTGAGCTTAGGGCATAAATGAAGACGTGTCATAGGCAGATACTATCAGGGAGGGGGGGGGGGGATGGGAGACTCAACTACTTGGACATAGACTGTCCATTAAAGCCTTTCCCTCAATAACTACACACCTTTTATATAAGAACCAGTAACAGTGAAGTTCAGGCTAGCTGTTCTTATTATTTCCTAAATTTCAAGGCAAATCGTTGTAATTTGTTTGGGTGTAGCTCTCTCAGTGTTATTAGGGTGTAGCTTGATCAACTTTTTGTCTTGAGAGAAGTTTGTAAGCAATTGTGAATATTATGAAGGTAATAACCCAACAATAGGTTTCTTAACGAAAATAAAAGAGGAGAGGCGACAAAGGTGCCAACAATTTTTCTCATGCTAACAGTAAAATAACAGATCGTGTAGATATTTTATTTTGCGACAGTGCTTCAGTCCCAGCTTGTTCTTAATTTGTTCATTATTTCTGTTCAATTTGGAGGCTTGTTTTCTTTAATAGAAAAGGATATAATTACTAGTCAGGCCAATTCTTGAAGTGTGAGTCCTTTCTTCTTATAGGATTTCACCCTCTCCTTTCTTATATTTTACACAATATTTTGGTAGTAGATTTGTTTATGTGCCTTTCAAAAGTTAAACGCTTTGCATAACAATTTTGTCTTCCTCGAAAACAATTGACCACTGTTTTGTGAACAGTATACCGCTTTGTTGCTTTCGGCAAGGAAAAATTTTCCCCTTTACATGATTCATAACACGTCTGCAGTGATAATAAGTGTAGGTTGAAAGCCTGGGGTTGGAGTTGGATTCAGTAAAAGGTGAAAGTATGGCGAATTCTGGGGTGGATTTAGAGGTCACTGAAAACAAATTCTTTTTTCCTACAAACCAAGGATAGTGGGGCCATAAAAGGTATGTCCATCCCCACAAAAAGGGGTAGACTTTTACCAAAGGCATACTTGAATAGAGTGATAATGGTAATAGTGTGATTCACGAATGTAAAGTATTAGATTGATATATTAGAAATTATTTATATTTGATATATTTGAAAATAAATTTATGAGTAAATACAGGTATTGTAGCTATCATACTTTGTCAAGGCTGATTTTTCAAGCTTTTTTTGAGTTTGATTCCGTAATTAAAATCTTTAAAAAAAGGCCAGTAACATTGTTCTACATTTTGAGTTGCAGTTTAAAAAGTATGTATCATATAATGGACTGCTTATCCAGCCGTTATACTTGTGTGAGCATTCAGGGGCAGTCAGATCCTAGATATTCCTTGATCCTACTTTTTCCAGTAGGCACAAGCAAATCAACCCAGCCTAAACAGTTTTTGAAAGCAGGAACCAGAGCATGAGCCACATCTGTGGGACACACCTCTGCAAAACGCCTTTACCAAGCAAACAGAAAAACATTTATTCAAAGCAGACGCAACTTAGACGCAAACAGGTGATAAAGCTTGTGCGCCTTTGAATAGGCAACCTTGGAAACATAACAAGGACCTCTTATTTTATAGGACAGAACAACTGAAGAGAGAGAACTAGTCTGCATCACCCTCAAAAGATTTTTCGAATTGAGATATCCCTCAGTACACGAATCTTGGAACTGGACTCGGTCGGTCAGATTTGTAGTTCCCAAACAAATCACCCTGGATTTGCTTTCAATTTGAAGTTGATTGGCAGGGGCACTCCCAATTTCTATCTATTGTTGTCGCCATTGGGTGGCGTGGCAACAATAAAGGGACTGGCAAGTTAAAAGCATGGGCCCAATCAAAATGGGCACAATAACAATCAATGAAAGTAATTGCAGAAGAAGGCAACTAAAAAAATTCTATGGCCCAGGTTCGTTAAGGGCCACGAAATAGATTTGACGGTGTACCGGTGGGCCGTGCTTTCCCAGGTTGTTGCATAAAGGAGAACAAGTCAAAGGGGCTCAAAGGGAACAATAGAATGATAGGATCAGATATTTGGAAAGTCATCAGAACATGGAATCTGCCGTGTTCCAACGAACTGTCTATTGATTAATTCGTTGTCCATGACGCTGGCTAAGAAACGACAATTCCTCCATGAAGAAGACCCATATCATAGATCTCCTATCAATTTCTTGCCAGCTCCAACACTTAACCCCTTCATCTCTGGAAGGACCATATAAACCTATAATTATCAGCGAGAACCGGTTACTTTTTGGTGGCTGATATTATCAATAGCTTGATTCGTCTTTAGTTCAACATTTTCAAGGCTTTTTTGCCCTTACGTCATTCATTATAGTAGCTATCCCCCTTGCAATCTAATGAGGGGCATCAATCAGTTGCTACTTTAAATCTGTTTTATCGCCATGTTGATTTACCCTATCCAGAGCTACCTCCTGTGGAGTAGTTATGGATCAGATAGTTTGCGAGCGAATTGACATGGTAGCTTATAATTTAATGAGTTAATCTCTCAATGTAATTTCTCATATCGAAGGTGCTCGTATTTCCTCGCACTGAAGGTCTGCTTCATATAAGAAAGAAATATTACTGAACGTTGTAATGCACTCTGATACTGATACAGAAGGGTTGCTGGGACAAACATACCCTTCTGAATTAGCCGTTTGGGGCTACAGAATGAGAGTAGTCATCATCAACATCATCATTAACACAGAGTTGGGATTACATTTCTCAGAGGCGCAGTGGCTGGGGGACAGGGGGCGGCAGCCACCAAAATTTTGGTAATTTTACTACTTTGTGGGAATGTTTTCAGAACTCTTAAGCTTGCTGTATTGACTTTTCTTTCAACATTGAACTGAATTTTAAAAAAAAATTTCCTAGTATCTATTCCAGTGAGTTCAAGCAATAGAAAGTGGGTGTAATGTCACTGGAGTCATGCTTTTCTTTGAGTCTGAATCTTGCAGTTTTGATTAACGATATACCGCTCGTGCCTGACTGTTTTCACACTTATATGCGAAGTGAATATAAGGTTGGTTTGGCATCATGTTAACTGTCATTGTAGATTGGAAAGAAACAAGAAGCCTAGTGACTCTCACGAACACTCCCTAACTTAAAGCCACACCCAAAAGAGCCCCACTAAGTTTTCCATAGCCGGTGACAAATTCTAAGTCAGTCCGCCATTGGCTACTACCACATATAAGGTATGACAGCTACAATACTTTTACAATACTGAATTGAACTGAACTGAAAATAACTCAATGAAACGTAATTTATGTAAACAACTTTAACTTCACCATAGGATTATCAAAACATCCAGTACATTGTACTGAACACATTTCTGGAAGTTTAATGTTTTACCTGCAAATACTATAGTGTAATCCTCCTGTTCAAGAACGAAAAATTCACATTACATTGAACGACATCAAAAATCATCAAAAATCAGCAAGATCCTCTTTAGAGCAGTTAATATTAAAATTCAATTTCAATTTCAATTTTTGGAAAATGTATTTTGCAAGAAACACGGTCTTAAAATTTCTGTCTCTAGTCCCCCCCCCCAAAAAGAAATAACCTAGCCCCCACTGTGCCCCTACGCTGCCTGGAGAATGGTCCACGACATGTTATTGTCCGGAAGAAATTAAAAATCTTTCCTGGACTTTGCATTATCATCATCATCATCCGAGATTGAGAACTTCCTCTTATGAGGTATAGGACCCACATTATTTATACGGCATTGAACTTTAGTTGGTTTAATTTTATCATATTTTAACTGTTAAATGGCCAAGAGAAGGCTACCTGAAATAGGGATGCATTAAATCTCCTGCCAAAAGGGGCTAACGGAATCTCGGGGGGGCTTTAGGCCTGCCAAAACTCTGCATGCCGCCACCCTTGTGCCATCGATCCCGCTGGGAGAGTGAGTGATGATGATGCCTCATTATACAAGTTTAACTTATTGCGCATGCTTGCCTATTTATGCTGCTGACCTCGTACGCCGCAGGCTACTGAATCCCATGTATTGCTGTTGATAAGAAATATCAGGAAACAGGTGAAGGTGGAGTAAGGGTCGATCCTGATCTGATCACAGAGAACCGTCTGCAAGACTGGAAAAATACAGCGAATAGAGTGCAATCAGTTTTGAATGAGCCATTTCAACATGCAAAACCCATTCTTTACGAATGCAGCGAAGAACAGCGGGTTATAATAGCATCTGTTCAGTTTCCAACACCCGCGACTTCCTTCAACGATAAAAAGGCCTGTCGTTTGTTGAAGAGTAGCTCACACTCAACATATTGTACATAATTCAAACAGCACTGTCCGCATACCTTCTACACTTTGTATAAAATGACTACAGCTAACGGATCCGCCAACGAAATTCCCGGGCAAGGAGATCTACAAGGCTTAAAACGTCCAGGAACGAGGTAAACTTTCTTTGTAACTACAATTTAGGCTGGTCGATCTGAACTATCTCAACTCCAGCTCACAATCAAGAATGCAGCTTGATTGTCCGATCGCTTCAAAGCAGCAAGACAGCTTTTCTCAGTAGCAAGTGCTGTAGATGTTAAGTATGTTATACATTGAAACTTTACAACTAGTGAAAGGGTTGGCCTACTACTAAGTATTAGAACACGCAACTCACGAACTTTTTTAGCGATTTTTCCAAGTTTGAAGCTAAGGGTTTGTTTGAAATTTTGCAATTGTTTTTTATTATTACGATAATAAAATTGCCTGGCCTTTGGACAAGATTTTTACAGTATCTATTGGTGACGGAAGATTTTCAAAACAAAAATTCATTTATTTATAAAGGGACTTCCTTCGTAATGAATAGAGTTTTTTATATCATTTACCCAACGTTGAAATCGCTCTCGAAAATCGTCAGTATTTACATAGATTTGTCGTAAGAGCATAAGCAAAACATCTTTTAATGGCACTATGATTATATGAGGATCAAAATAATTAGGGTTGAGACTTACATATAATCTTATTTGGAATGTATCACTTCTTTTGGAAAAGAAAATTTCAGAATATCATGACCCCTTTCCAGTTTTGTATGGCAGAGATACAAATAGTTCATTGTTTGACGAATTTAACAGTAGACTCTATTCCTAAGAAAGATGATTTAGAACAAGCGTGTTTGACAATTTTTAGTTATATATCATCATTCAATCTCAAACTTTCATTTATTTTTGCAACCTTCATGTTATTGACTACCTGTCATGCACTGCCAGTTTAATTCATTTGTTACACACAGGTGCTTTATTAAATGTGATTATACCTTTGTTGTTATCTGCCAAAATCACATTTTTCTCTATTCTTGACTCCTTTGCTAAGTTTGATTCAAAAAGTCATTTACAATTTGTCATTTAAAGAGAAACCCTGACTGTTTTTAAGTGCTTTGAGCCTTGTACCAAAGTTTTCTTTAAAACCAATTCCTTTGATGCAGTGAAATTAAGTTTTTTCATCAGTAGTAAAGACTCTGAAGGAAACATTTCTAAATTTCAAATCTATCATAATACTTCTTATTTGTTTTGTATATTAATAAAAAGTATAAGAATTAAAGAATTTTATTATAAATTAAAAATTTTCCAAACTGAAAAGATTTTTTAGTTTAAAGTTTAAATTCATCGTATGGTATTTGGGAAGAAGTATGCAGGACCTGTCTATTGTTTCAAACTGGGAAATTATTTTAAAAGTATTTCCCAACATATAAAATTAAGTAGGTTGGTTGTGACCTACAACAAGCTACTTGCCATGTTATGTTATGTTATGTTATGTTATGTTATGTTATGTTATGTTATGTTATGTTATGTTATGTTATGTTATGTTATTTTTTGTATTTTTTCACCCTGATATCATGAATATGCCACAATGTTACCAAAATGCACTGCAAAATATGATTTATTCAGCAATAAGGTCAATTTTTCCAGCAATTAAGATAAAAAAATTATCTTTCTAGAGTATTCAAGAAGAGCACTCCAAATGGAAAGGTATGATTTGCTTTGAATTGTTTCGCAATCAAGCTTTTTTTAGTGTGCAGCCTCCACGTTTTTAACATCAAATTCGAAGACAAGTTAATTATTTACAGGGTCATTGTTACTGTTTTTCTTCAGAAGCTTGCTTCAAAAAATTTTAGAAATCTTTTTGCTCCGATAGTTGATACCTTTACCTTGTTTTACCAAAATGTTTTATGTTTTCTTTGTGAATTTTATTAAATCAGGCCTTTCGAATTCAAAAATTTACAAGAGCGACTGTTTGCGCAGGGCAATTTAGTTTTTATCAATGATAGCCATGTTCTGTCTTATTCAATATTTTAAGGAAGCAAAACACTTAAGGAAAGCATGCAAGAAAAGCATGGAGACATATCAAGCAAACAATGAATTTAAGTTCATAGCTGATTTGTTACATAAATCACAGAAACAAAGTATCTACATTGGAATTGTAACAGATATCATGACCTTTACATAACCAGTAAATGGAAGATAAACACTCCCATGCTAGGGGGACACACCCCCACAACTCTTCTGTGCCAGCATGCTTCCTACCTGTCTTTCTTGTTTACAGTAGCATGATTGAAGAACAAACAAGAAAGAAAGTGAATGCATCTTTATCGTTTTATGCCATAAACATTAACAGCTTTCAACAAAGCGTGTCACATTTCTATCATTATTTAACAGAAAGTGTTTAATCACTTAATCATCTTAGGTTATTTTTTGACACTCCCCATGAAAGAAAAACAATGGTTTGCGTGTGTGTTTCATTGCTCTGGTGCATTGGTTGGCACAAGCTCCTACACACTGTTGGGGAATCGCTCATGCCCCCTTGAATAGTCTGATTAAATGGAATATATTTGTGGGTTTGATATTGGTTTTATACTTTTGAGATGCTCTCTCTTGGATTAATTAACCAATTGAAAATACTCCTCCTTCCAAAAATTCCTTGCATACTAATTCCTTAATGCATCTTTTATTCTATTAATTTATATATACTCTCTTAAAATTTTGTTTTAATGTGGTGTTATTTTAATATCATTTGTATATGTGTAAGGGAATTTTAAGATGAAATGAACTGATCTGAATCAATATATTAATATGGCATTTTTGCAAGCATAGTGTAATGTACATTATATCTCACTTAAAGTTTTGGTTTCAAAGTGTGTCAAGTTTGACCTGATTCTACCCTCCATTTCAAACCAAAGCCTTGAAGAAATGCTACTTTCTGAACCAAAACTTTATGAATATGAAGCAATGATTATGAGCTATAAATATGTTCTACTCTGTGTTTGAGCAGTCATTTTCCTTTGCTGTATAATGCATCTGGTAAATTTTGGTATTTCAAAAATGCAAAATATGTTTGGAATCATTAGAATTAAATCATTTGTAGAGCTCTAAGAGGCCAGGATTGGCAGAAAATAATATTGTGTAATATTGGTCTATATGTTGTGTTACAAAATGGTAGCAATTAGATTTTATTAACTATCTGTGGATTGTGCTTGATATGATGACAGCATGAAGATATTGCTTAGAGATGATTATTCTGTGAAAGCTACCATGCTTGGACTTCAAGGCCTAAAAGTAGATGCAAACAGGGTTATTTTTCCCAGAATCTTTTATCAAGGAATCTGGGAAACCTCTCTGTTTTCTCAGATTTATTTAAGAACTTACCACATTTACTATCGGTAAACTTCAGGTATAAGGAGATCCTTACTTTCCAGATTAAAGCATGTTTAGTTTAATAAAATTATGAAATGCAAAATTTTAAGGGTTGCAAAATTTTTATGATATTATTCATCTATTTCTGTCTTAGCCTCACTTTCTTGGTAATGAACATGCCTTGTTAAAAATTTTACAAATTTTTTTGCTCAGCTTACTGTCTATATTGGAAAGAGAGATTTTTATGATCACATTGATTATATAGAACCTATTGGTAAGTCTTTTTTAGTGATAATGTTTTCTTGTATTTTTATGATGAAATTGTGGATACGATAATGTCCACACACCACTGATGATGTCAACTTTATATGTCAAAAGTGAATGGTTGCAGAAAGTTAGTCAGGTTTGGTTTGAATTGGAAGTTGAAGAACTTGATTATATTGCTGACCTTTGTGAATTGTCTGGACAGATTCTTGATGAGAGCTTCCATGTGAAAGCTGGGAAATTTCCAGGATCTTTCTAGGTTTGATTTCCATTTTTCCCAGACTCAGTCATTAGGAAATTTATGTCTAAAGCAAAGTTTTGTTTCATAGCAGAGACAAATCTCTGCTTCTTGGTCATAGAATTTGATGTTTTGTGTTTGCAAAGCTTGCAGAGGCTACATATTTTTATCTGTGGACAAGGATGACCCAATTTGTTATTGAAGTTACCCAGTTTGTTACTGAGAGAAACAATTATTTCTCATCTGGCCTGATTCTCATGAATGTTTTTTCTAAACCAGTCCTTTTCACATAGCCATGCCACAGGCTGCTTCATTTCATTTCATTTTAAATTCTTTAAGCACAGTTGCCCCATCAACCTAGACTGGCTGTTTTTCAGGGGGGCATGACAAAAATAAATTATAATAATACAAAATAAAAATTAAAAACTACTTCTATTACAATGTTAAAAACTACCAAAAACCATAACCATACAAATTGAAAAGAAATATATCATACAATTTTCATAAAATATACATACCATAAAATCAAAATTACTTACAAAATTATTTACAAAGTCTAAGAGAAATGCTTAATCTGCTGTTTGAAATTAGACAGAGAGGGGGCTAGCTTGATCCCCTGTTCTAGTTCATTCCAGATCTTTGCTCCGAATTTGTGTCTGGCTATTTTTTGATTACTCAATGTTTCCTACACAGTATTATCCCTACTCATGTACCCATCTCTAAGGATAGTAAATCCTGGAAAATATTCAAGTTCATCATGCTTGTTCCAACCCAATTTCATGTATAAGTTTAATATGCCCTCACTGAATCAAAATGCACAAAAATATCTCCCAAAGATTCATATTGCAATACTTCCTCTTTTTAATAAAGATTTAAAAAATTCCAGCCCTCAGCTTGTTAATGTTTAATGTGCTTTGGACTTGTTTCCCTAAGTAATGATGATTAGAATAAGGCCTTTTTGGTGATGGCAGGTACCTATAATCTGATATTGCATAATACCTCCATACTTGTGAAATCCTCGAATAGTCATCCCCAGGAAAATGCATCACTCTTAATAGAGCTTTTTCAATTTCGATGTTTTTCATAGGATAATGATTCTCTCCTGTGCATGATGGAGAATTTTTAACAGTGATCGAGGAAGGCCAGGTGAAATTAATAGGAACTATCTCATGCTCTTACGTGGAATGGGGGTTTTGTCGTGCATAAGAACGTTGTAACAGGGTTTTGTTCAACCTTTGACTATGATTAGGATCTCAGCAATCTCAATAACGACGAAACAGCTGTGTTAAACAATTTTCATTTAATTTCCAATTCGCACTTTCGGGTTCTTTTGTCTGCTTTCTTTTGCGTATGTAGTTAAGAACTCGAAGTCTTATCAACAATTTAGTAATTGGCAGCATGTAAGAATTCCCAACAGTTGGTTTATCAAGATAGAAGCATCATCCCCGCATGTACTCTGTTTAAAGCAAACCATTAAGGAGTAAAGATGTGATGAGCCACGTTTAACGAAGATTTTGATTCCACAAATATTGAAAAATGTGATAAAGCAAAGATTTTATTCTGTTCACTTTCCATTTTACATGAGATTCATTTCTAAACTAAATTTTCAGTGTTAGAAAACGTAATCTATCCATAACACAAAACATCGACAAACCTGTACGTTAAAGTTGTACGTTAAAGAAAAGTTACAATACTTTGGCGTTGATTCAGTTGAAGGTTTCAGCTCTTTCTACGGTGAATATATACAAAAATTGCCAAGGTACTGGCTTGAAATAGAAGAAGAAAGTAGGAAAACAACTTAAAAAGTTTAGAATCCTGTAATTGAAAAGTAAGTTTTAAACTATTTGTAGAGAAGCTAAACCACTCACTGATAACCACAGAGAACATATCTAAATTATAGATTAATCAAAGTCATAATGTCAGGGAGGGGCAATACAAAGACCCATTTGGTGCATTTAATAGAGGAATAGAGGAATGTTCCTGTAAGATCAAGGAATTTTGATAGCAGTTTTACTATAAAGAGGCATAGCGTAAAAAAGAATCTATCCGCACTGGAATATGCTTGGTGTTGTATAGTTTTAGTTATTTTTAATGCATAATTTTTATTTAGATGGAGTTGTCTTGGTGGATCTCGATCATGTGAAGTCAAAAAACGGTATGTTTTTAAGTTATGTGGTCAGTAAACAGAGGCGAAGCGGGAAAAACCCAAGTTTCTTAATGAAACGATTTGCAAATGCATAGCAATTTTGATTAAACGTCTATGCTGTAAGTAACCGCAATTAACTAACTGGAGTTTAATTTGCTTTTTGAACTTGAACACTATTAAATAGAGCTTGGGTCATTTCACATAATTTTTGTTGGTTGATGCTTGCATTGGTCAAAGAGTGATGTTACCAATTTAACCATATGACATGCATGCCCATAATAGGCCTGGGCCCTTAATACTCATGACCGCAACGGAATGACACACCCTATACAATTCAATTTCAGAAAGACTGATGCAAATTTATCGAACACAATTGACCTCCTCTTTTAAAAAAATCTTTGCCCATGGCGAATCATGATGTTCTTCCTGCGGAGGAATATGTGGTTGGTAGGAAGGAGCACGTTGGCGACACCCTCGTTATGCCATCGCTGTCTTAATTATGTCATCATCGAGTGTTGCTGGAGAGGATTTTTCAGACCATATAGCTCTCATTTAGCCCTTCTCGCTGGGCCTCGATTTAGCTGATATTTTTATATCATTTGATTTAAACGAGGCAGCGTTAATAATTGTCGAACCTTTTCGTGGGAAATGTTTTTAGTACTAGAAACTCCTTATAAAGTGGCCAACGTTAAGGAGTAACCAGCAAATGGGATGTCCAGCTATGTTTCTTTGCTTTGCAGGCTATCAAACAAGTTTCTATTACATTGCACAAGTAAATAGATTAGCTGTATTTTGAATTTTTTCCAAAATATTCCGTCTATCAGCTATCAATTGCAGTACAGCTAACACCACCTAGTTTTTCGACCTCAACAAACTGCACAAAAGCTTTTGTTATCACTACCCAGAACCAAAAGTATTTAGTGACGGCATAATCCTTAAATAATTTATGCACTTATGTTTTTCAATAAACCCTTGAGGTCAAATTTGCCCGTTGACAATCTACTATTGATGAAGACTTTATTTTTGTGCTTCTTTGCAATAAGGTTTGCAGTTCGAACCATTAACAGGAAGCAACGCTAACGTTGGTTTCCAAACCATTGCACAGCTGGTGTTGTATTGGCGTGTCTGAGGTTTACACACTGCAACGTTGAATAAAAACAATGATGTTGTTGGCGCTATGCAGGAGACAGCTGCACAGTTCCCTAGCACTGAATTTACGAATTGCAGCCCCTTATAAATTTTGCTATCACTTTTTTTGTTTTATTTCGACAAAAGTTTGCAAATTTTCGTAAACAGACAATAATAAGTTGTTTTTGAACATTTGTCGTGCATTTTTTATACCACCTATAACGACTGATCTTGTTTTTGTCCCGTCACGTGTTATATAAATTTAGGATTAGATTTACTGTGTTAAGGATCGAAAATATATATCTAAGCGTTTTACGTTTATTTTCATTATATTTTTAGTCTTCGTGCATGTTCTGGCAGCGTTCAGGTAAGCATATTGATAGTTAGTATTAGTTCTGATTTCCACTAGTGAATCATGAAATATGGCATGTTACTGGAAATGTTAGGCCTAAAACGCAGCCAGCCATTCTCTTTATATTGAGAATATGCCACGTTTTCAAAAATAGGTATTTTGAACAACATGTCGTTGCCATAAATATTGCGGATAAATCTCCTCTAATTTTAAGGCGTTTTTTTTCGTTTTTGTTGACATTTCACCTCTTTAAAGTCCAAAATTGCTCTCAACTTGCAATTGATGTCACTAGCAACTGATCTCAACACTGCCTTTTTTCGAGGATCATCTGAATCATTTTGGTATTATCCATTTCAACGAGTGTTATCTATATCTATATGTAAATAAAGTCCAATGCTCACCTATGTGCACGTATCTCCGATAAGATAACTTAAAGCGAGCGAAAGGACACAACATCCAACTGGAAAGGGAAACATGCTGTTAATCAGTAACCCTATTGTTTAAAAGAATGGACCTATTTTTCATCAGCGCGTAACAAAATAAGATTCTACACCTCCGGTTAGCTCTTGTAGTAATAGCTCTAAATGTACTTACTTTGTTATTCCCTCATTTAATCGCTACTAAAACGAATTCTTTTGATGTTAATGTCTTAATCATTATTTCTTTAAATAATGCAAAAGTTGTATAACTTGTATTTCTCATTCTTGTATATTTTACCTCTATGGGCTCTACACGAACCGAGAAGGTCGAAATGCTATGTGTCGAGTCTTTTAAAGCTCTTCTTCATACCACGCGTAAATCTATAAATAATTCATTAATTCCTAATTTATGATGAAATTTAGGTATGGAAGGGAAGACTTGGATGTTCTTGGTTTGACGTTTCGAAAAGATTTGTTTTTGGTGAGTTTTCATAGGATTATTTAAACAGTAATTGCCAATTTTATGGTGCCAGAAGGACCGTTGATTTTGTTGCCAAGCATACGAGAAATTTTGATGACGGGAAGGGAGTATGCATAAATTGTTACATGACGTTGGAAAACTCTAATTCGGTATGGATTTGCGAAGCGAACTTTTTACAACGAAAATGGCCTACAGTGCTGTCTATGATTCGAGTCTTCTGAAGGCCTTTTTCAGGAATTGAAAGCAAGGAATGGTAGCCAGAGATTTTGAGGCTATGCTAATTCTAGCTTCGTCTGTAACGGGGATTCTGCAGTGTGACGTCTTTTAAAGGGATTCCCCTTTTAATTTGTGTTGACATTTTCTATCAATTCATTAAAGCTTTTGTAAATCCCGTGAATTTAAGTGATATTCTTCATTGTGTAATCGTAAAACAGCGCGATCTAAAGGTAATAGATTCGAGGTTCTTTTTAAACGAAAAAAGGCCAATTAACAAAAACATGCAATTTTTGAGGTCTGATTGATACAACTACCAGCTGTGCTGAATGATTTGTAAAGATGCAAGGTTTTCCTTAATATTGTTGTGGATTATCCTTAAGTAATCTGTTTAGTGCTGGCTCCATGTTTTTTCTAATTCCATTACTTTCCTTTAATTGTGGCTGACTCATCCATTAAACCTTCTATCCCGAACGCCAGTGGCATCCCAACAAGATGACCGGACTTGTTATAACCAACCGGTCATTGCATGGTTTGTTCTTTGGTTATGATAAGTTCAATAGCTGCATCATTGTAAAATACATCTCGCACTTGACTAAATGTTTAAAGCAAAGATGAAAATAGTATTGGTTTCTTAAATGTGTTCAGCGCTTCAACCTTGTTTAAATAAATCTAAGAACTGCACCCCAGAGGCCGCTAATCCTAAATCGGAACCATCACGCAACAGCATACTTCTCAAAAAGCCATTCTAGGCTAGCAGACAGTTGAAGAGTTTGTTCTTTGGTTGGTTGGTTTGGCTAGTCATCGTAAAAGGGAGTGTATGCTTTCGTCTTTTGAGTCATTATCTTATGCAGTAATACAATTGTTGGAGGTTGCACTGATCGCATAAAGATAAAATAAAGCTGCCTGCTAGTCTAGAATGGCTTTTTGATTAGTATGCTCTTGCGTAATGGCACCGGTTTAGGACTAGCCGCCTATGTGGTGTGGTGGTTGAGGTTTAGAAAGCGTTCTAAACGTCGCCGGTTCGAATCCTTGCTCTCATCATTTATGGGGATAGCACCATTGGGCAAACTGTTAGCACAAAATTGTTCCTGTCGCTACCCGGGGGTATTGAAAGGTACGTAGTTATGGGCGCGATCTGTTGCTGTACCCTGCTTCATGCCATTTCGCACAGCGACCGGGGGTAAAAAGTAATGCCGGTAGGGTTGCCTCTGGCTGAAACAGACTGTAAATCGCCACTCTCTTGCGGTCATATGATCACGCTGAAAATAGATGAAAGGGAATGCTCAACCGGCTACCAATTTTAGCTTGTTCTTAAGAATCCAGCTGTAACTAATGATTTTTCAACACAGCCTTTGAAAAGTATCACACCCCGTAAAAGTAGGTTTTTGGAAGAAAACTCAGATCGTCGTAGTAAACGGAAACTTTTTATCTGTAAAATTCTCTTGTGGACTCGCAAGGTTCCATCGCTTGCAACTTTCTGAATTAAGTTTTTAGAGGCTACGAGTATTGATAATTTTACTTCAGAGAATGTTTAAGTCGAACAAGGTGTTTATTTAGAAGGTGTTTACTTATTTAGAAGCGTATTTAATCACTTTGAACTAAGATTTGCGTGGCATGGCTCTACAAAAAGCCTGGCTATGGTCTTATCGGTTATTATTATAGGCATATCTTTTAATGGTCATTTGAATAACTGTGTCTTCACTTTTTATCATCTATGCAAGAATTTCCGACAGCTTGGACAAGCACATGGAAAGAATTTCAGCTCGAAAGAGCTTAAGAAATGGCATGATGTCCAATTTGGAACTAGAATAGCTATCCATACACTTGAAATGTCTATCTTATCTCCCCCCCCCCCCCACGGCAATGACAAGGGCTTCACGTCTTTTGGCTGCTTGAGAAGCGACAAATCAAACCTGGCTTGGTTGCACAGTTTTTTGATAGTCAAACCAAGAGACAGCTTTTACAATATTTACGCAGCTATGCTTAATTTCTTCGTGTCCTATTTTACAATTTGTTACTTGTTTTTTTGTTCATCTCCATCTCTCACAAAAAATTATACGCTCGCTATGAATCATTTTCCTGACCTTTTGATAAATATCTTTTTGTTAAGGCAAGGCAGCAAGTTTACCCCCCTCGGCCTGAAGATGAGGCACCGCTAACTCGTCTGCAAGAAAGACTCTTAAAGAAGCTTGGAAAGAATGCCTACCCCTTCAAGTTCCAGGTTAGTTTTTCTTGAGAAGTTTTATGACAGTGAGCTTGTTAAGTTATTAACATTATGATTAATGAGCACACGATAAAGTTAGTTATGTCAGAAATATCAATACGCTTTTTGGAAATCTTAAGCTTCTTCTGATACACTGTCAACGGTATTGGCAAAGCAGAATAAGATTAGAAGAAAACTTCCAACTGTCTATTACACTTCATGATTTTGTCGGTATGACTTCTGCGGCCAATATTAATGTTAAATAAGCCTGTGCCCCAGTCATGTTTACATTATATATAGCTTCAAGAATATTCCTTCAAAAAGCGGCCTAATTACCACCATCAATTATCATAAATACGGGTTTGAAAATTTGAAAAATTGAACAGTTAGGATCAGAAAAGGGTGCAGTTTTGCAAGGCTGCATCTGTAGAGTGTATTTAAATTGGACAATGCAGATCATTATTCAAACTGAATTCTTGTTGTTTTTTAAAGGAGCGCGTTTGCCATTCTCTCTCCTTTCGTAAATCGATTCAAGCTTCAGATTATAAGGTGTCCTTAGTGCTGATCATTGACAAAAAAACATCTGTCTTCAGTCCAAGAGTGTTAAAGATAGCGAGATCATATCTCTTGAAAAACGCATTTAATATGCTTCTATCCATTCTTTGCACCTTTTTATCGGATTTCTCACTAGGATCTTCTATATTATGAATTGACACGGAACTGATAGAAAAACCGAAACCCAGTGTGGTAGCCAGTTTCTTTTAGCAATAACCGGTATGTTAGATATATGCACGATGTGGCTTTGTCTGAAACATTTGCATGTTAGCTATTAGCTCTCGAAATTTGGTTAACCATGTCCGCTTAATACATGAGTAAATATTCCGTACAGCAGAACTTTGTAAAGTTGTGCAAATGAAATTTGATTTGTTGAGACAAATCATTTTCATTTTCTCGCTTCCACCAGGGGTGGTGCTAATGGGCACCGCTACATGAGAGCACGTACCCAATCACATAGCCTTTTTGTTTTCTCACCTGGTTTTTGTTCCGTACCTTTATATTTTCTTTCATTCGCACTTTGGTCATTACTAACATTCAAAGTCGGACTACTTCTCATCACGCTAAGTTTTTTCGCTTTATCCTGCGATTTCTAGCTTTCATTATGTATCGAATTACTGTCTTCATCTGTTAACCATTTTGGCAGTTTTCTTTCCTTTTGAAAATTTATGAGCCGACAATTTCTCATATATTTGAAAGTAATAAGCGTATCGATCAGTTTTTACCATTAGTGGCCTTAAATAAGTATGTGTGAGTAGTTGCGCTACGGTTGCGTCGCATATTGTGTTGAAAATATGAAATCGCACATACGCAAGTTGATCCGCGAAATGATGACTTGCTTATGGCGAGCGATCAAGCTCCATCCACGATCCTTGAAAGTTTTAAAAGAGCAGTGTTTTTTACGTGATCATTGCTTGCGCATGTGATCAGTCAACTATAAGATTCTCTATTAGTCTGCATAAAGAAGCATCATCACATGACCAATCGCGGCTTAATATAAGTAAATCTGCAGAGTGTTTTGGTTAATCTACAAGAAGTTTTTATTTCATGGTTTTGTATCAAACATCGTTGCATTTTATTCTAATTCGTAACACTTTTTCAGCTTTCTAAAGGTGCCCCTTCATCGGTAACCCTACAGCCGGCTCCCGGTGACACTGGAAAGGTATGAAAAATAACTTCATTTCTTTGCTTTTATATTTTCGAGTTTTTTTCTCGTGAACTCGTGCTCTTTTTATGAATCAACGGTAGTGATTGTTATCCTAACTCAGTTTTTATTATAAAGGAGCAAATTGAAGTCATTTGCCTTATTCAATCAATGGAAAACAAAGTATATAAAGCCTGGGCAACGAACGAGTTTCTATCGGTCAGATAAGGTTTTTGTTCTAATCATAGGAGATTTGGAAAAGGTCTATATGGAAACATGGAGCCCTTATTTGGTAGACAGAATTAACTCGTTCCTTTGTTTTGGTTCTGCAACCAAATGATACGTGAATGGGCTCCGATTGGTCAAACGAGTAGCCATTCACATGCGTGTTTCATCTTACCAGGTGTTTTAACAACAACTACTTTCATCTGTAAGAAACCTTTATGTGTTCGTGTTGTTAACTACTCGTCATTTCCCACGTATTCAGTTATCAGTTAAATGCATTTTAATATTTTAACAAAGACATTTATTATTATTCGCAACACTCTTTGTTTTTTCAGCCATGTGGTGTCGACTATGAACTCAAGGTGTACATGTCAGACACGTCGGACGAAAAGGAGTACAAACGGTATTGTTCAGTTTTGTTTATAGAATCAAGTCACCGTTTGAATTCACGTGCAATCTGTAGCGTCCCTTTCACAACCTAGCTTTTCATCTTTAACGTTTAACCTTTATATCAGTTGATTTACACTATGGCGTGGGTACAGAGTCCTATGTGATAAGAGCTAATCTGCACCTACTACTACCTAACTAAGAGAATAACCAGCTCCAGATTTATATACAAAACAATAATCAATTTTATTTTCAAGGTCTATATACTCCATAAAAGCTTTTCTTAGGCCAAACCTCTAGGATTTGATTTTCTCGTTGGAATGAGAGATGGTATCCGACTGTTTCAAGTTGTTTATTTTACAGTTCAGTTCGTTCATTTAAAATTCAATTAATAAGCGCTAAAAGTTCCCACATACCACCTTTCTTATTAACAAGGATGAATTGAAATGCAATTTGACTCGTGACAATGAAGGAAAGGACTGGATGATATACTTCAAGCCAAATGCCTGCAACTTCTACAACCAAGAAACCATATCATCACACCTTCACATTCGTTACCCAGGGCTACCTCTAAACCTTAGTTTCCCAGATGCTTCTATACGTATTACTTTCAAAAAGATAACATTTTCGGGTTTGCTTGAAATTTTGAACATTGAGCAGTTAATTTGTTTTAGAGCTAAATAAACTTCCAAATAATTTACATTCACAATATGGTGAATTGTTAATAATTCTTTTCGTCAATGTTTGCTGGAAAATTGATAATTTGCAGGCTGATTAAAAACTTTCTAGAATTCCTTTTAATAACAAAGGAAGGTAGTCCTTAAGCCTTGGTTGGTTTTCAAGGGATGGTTTCTCAATTAAAATTTTCACCATATATCGACAATGGTTGAAAAATGATTAAAAAGCAATAACCTAAATACATAGATATGCCAAAATACAAAAAATAGAGTTTGATAAAAGTTGCAAGTGTTAAAATCAGGATTTGAAGTTAGACAGGGAAGATCCCTGTTTCGCCTGTATTGTTAAAATATTCCCAACGTTTGCACGTTGAAATGAAATTCACTTGTTCAAGTTTCCAGATGGCTTCACCTCTGTCCGTTTAGGTTGTCATTTACAGAGGCTACATGTGTACAGACCTTTATAGTCTTCTTTACTTAAAAAGATTCTAGCATTATATATGAGATAAAGATTCTAGCACTATATATGCGTTCAAGCAATATATAAGATCATGGGACGGAGATATTTGCAACTACCGGTTGTGTTAAGTTTTTATATGAGTAATTAAATATTATTTATTTAACATGTATATATATAACATAGTATTCATTTTTCTTAAGGAGCCATTAGTTTCTTTTTGAACAAAATGAGTTTTTCTTTTCAGGAATTCAGTTCGACTCGCGATTCGAAAAATAACTTACGCACCGCCCGTTCCTGCTCCTCAGGTATGTTTTTTCTCAAGCCCAGAGCATACAGACTTTATGACACATCGGTTTCATGAACCGCTTCCCAACTTCCGCTGCTTTTTACCCTCACATTGAAATGCTATTATAGTAAACGTTGGGCAAATCATACATTTCTTGCTTGTTTCTTACTTCTATTAGGGTTTCCCTTTCGTTAATCGGGCAGGAATATTCCACCTTTTCCTATGTTATTCGCTGATTCTTCTGGGTGCCATCTGCTTCAGAGCTTGTGAGTAGCGTTCTATGTCATTAATGGAAAAATCGCGCTGTATGTAGAAGTTCTATTGCACTGATGCTGTTTGGCGTTACTGTGCTACCACATTTCTTATAAACATCTTGCTTTATCTTGATTAATTATGAATACTGTACTTCAAATTAGGCTCAGTTGCAGTACCTTAGCAAAGCCAATTATTGCTGGCTATGATGAATCTTTAATGAGATCATCGGTTTAGGTGGGCAGAACAAGCTGTTTCTTCTTTATCAAATTATGGTGGTCCGTGCTTATTGAAATAGTGCGATAGAATCTTGTAAGTGACATAAGATAGTTCCAACAATTAGAGTTTTCTGTACTGATTAAACTAGAGCGCTGTGGTCTGAGTACAGTAGATAGCTCAACAATTGTTATTATCTATTATCGATCACGGCTGAAGAGGGTAATTGATCTGAAGAGATGGAAGAATAGAAAGACCTAATAATATAAAGTACTTCGCGGAAGAGAGAAGTTGTAGGGAAGGCACGATGGATGACAATTTATTTAACAATACTTTTAGTGATTTTAAATCAATGGGTGTTGCATTTATTAATCCATAAATTTGGTTGATGCATTTTTTAGAAAATGGGAAGAATGAATAAAAAGCACCTTCCTGGATGAAATGACGAAATAGGCACAAACATTATAATTAGATTCGAAACCTTGCTTCGGCCTAAAATATGAAATTGTGTTCCCCAATTGAAAAGAAATAGGGCATGATTTGAATATGAAGCTTTTAAATTTTGTAGTTAACAGTAAGGTATCTATATGGCCTGGAATTTTCTAAATTATTCTAAATTATCCACTTTCATGAGACATAATATTCATAAATGGTATTAAGTAATCGCTGCCTTCGTACGTGATTAGTTGTTTTGCGAACAGCGGACAACCTTGGACGTTTAATCCCTGATCCATTCATGTTTTCCGTCGTATCTTATGCTGAATCCGCCATCACCTTCCGAAAGCAACCTACCTAGGTAAAATTCCGATCGCAATGAATCCGATGTTCTTTCGTTGCCTGCGTTTTAACCTTGATATGCTTTATAACAATCACTGCAAGGTTTTTCAAAGAGCATAATTAATGAAGTTGCAGAGCTTTATTTAAAGTTGAAAGGTTCCGTTTAATGCTTCAGATTTCTCTCGTATGTTTGCATTAAAAGCAACAATGAAGACGGTACCGTCAAAAGGAACATTCCAAAGTTTTTTGTAAAATATTTTAATATTTTAATTAAGCAGACCTCTATGTTGTGAGTAAGTCAAATGACTATATAGGCACTGAAAGCCTGACTGGTCGAGATAAAGATTAAAATGTAATCATACTTTTTCTGTAATCCTCGCTTTAAGAATAGTTGAATGTAATTATGCATGTATTTGTGGGAACTGAGTAGAGATCGAGAGATCTTTAACCTATTTAAATCTATTTCACGTTTTTACAATTTTTGCGTTAAAAAACGTTATGTTTCTGTCCATTCCATATTCATTATCCTTCCATGATAAGGTGGAATGCTAAGCTATACTTCTTATCAGCCCGAAAATGTTGAGATAATATCTGCTTTGGGCATAAAGGAAATGCCATCTCAAGGGAATTTCCGATGAAATCTTGTACAACTAACGCAACTTGCAGTTTAAGAAAAATTGTCACTAATTTCATCATGACATATAAGAACAACTACAATTACTTTTGTGAACAACATGCTCGTGTCGATAGAGCAAGCTTACTAATATGACTAGCCCACCCTGGTACGTTATACCCAGTCTCTTCATGCGCGATGCACGAAAGCTGCTGGCTACAAACAATGGTGCATTTGGCATTCGAATGTTGGCTCTACTGCACCAGAAAATCATGAGCATAATAATCAACATTCCTCTGTTCTGAATATGCTGTCATATTGCTGCACGCATTTTTATAATTATGGTTACTTCTAGTTTTATAACATTCTTCAATACTTCGGTTTTCAAGTTTTATTGTTGAAAAGACTTTATTGCAAAATGATAATCATAATAAAATCGAATATTTTTCATTGAAAGTAACCCTAATTCAATAAGCTAGTATATATTATGTAACTTTGTTTTTGCATTGAGACAGAAAGTATGAACCAAATTATGTTTTTCAGCCAATGATTGAAACTTCTAAAGAATTTATGATGTGTCCCCATCCTTTATACTTGGAAGCAAGCTTAGATAAAGGAGTAAGTATATGCTGTAATGTTTAGCGGTTTATCCAGAATAAAGATCTTAAAGGGCCATCATAATGATAATGATAATCATCATCAGCATCATCATCAGCATCAGCATCAGCATCAGCTTTAGAAATATTTTAAGATGATAATAACAGTTGTATATGATAAGGAGTAATAACAACTTGCTTGTACCAAAAGCTACGCATACAGATTCGAGTTGGAGACGTGACGCACATATTTCATCACGGCGTCTTTAATCATTATCAAAACCATCCTCACGATCAACATAATCAAATCAACTCCAAAACATTTTTATCTCATCTTGCTGTTCATGCCTCGTTTGTGTATCTTTTATTGGGAAGAACTGCATTTTGCAGTATATAACCTTTACTATGTCTCATAACTTTAACTCATAACTTTCAGATGTACTACCATGGAGAGACAATCAATGTTAATGTCCATATATCAAATCGATCAAAGAAGACATTGAAGTCCATCAAATTAACGGGTATGACTCTCATATGAACGAAATACCACCTTATCTGGCTAGCATCTTCAATATGCTTCTCTATCATTTACAGCATTTTGGAGATTTTTTGTTATTCTATTCAGGGAGGGAGGGGGCTAAATGATTAAATGAGAGGGGGGGAATTGAGAAGAAATATTTGAATATATATATAATATATATGACATATACGAAGGATCTCGCATCATTGTATGATTGGTATAGCTACAAAATCTTTATAACTTGCGGGCCCAGGTTTTCAAAAAGTAGTCACAACTCTTTTCAAGCTACAGGGCAGATGGCAATAGGGCCAAGGACAATGGGTCGGTTTTTATTATTCTAAAATCTTGCGGAGGATGCACAATATGAATGTTATGAATCATATACTTTATCTCAATATGTAAATACGAAATTTTGCATCTGTGATATTAATGTTGTTCCTGCCTTTCTCTTAAGCCCAAGCTAGAAAGGAACTCGTTTTCTTTACTTGTTATGAATTTGTTATCTTGTCAGCATTGCTACATATAGTGGGAAGTTAGCGTGAGTTGGCATTATACTTTTCTTCTTTACAGTGCGACAGTATGCCGATATTTGCTTGTTCTCCACTGCGCAGTACAAATGCACTGTTGCAACCATAGAGTCAGAGTAAGTTTGAGATTTTACTTGTTACTAGAACGCCTTCCTTATTTTGCATTGACATAATGTAGAGGTATATTTGCAGTTTATGGTGGGTATTGATGCTCTTAAACTTTTGTTGCATACATTAGGGGTGCCATTACGTCTGGCTGACCTGCGGAAATAGCCATTTGTGACACAGTCTTTGGGTAGCAGAGTATTATGGAGGGAAAAGCATATTCGCGAAAAACCTATTTAAAGCAGGTGAAAAAAAAACTGTCAAATAGTCTAAAACACCACATCATGGTGCATTTGAAGATGGCCTGTAATGGTATATTTAGATACCTTCAACGTGCGGAATTCGCCAGGGACCCTTAGACAAGCAGTAATGATGCCATTAAGTAGTGCATTCGAATTCTAAGGATTTTTTTGGTGATGAAATTGCAACCGTCTCGCTTGTTTTTGTTTCTGTCTATGCAATATGCATTATGCAGTGATTAGCCAGAATTTCTTTAAGTTTCCGGTGTCATAAAATCTTGTCTCGTCATACATATCTAGATCGTAGCAACTTTGGATTAATTATGAAATGTTTTGTTCAATCACATGAAACATTAATACCCAAATCCATACTTAGTTTACCTTATTTATTTATTTGTTTATTTTATTTATTTATTTTTATTTAATTCTAATTTTATCGCACGGTGAAAAACCATCTTGTATGGATTCGTGGTTGTTATCATATTCATATTAAAAACTGGAAAGGAAAAGTTAAAAAACGCTAAATAAACTCAAAACGAAATCAAAACATTAAAAACAAGCAAAGTTTAATTATTGAATGCGTTTCGTTCATTTTAGAGATGGATTTCCAGTTGGTTCAAGTGGAACGTTATCAAAAGTATACAGTGTGAGGCCGTTATTAGCAAACAACAGAGTAAGTGCCGGACACTTTTCGTAAAAATACATCCTAATCCTAACGTTAATCGGGAATACTGTATTATTACGATGTGTGTTTTACAAAGGGCTTCCTCTATTAGATGTTTATTTTTGACATTATTCTAAAAAGGCTGGAAATTCATGAAGTCAAAATGAATTACTGAAGCATACGTTTTATGAAAAGATTTGCATATGTCGAACTTTTGTGTGACGATGCACATTAATTGTCGTGATGAAGAATGTTGGGGTGGATGCTGGATGGAATGCAACTTGTAATATTGAGATTGCATGAATTCCCCAACACGTGCTCAATTTAAAAAGTAATACCTGGAAAAAGATCCAGTTACCCTTGATCACAGTTATCTGCTGGCTAAAATATTTACAAAACTGATCTCATTCCCTTATGGGATAAATATTGTTGGATAAGAAAGCATTTGTATATGATAAGTAACAAAGAAAACTTGCTGTTATCAATACCTCATATACATTTGTGTTGAATGAAGACTTTTTTCATTGTGGTCTCTAGAACTGAGGAGGACCCACACACATAATGTCTATCATATGCTGAAGTGATTCAGTTCAGTTCAGTTCATTATTTATTTTAAATTCCACCACATATAATACAACATTAAATAGATACACTTATACAAACATAAATAAATTTTAGACTAAAACTGATCAACTAATATACAACAAAACAATGATAAAATAAATGATACAAATTAAAGGGAATTATATGTAGTGGAATTTCTTAAGGAGGAGCTCTCTCAGTAGCTAGGCTAATCGGATTTGGATCTTTAACAGTTTTATTAGAGGGTGGCTTTAATTAACGAAGTTAAGGTTTTGCTACACCAACCCGAAATACCTTGATGTCGTTGTTTCATACATTATTATTTTCCTTGGCCGAGGGTAAGAATGAAAAGCTAGGATATTGAATTAAAACTCTACATTCCAGTGTGTGCTTGCAAACATTCCCATCTTAGAAAATCGTGTTTTGTTGAAGTCAATGAATGATAATAATCATCCCATTAAAATCAACCACATTAACTTTTGAATCAATACTATTTTGTGATAACGAATCAGATATTGAACACTCATATTTTTTGTAAGCTTTTCGGGGCTTTTTTGACGATTCAATTCTTTCAGGAATGTCAAACGTGTAAAAACAAAGTGTTGTTTAGCGTGCCAAGTTATATTTCCGCTCTTTTGTGCAGCTGCTATTGTTATGATAACATTACATGCATATGTTATTTACCGCTTAAAGGTTTTCTAGTGGAGAAATGACATACAATATACAAATATGCAAATATAACAACCTATGAATTTACTTGAAATCCTAATAACTTATCCCCCCTAGGATAAAAGAGGACTTGCTCTTGATGGACAACTTAAGCATGAAGACACGAATCTAGCTTCTTCTACAATGTAAGTTCAATGGGAAACATATATTGTATCATTTTTCTTATATACTTTATTATAAACACGTATGCTTTTTTTTAAATGAAGAATTTCACTGCAGATTATTCAACGGCAAAGTTGATTAAACATACCTTCTATCTTTTGTCAGAGGATGTGACACATTTTTGTATTAGTATGTGAAATACATGATGTTTTAAGTGGCACTACCTTAAGCAGTTCATTTGAACGACATAGGCCACAGCCAGGCTTACTGGTAAGCAACAACTAATTTGAACATAGTTGTTTAGGGGCTTGCGTTCCCTTCATCTAAGCTTTGTCAGGTTTTTTAATATTTCAATGACTCCAGCTATAGTCGCTAATTGACTGACTAGATGTAATGCCACTGTTATCAATTCTAATGCACCGCTAGGCCCTCATTACAAGCTTGTATCTACACTATGTGGTTTGTTATGTTATCTTATATTCTGGTAAAACCTTTTATGCTTGGACAAAATATTCGATTTCTGGCATGGGTATTTCGTCATTGTACCAATTTTTGATTTCTCACATTTCGTTTGCAATTTTTTTAGAATTGATCCTTCAGTACCTAAGGAGAATCTCGGAATAATTGTCCATTACAAAGTCAAAGTTCGCCTTGTTGTGGCATTTGGAGGGTGAGTTCTACTGCATTATGGATTTTACTGTTTCTACACCAAAATCCAGAGTAGCTATATAATCATGCTCCTTCGATGGAGACAGATACAGTACACCAAAGTACTGTTGGTAAGGAAAAGGCTGTAGAAAACGGAGCTTGCAATAGAGACATTGCAAAGCTTCAGTAGCACGCATATCGCATACGTATATATGTGTGTTTATATCAGTGCTATTTGGCTTTCTTTGTTCTCTGACCTCCGTGGTTTCTTGAGAACTGGGTTTGCGGAGTCACTGTGAGGGTTTTAAGTTAGGTATGGTTGTATTTTACTTACCACGTTCAAGAGAACGGTTGCGTTGCCCTTTTTGATAGCCCCAGAGCCGCGTCTATTTGCAAGTACAACTGCTACGCAGGAGAGAACGAACGAAAATCAACATTGAATAAGGCACATAACTGAATAAATCTGCGTGTCAGAATCTGGCTTTGTCAGGGCATTTGGGCTGTAAATGTTTTTGTGAGCCATTTGAATGAGCTCTTTTTTACCGTAATATCAGAGAAGTTCCTATTCAAACGGAAAAAAATTTGATTCCAGTCTGAACTGTAGATATCAGCACCACACAGCTTACTATTTCATGCATCAATTTGAAAAGTAGATCATTGATCAACATTAAATAAAAGAAACCATTTCTTTCGTAGATGGCAATCTTACAGTGAAAGGATTTTGTAAACTTAGATTTTGAGCCCACAAATGCTACTTGTACCAGCATATTTTGTATAGCTATGCCAAAGATTGTTAAAACAACGCATTTTATTTTCGAATTGTGTGATTTAAGATAATGGCGCTCTTTTAATTGACGCTAATTTAATGTGTATGATGTGTATGACGTAGTGAACTACCGAGTTCTAATTGATTTATTTTTATGCTTTGCAGTGATCTTACAGTTGAATTGCCGTTCATGTTAACGCATCCTAAACCACCAGAAGATGTATCACCATCACCATCTCCATTACCGCAAAGAAGAGCATCAGAGATCGGAGGTAATGCTGGAATAATGACAAAATGATTTTTAACCTATAGTTTAACTTGTAGCCTTGAAAGAAGCATAACACATAGAACATTTATTATAAAACGTATGACAACTATTCTATCTTGTCCCCTCATATATTCGAATATGTTATATTGAACGTTAAGGTTTGGATTGGAGAACATCATTTGAGCTATTGGACCAGCGGGTGAATGTAAATCTGATTTAATTGAGAGGCATTTTTGAAGGAACCCTGAGTTGCACTCTAAATAGCTGACCCGGACTCGTAAACATAAATGATCGTTGTTATCCACGTGAGTTGAGGCTTGAGTAGGTTAAATAATTAATTGAGCTTGTAAGCACACAGTGGTGTATATTCCCACTGTAGACTATATTGTGCAATCATGGCAGTCGTACGTGGGTTGCTTTTACATATGTTAATATCACACTCGTATCCTTCTAAATTTCATGCATGCCAGAGATTTAACAGAGGAAACCGGTGCAGGTTCATGTTTCATTAATGAGGAAGAGATCATATCTTTGCCATTCATTCAAGCGATCTTGTGTGACGATCACAAGTGTTCTCATGATGTTCTTTTCAATTATTTTGTTTGAATATCGAGAGCGGTGTATGAGTCAGACCTCCGAATTTGTGACTGTGGATTACTCTGAATCTGAAGTGGTTGCGGCAGCAGTTTGAATTTACATAGCCGTACAACGTACAAAGAGATTGCAACAAGGGCTTATAGTTAAATGTTCTAGCGCATGCAACATGTGTTTACAGTTAAATGGTCACAAACTGAAAAGGCGGTTTCAAAAAAATTTTTTCCCCAATGCCGTTTTATGTAATAAGAATTTGTAATACGTTCTTTTTTAGGGGATGAAAATGAGCCTCCAGTTGACAGCGACCTAATAACATTTGACACCAGGTTGGTTGTTCATTATTTTTTCAAAAAGACGTGTTCTATGTGTTCACGTTAAGTCGTGCATTTATGGAATCAAAAGCAGTTTTATTTACGCGTAACATACGTATCCGATTTGGTGCTTCTTTGTACGTTTAGTTTGATCATTTGAGTTTGACAGAAACCTAAGTGAGAGCAAGAAAAACTATAAGCAAAAATACTTTAGAACTGGTTATTCCCGTGCCACGTTCATATACATGATAATTTATTCACGAAATTGAATTGCTATTTTCACGATTTCCTTTCATTGCCACGTAACAGGCATTTACGCACCAAGAGACATCTAGGAACAGTTTGGAACCTTACACCAAAACAATAAATCTCAGTTGCACTTGAAAGCTATGCCAGGCCACGAAATTGTTGCTAGAAAGGATAAAATTTGATAAAATTTATGGAAAAAAAAAGTTATTAGAATGCGCCTGATACTTATTCATATCGAGGCAAGGGCCAAAAACAAAACCCGATCCCTAACATCTCCCTGGGAGCTATTTATTTCTAAAGAAAATTAATTAGATTTTGTCACATGTGAAGCTGAATTTTTCCTATCTTGAACAGTGGCCCAGAGAAGACAGAGCATGATGATGATTTGATATTTGAGGAATTCGCACGTATGCGTGTCCGAGGAGAGCACCACGGGGAAGCGACTGCTTAAGCGCTATCAGCACAGGTACGGTGGGTTAGAAGTACGACAGATATGAACAAGACATTGTATTTAAATTGTACCCAACAGATCAGCCGATTGTGTATAGCGAAAATTGGATTCACAGCCAGTTATTAAAAGGAAAATAAATAACGTTATAAGATGAGGTAAATCGATAAATATTGATAAATTTAGTTGAAGTAGAGAATTATCCGTGATTTTCATTTGTCCAGCACGATTTTTACCCCATTAAATTGTTTATTCATCAAAATTCAGAGCTTGAGATAACTTCAGAGCTTGAGATGCACCTCCCGCCATTGCCAGACAAGAAGAAAATACATTGTACTGCTCTGTGTAAGACCCACACAGACTCCCACATGAAACTTTAACCCCACCTTCATTGGAGAGAGCACTCTGATATCTTATCGATCCCATGAGCATTGTACTGTTGCATCTGGATTATTTCTAGTTACGTTGATATCCCAATAGGTTTATATCAAAACACAGGGACTTGCAGCGGTATGAGGAATCTGCTGGACAAATGTTTTTAATCGGAAATAAATTTAGAACAAACGGTCATGCATACACACAGATTAATCCGTGAAGTTAATATCTCGTCATTGATATTCATAAAGATATATTACCATTACTATTTAATGTAATGATTCCAATAGTTTAGGTATATTTTTAGTTGCAAGTCATTGGCACTTATATACTCTTGAAATATATAAATATACATGAAATTAGCTGCTTTTACATTATGTTTGGTTAACTTGCATTGTGTTTCGTTAAAGTAGATTAGACGCGATTGCCACAACATGAAATCGAAAATAATCATATAGCTGCCCTGATTTCATTAATCAAGACATTTTTACCTCTTGCTCTCTGTTCTTTCAAACAAAAATGAATACCAAGCAACATTTCGTTTTAATCTAAAATATTGTTGTCCTCAATTTAAACACTAACATCTCAAATTACTACTAGTTCTATTTGCCATGTTATCAATTGTAATTTTGTTTCTCGAAGCAACTGTTGTGAACTAATGCTATCATGTCAAGTATCATGCATTATGCCCCCCTCCCTGTATACTACTTTCACCAGATTTACCTTGTGCTCATTTATTTTCCGAGATTAAAGTTTAGAATTTCACTCACATAGAATTGAATATCGCTTCGGAAAAAGCATAAATCTAAGCTTTTCGCTGTTATTTAGTTCTCTTATTGCAGATTTAATTAGTAGACAAAGTACACAGGTCAGTAACCAGACACATATAATAGCCATTGTATTTTGATTCATTGCATTAGTCCACGTCTCGGACCTTTAGAAGCACCCCACAGCAGATGGAAACTGTTCAATAAAGATTCCTATGATAAAGCATCAAGTGTCCTATTCGAATTTTTTTGGATTTGGCGTTGTTGCGAAGTGGCAAATGGTATATGTTCTGAAATCAGCAATTATGGTCCGTTTATATCAAGTTATTGCCGCTGATGCTAAGAGCAGCAGCACAACTCAGTTTCTTTGCTTTGATATATGGAGTAGAGACAATCTTTCTGTCACCTTGCTCTTTCGTATAATAATTTTTTTGGCACAATTTCTGTTTAAACTGCGTTACTAAAAACTTAAAAGCATCATCCCAGTGATGCAAAAACTGACAAAAAAAAGTGACTGCTTCTATTCTTATTTATATGCCTTTGCGTGAAATTTAATTCAAATTAAGAAAATACATTTTTTTTTCGAAATTGCATAGGATATTCGCAACATTATGTGTTAGGTTATGGAAATATGGGAATTATCGTGGAAGGGAAACAGCTGGGTCCCACTGCCGAACCCATTTTCATCGCACCACGTTCTTTTATTATGCAACACAACTTGAAACTTTTATTTCTCGGCTTACCTCATTCTTGATCGATTAAAACTATGCTCTGAGTTGCAAGATCTTAAGTTTACCTATTTTGCATTTATTCCATCGGTAGGGTAACTGTTGACGAGACTTTTCGTTGTATCTTCCTGTTCATTCATGTTCATCTTATAATAATTTACTATATCTTAATGTATTCTAATCGCTTAACTTGTAAATTACGTAAATCTTTATCAAAGGCATGTACATTTGCTGTTCCATTTCATTTGTCTCAGTTTTGGTTTTCTCTGTAGCCTGTGCTTGTCACCTGGTGCTATTCAGTGGTTGCGTGGCCCACCGGGACAGCGGGGAATTCTAGGAAAATGACACTGGGGAAATGCTGTGTAGCAGTTTGATAAAATAACAGCCGTTAAAATTTTGAGTTGCACTGAGTAAAAGTCTTATTTCACTTTATTTTATTCGTTTAGGTAGCCAATTGGAAATTAACATAAGACTTGCACACGACAGAGGGTTGACAAACCTTTTAATTCTTAAATACTCTTTGGTGCATAATTGTTGCGAGGGAGTGCTGGGGCACGCTTCTGAGTGAAGTTGTTTAGTCTCCATTCCATTTTATGTCACTTTGCTTTGATATTTTCCTTGTTTACCCTTTCCCTCAAACATTCCTGTAATATAAACTTCTTGCAATAATAAATTTAATGATAGAGCACGGCGGTTTTGAGCTCTAACTCAAAGTTTTGCGCTTGATGCGATCTTCAGACAACTTCGATCTTCAGAGTTCAGTGAAGGTCGCATCAAGCGTGAAACTTGAAGCTACACCCAAACTGTCGTTTTCTCTCATCAAGTTAAGTATAGCTCTGCCTCGAAGACATCTACCACTTTTAATAGCCGACCAGTTAAAAGGAATCTTTAGTACCTTGCAATAATGGATGATTCAAAACAATTTGGAATCTTATGTTAGTCAGTATCCTAATAGCAATTGCCATTAAGCCTGTAAACACAATAAAAGCAAACATGTGTGATGATATCAGTGTTGTATTTTTTTGGGTCCCAAAGGAGTATTGCCAGATTTGCGTGGTGAGAAATTCGCTATTCTATACTAGAAATAAACCCGGGCTCTTTCAAAAATTCACTTATTCGCTCCGAGGAGGCAATCAAAAAGTAGACTCCAGTTTGACTGTGATTTCGAAAAATTTCAATTTTTTATCTCAAGCTGTCATAGGTACTGAAAGTCATAGGTAATAAAAAAAACGCAATATTTCAAAGTCAAGAAGCGTAAAAAAGCCAAAAATGTCTAATTTTCTTGAAAGTTTCAATTTGCAGCAGGAACATCATTCGTTTGCCACTTTGACAATGCATTATTTGCTTATCACTATAAGGCAGCATGATCTCAACAGCTTTTTCTACGACAGTGTCAATAAAATCTCTTCTGCTTGCTGCTTCTTCTTTTCTTTCCATTCGTATCAGTTCATTAACATGGGACACGGAAAGTCAATATAAATTGTACTTTTGTTACTCAAAAAATACTCTGCAATATGGTCTTAAATCAGTGGGTTGACATGAAGCAAAGTGCTAGAACAAAGAGTTCATCTGAATTGTTTTCTTATTTGAAACAATCATCAAGCCGTAAAGATGGAAAATTTTTGCAAATTTATGACAACTTTCGAAGAGTTATTAGCCTTCAAGAAATATCTTTGAAACCGGAAATACTGCTTCTCGATTAGCCTAGCTACATAGAGAGCTCCTCTTTAAGAAATTCCCCTACCTTTCAATGTGAATTGCTCTTGATATGTTAATTCTAATTTCATGCCATTTGTGTTATGTATAAATTTAGTTTGTGTTTAAAGAATTGTAGGGACCGGGGAGGGGGTACAAGGGGGAAGAGGCTCCTCAAGCTTGTGACAAGTGCCCTTTCAGCGAAGAGAAATGTCCTTTTTAGAGTAGGGAAGTGCCCGAGTTAGGTTGCATCTATGTTCACAAATGAAAATTTCTGTGATATGAAAAAGAACGCCATTGTGAAAATTTCCCCGGGGCTCTGCCCCTGGCCCCTTCACAGCCATGACCAACTGCTGCTAACCCCTCCCCCAAGTTGCAAATGCTTCAAACGTCCCGGTTACAAATATAACATAACACCATCATCAATCGAATAGGGCTGACGGATATATGAAAGCAACTCTGAAAAGAGATTTCGAGCCCTCAGTTAGGTACTGGTTAAGAACTGAACATCTAAATTGAAAGGCAGAAAACTGCTAAATAAAAGCATTTGTCATTTTTCATAAAATTTCAAATTAATTTCTTTGAGACCAGTGAAACTATCCCACTTTGTGACCTGCAATCACTGATTTGATGATCAGGTTGTTTTTATTTTCCAGCCTCATATCGGAAACGAAAGTGAGACCATGACATAAGGCGCTATAAAAATTTCCCAAGATGCCTTTGTCAAAGAAGAAAGCTGCTGTATCTGAACTGAGTCAAATGCGAAGCGACAGGAGCAAGGAACTATTACCGAGAAATGCTACCTTCTGAATGAATAATCAGCCAGTTAGATATATTTTAAAGTTATTCAATGTCTGAAGGTGCCAAGGAAAGCAGGTAATTTTCACGGAACCGCCATTTTTGCTTTTTCACGGCTGAGAATGAAACAGGGATGGCCTTGTCCCGAGATCAAACCTTTTATTTATGAGAAATTAGAAAGCGAAACTAAAGGCCTGCAGGCCAGTGAAGTTGAAAGTTTAATAATAACTTGTTGACTTTGGATAGGCTTTGATCTAGCAGCTGGCGATGTCTTGCAGTTAGGGCGTTTATGCTTAATGGCGTTCAAGTTTCGTCATCCGGTTCATAGGATAGGTGTTTATTGTTTTATTTATCCAGAACATAACAACTCTGGCCTGCATTTACGATTACCCATAAGACATGCTTATCAAGCCAAGTTAAACTTTTAAACAGTGATTCCTTTTTTAAATGACTAATAGCATCATATAATTTACAGCAGAGGGAAGGGAGGGGGGAGGGTCAATGAAATTGTCCTGGACTACCTTGTCTTGTGCAGCATTATATGCTGAGCTCTGATGACATAACATGCTCTCTGGATGCCATGCACATTTAAAATGTGAGGAAAGAATAGTTGTTGAAGTTTTGGGGTGCAAATGCAAAATTTCTGCAAGGTTTTTTTTGCGAAATTCCACCATCTTTCGGCCTACCAATGGGTTTGCCCCACATTAAAATCACTGTGCTGCTTTGCATCTTTTTTGTGCATGTTTGATGCTATCTTGTTGCCACTTTGGCATGGCATGAACTGCACATGGAAGGCATCTGGGTCATGTCTGTGTTTGATGAATTTATGCAATTTTTTCCTGTTGCATGTGACTCTCCAGCAATGATTAGAGAATTGTCTCCACATTTTCATGAACAATCTCTGCATGCATATTGCAGCAAGTCATTCACTAATTAGCATCCGCTCTAAGGCCATTGTATGTTGCAGATTTCTGATTCATATGAAGCAAGCTTCTTTACCTTATAGCATACCTTTCAAAATTGATCTTAAAATAAGGCTCAGTAACTTGCAAGGAGTTATGATTTTTTGTGAAGTTTTATGATAATGGTAGAATATGATGTAAAAGTTGCAAAAATTTTCCACTTTTCTGCATGTTTACAACCTTTGTAAATGTACAATGAAGGAAATCCTGGTGACATTGTAGCTCGTTCCTCCAGATGTGTTTCATGCAAGGGAACTTGTCAGCTGTTACAATAAGTCATAGTGAAGCTAAAGTCAAATATGTTGCACTCATATTCACTTGTAGAAATCAGATTGCAGGTTGTGCATTGGGCTGTACAAATTTGCACAATCTCACCTTGCTGGAGCTGTTGCTTGCAGCTATTTTTTATAAGGGACCTGTGTCTACAGAGCCTGCTTAATATATGTAGAAAGCGTTTATTTAGGCAGCTGAAGATTTCTGATCATGTTGGTATAGAGAAGGTCCTAAAAGTGTTTTATTTGCAAATTTGACTACATTGTATTGCTTATTATAAAAACAAAGAAGGTATGTGATGTTGGCACTTAAATGTTGGTTTGTCTGCTGTTGGTTGGGATAATGCCTTGTACTTCATGTAATACAATCATTTAAAATGTCTGGAAAATAGAATATTAATGATGTAAACAATTTCTGTTTACAAATTTGCCTGGAATATTAAAGCAGGTGGAGTTGCAGATCTAGATACTATAGCAGGAAAAATTAAAGGAAGTGATGAGTTTTGTAGTCTGGAAGGGTTTTTTGTATTTTTAGGCAAAGGTTAGTTATTTGAAATCCTCAAGCATCACATTTATTGTCCTACTGAGTCATAAAATAAAAAATTTAGGAAACATGTCCTGCAAAACAATGAAACAGAGCTGCTCTTGATAACACCACAGTTATTAAAGTTATCAATATGACAAATCATCAAAAATAATGAAATGATAATAGACCTGCTGTTGGACATGGTCCAAATGTCTAGCCAACCAGAACAAACTGCTGGATATTGCATAATGTGCACCATTAGCACCCAGCATTGGAAACCTGTCAGTCAATCATACATCATTAATGTACAAAGGGAAGATCTCACATGCAATAATTGTGGATTTGACACTTTATCTATGCCACTTATAGAAAAGGGTCCTTGTGATTTTGTTAGTACAATTCATGCCTCTCTGCACCAAGGAGTATTGATAGGTACCTGGTCTTTATGTATCTGTGACTGCATCATGTTATATGTCAATGAAATAGAAGACAGTTTTAGATTAGCATGACAAATCTAGTAGATCTAAAAGGTAACCTCCTTACAGGCATTTTCTCAATTCAGTCATTTATATGTTCTTGTGGATATTTATCATGTTTGCCAATGGATGTTAACATTTCTAATAAACTAGCTTGACATTGTTAGTACTAATCATCAGTGACATTCATGAACACTGGGTGCCTGGTTAGGACAGATACTTCTGTTTGATATTTTTGGTCATGATGAACTTGACAGAATTAGTTTATTTGACTATATGATGATGGAAATTATTCATTATGTAAAATTGCTTCCTGAACCTGTCAAAAAATACATCCATCACTCCTTAGTGGTCGCATATTTTGCAGGTTAAGTTCTCAAGCATATATTTTCAGCTTTGTTTGAAAACAAGGAACACATGCTCTAAAGCTTTTACTTTTCTTCTGAGACCTCAGCATTTCTAATATTTTAGCCAAAACTTTGATGTGTATCTAACATCCCTAGTTACAAGACATTTATGTTATGTCAATTGACAACTGCCTCCTCTCATACCACTGCATGCTCTCTTCTAGCAATACCCACTCACCATTTGTTTAGTATCCAAGGAAATGTTTACTGGCATTGAAAAATCTTGGTTGTTATTCTCTTTTGTTATTGATAATCTTATTGTTGGTTTGTACACAGAACAGGAAGAATACAAGTATAAGCTAGGTTTATGCATATGACCTTGATTAATATAATCTGCACTTTGCTAACAGAACAATCCTTTTCATATTATATGATTTATATTATGTGGCCTTAATTTGGTTCATGAAAGTACATTTTAAGTATGAAAAGATTCTTCACAAAATTATGTATGAAAAGTTATCATTGTGGTATATGAAGTAACAACAGCTTGCAACAGCATCACTGTTGTTTTTTATGCTATTTGGTTTACAACTTTTGAGCTCTTGCTGTCACTTCCTGTGTATATATTTAAGTTTTGAGTGTGATGTAGATGTAATAGATAAATGGTTCTGCCGTTTGTCATATCAACACTAGTAAATTGTTGTCAAAACCTACGCCATATGAAATGTCCATTATCTAATGTTTATTAGACCCAAGTAATTTTGAATATTGGCCATGCTTTTTAGTTGGGTACCAAAATTGATGGTGTAACCTCTGAGCTTAATGACTCAACCAGGAGTTTACTGCATTGATGTATAATTAAACTGTTTGTTTATTACATCTCCTTGTGTTAACTTCTAGGACAGGCCAGGAATAGAACTATCAATTGTTAGATGCAACTTTCTGTGTGGCTTATGTCCCAGCCTAGGCCTGTAATCATTGCCTTTCTCTGATTTGTTCTTCTTTGTGGTAAAATATGGGGGAAATACAGTTCTCAAGAGAAGAACAAAACGCATGGAGCACTAGCAGGTTTTGCTAATACTTGACTCAAATTCTTTTTTTTGAGATGTTATATAATAGATGGAGTCAGATGTTCCATAATTGATATCACTAATGGGTTTATGGGAATTATTTTGATTCGCATCAATATTTCATTGCATATGAGATTGCTTTTGGCTGATGACTTATTAACAATTATAGTCTAAGTTGGTAATTCCTAATTCCTTGCATCATTTATGGAAGTCTGCAAATCGTTGTCACATTCTTGATTTCCAGTTTCAAGAGTTTTTGCAAGTCTGTTCTCTTCTTTCCTGAGACCGCAAGTGAGTAAAGTTGACAGGTGGGATGTGTAGTTCCCATGTTGTTTTCAAAGGTGTAATCTATAAGAATGCTGCACACACTACCAATACAGGATAAGGACTCTCAAGACCAGCCATTACAACCTTGGTGTTGCCATCAATTTGTGATGTTCAAGGTCAAGCACTTAGTTTATGTCTGCTAGAAAAACATATTTTGTGGATAGCAGGCCCATAATTACTTGAGCCTGCATCCAGGAATCAACAGAAGTTGAATAAAAAACAGAAGTTCATTCAAAGTAGATCATTTGAGTTGTCATAGGTAACAAAATGAAAAATTATTTTTAGAACTAAATACAAGGACATGTAGGAAGGAATGTGTTATAAACAGCTAGCTAGGTACCCCTTCCTTTTTTTGGTTAGTGACCTTAATTAATACTGAGCCTTGGTGGTCTTGAAAAACTTGTTTTGAGCATTTGATTATGCATAAATCATTCTTCAACCACAGAATGTGTAAATTTGATATAATTAATAAAGAAACTTAAAATCTTTGATATTAACTCCCAGAAGTATTTTGTTATTGGATGAATTGTCAATTATATCGTGAAATGGACCTCACTTGCAGAATACAACTTTGATAAGTATAACGCAATTCCATTGTGAGTTTTAGTCTAAGTCGTGCCCATCTTCTTTGCTTTAAAACATCAATGATGAAAGTGTCGAGCCTGACTATTATTTTGATTTATTTGTAAATTTCAACAATTCAAAGTCACAATATTCATAAAGCAAGTTTATTGTAGAAGAAAAGGAGAAAACCGTTTATCCACTTCATAATTTATGTCCCCAGATGTCACAAAATGCTAATTACAGCGCCAAACGAGTCAAATACGGCAAATCACATTGCCGCATCATGAATACAATTACCTAGGTTCTGTATCAACTGCATCTGCAAATTTGCCAGAATTTCACCCAGTTGTTCAGGCCCCTGAATATGTTAGAAGCAGATTTTTTGGGTCATTAAATAATGTCTTTTTTCTAGTTGATTTCAGAACACCGGATCTTTTTTAAAAATTTATTCCGTAAAAATTAAAAATAACGCACCCTCAAGGTTTCTAGTGTTATTACGTTTTAATTGACTGCATAAAATAATGAATAAAAGGGCCCAATGCACGTACCCTGTACATATCAGAATAACGCTGTTTTCTCCTTCACAGGCCAACAGGAGAAACATACAGAGTTCTCTTTTATTGATGCACGGCAGACCAAAAACTGGTTTTTATCAAAAAGATTTGAAAGATAGCGAAAAAGGTTAAGCCAAGCCCTCAGGAGGGCTTCAAAGAAAGCATGACCGTACAGCCAAGGACAGGAGAACAGCAGCAGGGCACCAAAGAAAACCCTGATCAAAATACACCAGCCGATAGTAAGGGGGAATCATTGAAGATAACAGATGTGATAGGCACAGAGGTAATTATAAGTATATATACTGTATTCATTTATACTTTGTAAGTTTTTAATCGGAGAGCCCCTTGAAAATCAGCAACGCTTAAGGGCAACCCTCCTTAAATATGTTAAATCAAATCAAATTAAAATCAAATCAAGCAACCTTTGCCCAATGCACTTTTGTTCTTCTTGCCATTATCCCCATCACAAAGCTTGGGCATGTCTTGACCTTTTTATCGATTTCTAAGGAGCACCAGCATGATCTTGAGTGACCACGCTCAAATAGGGCCGCGCCAAATCTTCAAAGCCCTGTCATTCGAAAATATGCTCCGGCATCCCTACTTAATGAGAGAATTGACCGTTATACAGCAGAATGCCTTCCTATTTAAACTGTAATTATTTACAGATTTTAAGATTCGCGTCTTTCAGTTTATGACGTAAAAGACTTATTTCGAATGCTCTGGAATTCAGTTTGCCAATTGCAGCGGAAGTGTGCGCGTTAGAAGATGATCATATGTACCATGTTCATGAAATGTCTTGGTGACAGAGGCCGCTTTTGCACACTAAAGAACCAATGTGTATCCAAATAATGGCGAAACGGCTGTTTCTCATTGCGGCATGAAACGCAGGAACAGTTTAGACAGAGATATAATATCGGTACCCTCTCGGAAGTTCTCAAGGAACAGCAGTAGGAGTGTAATGTTCTTTGTCGTGACTTTTCTTTGTCATGATTCAGTGTAAAGACTTTTTTATAATGTCTAATAGACCGATATTAATTTATTTTGTTCTTAGTTGTGCTTTCCTTTAATCTCTTTTTAATCCATTCGGTTTGATAAATACTGTTTATGATTCTTGTTACATGTATTAATTTTAAAATGAAAAATGAATTGAAATTGTACAAAAGGCAAAAAACATAGCTTTGTCGAACGCGTAACATTTTAAGTGCATGACAGAATCTTGTCGACTTCCATTTTCCTCAGCGATTTAAGTAGAATTACTTTTTCATTGCAAATTAAACATAAATGCCTTCTTTTAGTTTGCAGTCGAAGCCGAGCAGAAACTCCAACAACTTTCTATAAACCAAGAACCAGAAATAGCTGAAAGTGATTTTGATGAAAATGGCGAACCAGTTTTCCCAAACAATGAGCTTGCAAGACTTGATGAGATGGTTAACAGGCCGAAATGGGTTATCCCTGTTCTTCCAAATGGAGAGCTTGAGGTTTTGATTGATGCTTCTATCAAGCTCGCAAAGAAAGGTAGCATTTTTACTTTGTTCTCTTCTTACCACACATTTGCAATATACTACTATCGTTTCGGATTTTTGGACAAACAGCCTGTCCCGATTAGGGAATGCCACTATCAAGCAAGGCTTCTGATATGCTGATCAAGGGTTCCACTTAACAAATGTCCAACTTATCAGAATCAATTTTCAAGAGTTATTCTAGCGACACTTATCACCGAAGGTTTATTTCTGCATTCTATTTTTAGATTGCTACTAATGAAATTAATGCTGAATGCATTATTTAGGAACAGCCTTAGCGTGTTTCTTACTTGCAAGTTTAGAGCTAAGCAACATTTGTTTTGCAGGGCTTGATACAAAAAGCGAAAGTTGTCAAAGATTCATAAAAGATGGAATGACAATATCATTTAATAAGATATTCTTGGATGATGCAGTGAGCACTTGGAAATTTGAAATCCACGTATGTTGAATCTCTTAAGACGGTTTTAGCTTCTTAAGCATAAGGTCTCCTAAAAGCCTTTTTGCGGACCAGATCATAACATGCTAATGAAATCTTATAATTGCGCAAAGCGCTAAGTTGTTTTGATCTTTATAATGGCTTCAATTTGAGTAAGATCTAACTTATACCATAGCCTCATCTGATTGTCTTTGTGACGCATTAAAGTTCTTAAATGAAGTTCTCAGTAACTTTAGGGTACTTGTTTATAATTGTTTCATATGACCCTTCTTGGCTGTATGTCTTGCACTTCATATCTAGGCTCTTGATTTTATCACCAGCTTTGCTATCCTTATTGACCATAATCAGTTAAAGACGCGAACAAAGCCTCCTATGATTGGAGCTGTGTCCCTGCTGCGTGACAATGTTCAGTCGTGTGTTCATGCCCGCGGTGTTTTATGTTTATTTTTATATTTATATTTCAAGCCTCTTTAAACAGTTTCTTTTGTCTACTACATAATTACACCACGTTTTACGTCATAGAAATATATCATGCGAAATGCAGAGAAACTCATCGAGCTATGTGTTGCCAAACTTGACCAAGATTGGTTTCCACTTCTCGATCTTCTTTCCGTCGTACTAGACCCCAAATCAAGGTTTGTTTTATTCAGGAAATATTTCTGCAAACCCCAAACACTTTTATATTTGAATTTACACTTATCGTGTTGATTAAACGATAAGGGAACAACAAAAAATTGTTGACAAATTGTCGTTAATACATTGATTAAGTAAACAGGCATTGTCTGTAGTAATAATTAGATGTTAGAGCAAAGATGTATATACCAGAGAAATATTATTAACACTATTGTCTCGTGGAATCTTAAATTGTGGAATCTAATGAGAACAGAAAGACTCAAATACAACTGCTCATCTGTATTTTTGTTACAATCATCTTGTGTACTCCTCAAACTTTGCCGTAGTTGAATTTTGCAATCTTAATGAGGAGCGCAATGCTAGATTGTGACATCTCGTAGGCCTAGCAAATTAAATCATTGGTTTACTTCATCGATAGGTTTCACCAGTACAATGCATCAAGACCATGTGAAACATTCAATGCAGAAGAGAACAAACCTTGCTACGCAAAGCCGTCGGATCATCGTCAGCTGCGGGTAACAAAAATTCAGGTTTTCTATTGATGTCAAATGCAAGTCATATGTTGATTAATGTAGACATAAAAGCGCTGTTTTTCTGATGTTGTACTCAAAGTATTAGTAATTCAGTATCAACCTTTACTTGCAACCAATGCAAAGTCCTGTTGTTAGCATCATGAGGGAGCTTGACGCACGTGAAGTTTAAACAGAAGAAATAGAGTGAATGTTTATGACTTGTGCACGTTTGTCTCATTAATCATGGTATTATTATATATGTATCTGAAAACAGCAGCTTAACCCTTAGCCTGCGTCACAAACCATAACACAGACCATAAACCCCCTTGTTATGGTCTATAATGCAGGCTACTTAACCCTGTGCATGCTATAATCGCAACGTAATGTAACTTTACATCTTTTTGCTCAAGGGCTGGTTGATTGATCTGCTAAATCGATTTGGCTCCCTTGGTGGTTTTGACAAGTTGAAAAAAAGACTCTGTGAAGGGGGAAACATCAACATACCTGTTATTTGCGCCCATCTTAAGTGAGAAGTATTTCTTGGTTTTTAAGAATATATTTTACTTATTTAGTTATTTATATAGTTAAAGAAATGTTTATTCCATGAAATCTGACACTATTTGTTAAGAGTGGGAAGCTTTTTAAATTTAAGAAAGCGAATATAGCAGTCAGGTTGCTGGATCCGAACTTCCCAACAGAGAACAGAATCGTTTCGGCAAAATAGAGATTAAGAAAATTTTGTACCAATATTAGTCACACGTATCATTACTGCTCGTTTACATTCAATGGGAAGGTGATGGTCATTACTTAAAATCAGACTGAAAAGATGCTCGAAAACGAAAATAGTACCAGGATAAGCATTGCTACAGAATAGCATATGCTTGCCTCAGAGTTTGAAAGTTGTTTGAAAAGGTCGAAGCTTACTACTACATCGTTCAATTTCTCCTATTGCTTACATTATGCAGTGTTTGAAACGGCCACTTTTCTGTTCTGGTCACTGTTCTGGTCACTGTTCCAGAGAATTTCCAAACAAGAGAATGCAATTTTGTAAATGCTTTGACCGAACTTAGTAGCAATCCTAGGATGCTCGTGATGTACCTTTGATTTTGGGAATGAGGTTTTTAAAGGCGCAGAGCTTTGAGTCGGGTTTGATCATTTGCTTTCTTTTTCTAATTTTTCAGACCTTTTGGGCAATGTGCTGAATTTCTTACCGTTGAAACAATAGCTGATTCACTAATGCCTTGTGTGGTAAGAAAAACAATCATTCATTCGTTCTGTATTACCTGTGAAATTTTATGTGTATAAAAAGTGAACGAAATTAGGTCCTTTATGTGATCCAATCCATTGATCGATTTTTATGGTCACGGGAGATTACATAAGGAACAGAGTTGAGGTACTAGATAAAATAGAAAACATTACGGTCGCACGGTCACTGACTGCAGAGGAAGGTCTGTGCAAAGCAATATGAAACCTTGTTCGTGACACGCCAGTTTTTCATTTGTCTTTTAAGTTTAGCATAAAAGTTTCTCTAGATTGCTCTAAATTCAGTATGCAGACATCAAATCATGGGCAGATCAATTCTGTCATTTATTGTCTATGTTGATGTAATCTTACATAAATATTTAATCGATTTTTGCATGGAATATTTACTACATAGTAGCAATATTTCGAGGCTTACTTTTCATAGCGCTAGAGGTACGAGAGGCAGGAGAACACGAGCAGGAAGAATATCTCAGCACACGTGTCAAACTTGAATCAAAATAGAGTGTTTCCTATTCGTACTTTAGTTGTCGTTATTGTTATTATCAGCCTACAAACTTCAGTTGCAACTCATTGGTATTGTTTACTGCATTCTTCTAGAGGTTATATTAAAATCATAACCGGAACCAACATTTCTTTCATAGGAACTGATAAAGAAGTACATGGAAGGATTAACTGATGAAGAATTAAAGAAAGAATCAAAACAAGAATCAAAGAACGAGGTCATATCTACAATAATAAGAGTAAGTATTTTGTATTTAACTTTACTCTCTAAACTGTTAAAACTAAGTTGCAGAACATAGTTTAGCAAAGATTTGTTATCACTATAAGAACCACTTTTATACATTTTTAAGGAAAAATTTCGTTGCTTTTATTAGAAGACGGTTGAATATTTGGTATTTTTTTGAAGATTTCAAAAGAGTTTTTATGACTGTTGTTTCTTTCTTTAATAGTATATTTACATCAAAAAGCTGCAATATGTCAGCCCAAGATGGATTTAAGCAAGTAGCATTCCCCCATTCATTCTTTTGCAAAGGTTGTTTTCTTGCCTAAATTTATGTAGATATTCAAATTTTCCGGGTTTGGTCCGACTATTTTAGTTTTCTTAATAAGATTTGTTTTGTATTAAATCAATCATAGCAAACACTAAGTGCATAATTTGTAATGTCACATTTGCATTTTTATCGAACAGAGTATGAAAAATTTGGCATCCAGGTTAAATGATCAAGAAGATTTTTGCAAGCAGCTTGAAAAGTTGAGGCTTCAAATGATTCTTAGGTAGGTGCATACTGCTTTAGAACCTCTTGCCGCGGTGTTTCTTACAAAGACAACAGTCAAACACGACTATCTCATTCAATAGCTAATGATCTCTCGATTTACTTGGTGCAAAGGTTGTGTTGCGGCATTGGCAAAATAATGGTTGCTGCCCTGGGTGTACTCCGCACTGTCGGACGAGGAACATGATTGAACGGAGGAGCTGTACCGGGTGGAGATGCAAATGAATGTTTAAGCTGCGAAGATATAAATCAGAGGCCTATGCATTGAAGGTGTACCCTGCTCATTTTAGCTGCTTAGTTCTACTTCTGTCATGTTGTAAGTAGCTCACTGCATTCACGCGATCCTCTAAGACGTTTCAAAATTGATCTAATATTTCTATCATTAGCAATTTGTAAGCTTAGTAGCCATGAACAAGTCAAGGTTTGGCCGAGGGGTTGTTGATCAATTTAAGTAATGTTGCAGAATAGTATTTATTGATAGGCAGGTGTATGTTGATGACATTTTCATGTGATGCTGCTAAGGGGTTACACGCTGAGGGGTTTATAAGTGATCCATCTATTTTAGGCTGCTCCAAGTGTCGTCGTTCAATGGAAAGATGAATGCATTAAATGAGGTTTTTCTCTTTTCACTTTTTATCTTTTCACTACTTCACTGCTTATTTTGTCAATGAAAAATGCGCGAATACTTCAGTGGTTTACAGCGTGCATGCTGTCATAGATTGAAAGAAGATCGTAAGAAGTTTTCCTGTTTATGACTGGAAATTTAATGACTGTGTTAAGTTGAATAATCTTAGCAAATCAGCTAATGGTTGGTATCTCGCATCTTACCTGATGAGCCTTGTTTTGTTAAAGATTGAAAGCATTTCAATTTTTTTGTAATTTACGTTATTTTCGTTTCTGTTATTATCGCTGAATTCACTTTTTAGTGTATTTCAAACATTACATAGTTCCTTACTTTTACTCAAGCATTTCTAGTTAAACCCCAATGTTTCCGCCGATACGACTAATTTTGTAGAATTAAATGATAAAATTTTGTGTAACCTAAAGAACGAAAAGCTACTGAGATTGAACACGTTGAGCACTTTTATTGAAATCATCAACCATTTCATTTTCTTTCATCTTTGTAGATTTAATTTAATTTCTATTCATACAACAGATAAACCGTGTCATTAGCAATGTGTCATACTATGGCCACAGACACCACGGATACGATGATATTGAATACCTGACGATGGAGATGGTTGCTGTAAGTCATATTTCTCAGGCTTTTTTAGATTCATGATCGAAAGCATAAATAAGGTCATATAGCCAACAAATTAAACTATGCCCATAACTTAAGATGTTGGTTAGGAGTCATCTCTTTAACCTTGAAGAGAGGATTTGGAGAAATGTGCTTTAATAGTTGTGATCAATACAAAGTTATACATAAATTAATGGATTTATAAAAGAGAGGTTTTCATAAATGGTTACAAACGCGCAAGAAAATTTCCCAGGAATATGTCTTACTTATGTTTTAGAGTTTCCTCAACAAGTGAAGGGATATCGCCTTCATCTTTATCAAAATGTAAAATAGCCAACCTTCAAAAGAACAGGAATCAAAACTAAGAAATGAAACCTTTTGTACGTGTTACAAATGCAATGCATATGTTAATGGTATTGGATGTGACATGGTCAGCATCATAGATCTGGACTCGCCGCTTCTTAATTATCATCAAAGGCCTTAATGTAGAATTCTCTTTTGCAGGAATGGCTTCAGGAAAACCGAGTGCTTGGCGTTGTACTTAAGGATAATCTCCATCAACCGCAGGTATTGTTTTTCAATTCGCAATTTTAATTCACTTTCAAATTGATGGAAATATAAAAATGCCCAAGCTAGTAGTAAATTGTCTGTATTGACATGAATTTAATTCCAATTTGTAATGATACATCGCTTTTTTTTGCGTTCTGCTTATTAAAATATACCACGCATTTGTGGCTAGATTTAATCAAGGAACGAGACCAATCGTGAACAAATTCAGTAAATTATTAATGTTTTCATTTAGAATATTAGTTTCATGCCATACTGCTCTGCGACACTGAAAAAGCCGCATTGTTAAATGCCTCAAAATTTCTTTCATAGTATGTGGAGAAGTTAGATAAAATTATCCGCTTTGCAATAAAAGTGAAGACATTGACAAGAGACGATCTTGATACAATCTGGAATGCACAGGTAAGTTGATTTTGTCTATTACACAGCATTAGAACGACATGCTTTATAAAGATATAAATGGAATGTCACAGTGCCCAAACATTACTAGGGATTATAAAATGTGAGGATTGAATGTGGTTTATTTTATGGAATAAGATGGTTTATGCTTGAAAACTAAAAAGCGTACACAGTTTGAAATGACATATCTCTGTGCTTTTCGGGTCATGGCTGATGAGGTAAAGTTTTGCCTTCTGCTATATTTTATGGAAATGGACATGCTTCAGGCCAGCCTAGGGTTATCGCAAAGGTTGCTATTTGACCGGCGATGGTTTTACTTATAGCGTGTGTCTTCTAGCAGAAGTAGTTCATGTGTTTTAAGTTCATTGTCACTTACATTTAGGCACTTGTGATCAACTGATTTGTGTACCATTTATGTCAAGTAACATGATGTTATTTACCATTAATGCATCGCAGTGTTATGTATTTTAGGAATTACTATAGGAGCTGATGATGATTGATAATAATCTGTCAATCCACTGAACAACAGTGACGATATATATCTTATAATGTTACTGAGGCTCCTCCGTCAGATACCTAACATCAGTGCTATCATAAATTTACTTGTTTGCACTATATGGGCCTATTTTTTACCCAGTGTACGAATTTGACTTTTCATGGATGTATATGATTTTGTAAAGGAGTGTATTGAATACTAGATAACATATCTTTTTTAAGATTGGCAAACACGAGGCAATAGTGAAGAATGTTCACGATTTGTTGGCGAAACTGGCGTGGGATTTTTCAGCTGAACAGCTTGACCATCTATTCTCAAGATTTCAGGTAAAATATTGTTTTAATAGTACTTTGAAAGCATTGAGTTGTGGCGAAAGAGGCACCCTGTAATGCAGTATAGTGGTTTATGGTAGATATAGTGAAGGTAATCTGCTATTGTAACCTTTTTTTATTGAATTAAAAGTACATGCGCCTTTATCCTTTTTAGAGGAGGGGGGGGGGGCTTAATACAGTTTCTTGTGGTCATGTAGCAATCTGTGCTCAAAAGGGATCACAACAGTTTTGTAGTAGTTATTGCAAATTCAATGTGAGACAATATTCATGAGATCAGTGTTGGCTGCACCACAGTGTGATAGCGTAAAATAAGGCTCTTACTATTACTCAACGTTTTAAAGAGATTTTAATAATGGAAAATGTTGAATTTGAGAAAGTAATTTCTGGCTTTATTGATGTTCCTTCTCCACGATTTATGGAATTTAATTCAATGATTAACCGTTGTTTAAACGCTGTTTTGTTTTATCTTGTTTTTGCTATATTCTATCAATTATTTCATCTTTCTCTCCTCTAGTACAAAACGTAGGGGAAGGGGTATTTAAATGATAATTGTATTTGTTCTGTAATCCGTAATATCAATATTTCTGTTCAATGTTTATGAATCCACTCTACTTTGTATTTGAATATTATCCCGTTCTGAGGATTCCTTTTATTCGTGGTTCCTTCTTTTTTTCTAAATTTAGGCGAGTTGGAAAGAGGCAAACAAAAAAAAGCAAGAGAAACTTCTTGAACTGATTAGAAGACTTGCTGAAGATGATAAAGAAGGAGTCATTGCACACAAAGTAAAATTTTTCTCTTTTTGTTAGAGCCGTTATGCAACGTGTTGTTTTGAAATAGTTCTATTAACAGGTAGATATTATACTGCAAGCCTTAGAGTAGTGGATAGGACACAGCGCTTCTCCCAGCAAAAAGTACTAATCGGCTAGAATGTTTTTTGAGTGGTGGGTAAGTGTTTGGAAAGCGCGAATGGAAGGGCGAAATATTAGTACGTAGAGCTTGAGTTATACCAGTGTTATCACTGCTAGGTATTCTATTTGTTGCCCAATGGGTAGGCTTTAAAACTAATGGAAAGTAGAGGGGGAGTCTAGTAAACTCACGACATCTTGTTAAGGAAAGGAAAAATTCCCACGTGTTGGAAAAAACTGATTTTGTTTAATCTGAATATTTTGAAAAATCCTTGTTTAAAGCTATAGGCAATGGAACTTGTAAACAATGCGATCGTGGCAAGGTGTAAAAGATGGGGTAAATCTTGCAGACTTGTATATCAATGTTTTATTGATTGTAGGTTTTATGGCTGCTTTGGCATCTGGCACACAGTGATGATTTGCCAACTGATATCATGGATCAAGCCCTCGTTGCTCATATAAAAATTCTAGATTTTAGCTGCTCGCAGGTAACGTAAACTTTAAAAAAGTACTGGTATGAATCTTTTAAATAGTATTTACAATACGAAAGCAGTTGGAAAGGTCGTGGTATATTAATGGAAAGATGAACCAAAGAGAAACGGAAGGGATAGCTTTTCTGGATTTTTAAAACTCTAGTCCTGACAAAACATACTGACTGACGAGATCAAATACTGATTTCAAAAGGAAAATCCCCGCGTCTATTTTTGAATAAAATTTTGAAATGGCAATGATTGTATTGATCTGAAATACACAAGAACCGGAGGAGGGGAAAAGTGAAAATAAGCTATGTGATTTGGCAAGTTATGAGTTTTGTAAATATATCAGGTTGGCTGCAATTATCATGCATGCACCATTACCTAAACAATGGTATCATGAGGTATATACCATGTTTTTAACTAAACGTCTATCGAAGCATTTATACAGCTGCATGTCTCTCAGCTGCGTACACTAGATGACAGTAGATACCCCAATCATATATCATCCTAAGTTGATATTTATGACTCAAAAGTGTTCAACTCGATGCATAATAATGTGCAAAATATTTATACTTTTCGTTAATGTAAATGAGTATTCGTTCTTACGTGAGACCTGCTTTAGAAACCAGCCTTTTTACATCATCTTGAAGTTGTGTAGGGTTAGCTAGAGCTGTTAATTGTAATTTATCTAACAGTACTTTTTTCCTTTTCTGGAATATGACATTGAATCTCTCTCCTAATTATTAAGTTTTTCATCTTATTTTATCGGTTTATATGAAAAATTTTGTTTTCTTATTACGTAATTTATTACTATCTCTCGAAAAATTTGTAAGATTCTGCCACAGCAATGCTTATCGAGTACTGGATGGTTTGAAATTATTTTTTTCAATTTTATCCTAGACACAAGATCGCGACAATTTAAAATTAGAGTGGATAAAACATTCTCTAAATGAGCTTCGAAATGGCCGATGGGTGATACCAGCTTTGAAACAGATCAAAGCCATCTGTGAACTTTTCTATGAGGTAGCCTTTACTAACACGCCTCATTTGTTGCTCTGGCTTGCAGAATATATTTTTTCCCGTGATTGAAGTAATATTGTAAGTTAGTTTATCATGCAGCTCTTTAATGGTCGAGTGAATTGAGGTCAGATTAGTTGAGAAATAAACTCATTGCGAGTAAATTATAAGCGTCAGTTAAACATCAGAACTATTAAAAAGTTCTTTATATCTTATTATAATACAATTTAGAGTTAATAGAGCTGTTTTTGACTTGCCCTCATGGTTGCACTTTCTGTTATCTGTAGAATTTCAGGCTTCGTTTAAGAGTGGAATATTAGTCAGTTGAAAGTGTTTTACTCCATCGCTCTTGTTTTTTTCCTTTATATTTTGATTTGCGTAAACCACAATTTTAGGGTTATGGACAAATGCAGAACCCACACGTGCAGTATAGAAATGTTGTAATTGAAAAAATGCAGAACACATATGGCGTTGTTAGCCTTGTTGCGGAAAATCTTGCTGCCTACATGGAAAATGTCAGAGAACTCGTTAAAGGTATCATCTAGCTTCATTTATTCATGCTTCTTTACTTGTAGACCCAGTTTGATTCGTCCTCCATTACGTTTTCCTTGAATTCCAAGGAGGTGCTCATTCTGTAGTCTTTTTAATGGCTCCATTTACTCTCTTACCTTGCATCCTGAAGTTGAAATCAATCTCTGCATAATGGTTTTCACCTCCAGAATACCAGACGATCTGCAATATCTGCAGTATACCATCCCGTTGTCAACTATAAGTTTATTATGATAAATAATAAAGGACTTATTATTCTTAAGCGAGAAGAATAATTTAACAATATGGGTTTGGTTGTTCATAAGGTAATTGGATAGTTTGGGCTAATGTATGATAGATGCAAAATATCTTGTGTTAGTTAGCAATTGCTGTTTAAGCCTGTTGAAGTTGTTTTTGTTTTGATACAGTTTTTAATTTCTAACAAACGCAAAAGTAGCTATGGTGTCAAGAAAGAAAAGCATAAGCTGTCCATAAGTAATGTTGTAAGCTGATTTTTATTACCTTGCCATAAACAAGCAGATCACTCTCTCACCTAGACGGGGCTTTCGGGAATTCAATAGAATCAAACTGGGTTGAAGTTAGTTTGTAAAATGCTGAAGCATTAACACGCATTATGTAATGTTATTATATTTTGTAATAAATTCTTTCAACAGCTAATCCAAAAATTGACCCAAATACACTAGCTATTGATGGCAGATACACGCACACCCAGCAAATCCAAGAAAGGCTCGATTTTCTCAGGTATGATAACATTAAATTAATTAAATTTAATTTTTTTCACTTAAAACATTCTTGTCAACAGCTGTTAAATCGTCATTTCGGCATTTTCTTATTTCAAGACACCTTTCTTTACCATAATGGTTATTAATAAATATGTTTATACAATGATTGAGCACCCATCTGGTCGGTACAACTCCAGTTAAAGGCAAAATGTTCTAGAAACGATGCATGGATTATCTGAAAATGATACAACTAGTTAACTGTCTTGTTAGTGTAAACATGTTTTATATTTAAATAAAACTCAAAACGTTACAAAACTAGAATCTTTGTTGATCATGCTGAAAAGTACAAATTTTTAGTGCAATTTAATATTTTGCAATGCGAGAAGATTCTCCGATATTAAAACCCAGCCTAGCAGTTACTCACATTTATGTAACATTATTTAAAATTTTGCATTCACACATCTGGATTTTCTTTTCAAGCTTCATACATTGTAATTTTGCATGATAAGTGTAAACCCAGCGCAACATTCATTATCCTCACTTGGTGGCTGTCTCAGCATATAGCTTATTTTGATATCTGCTCCCCATCTACTCCTAAGTCTTCTGCGAACCCATATTAGACTTTGTGAACCATGAAATGCAACGTCGACCTCTATCGAACTTTATTTAGTCCCATGTAATAATTTGATTGTGTGAGCATTAATTCTTAGGTTTGTATTGAATGATGGTAAAATGTGGTTGTGCGAGCCGCAAGCAAAGCAGGTAAGCGAAGTCCATCGCTCATATTTCACTCAGTGAGTGCTACATAACACCCATAAATCCACATAAATTTCTATCAATGCCAGAAAATGCCAAGACCGCCTGGAGAGGATCTTGAAAGGCACCATTAAAATTCTATCTTAATTTTGCACTGAGGTACATATATTTTTCTATTGGAAACCTGTCACCTATCCTTCTTTTGCTTTCAAGTAGAACTAACATTTTCTTTATTTATCAAACAGATTTGGATATGCCTAGCTGTTCGTTCTGTGTTCGAGTGTGACGCCGATGTCTGTTTTTTATGGTTTTCTAAAGTACGTACTATTTATAAAACTCCTTTTTTTGATTAATGTGATCTAGTAGTTGAAAATCGTCAACAAATCATGATCTTGTTTTCTTCATCCATTCGTTCATGGACACTATTTGGAATACACTGTTTTATTCTATATTTGTCTAGCTTTCGTAGCATTAAATGAGCGAGTGTGACCTGTTATGCACATTGATTGCTTACCACATATCTGTTATGGAACCTTCAGTGATCAAATGAAGATCACAGCAAAGTAACGCAACATGGTTTTGAGCATATGTTTTGAGAAATAAAATGACCTCTCTTGAGAACTGAGCACTTGATGACTATGCCTTTTTGTCATGATTCAGTTCCTTCAAATTTAAGCAAATTGCTTGCATGGACTTGCTGTATGAAAGAAAGCATGTAATGCTATGAGGAAAACTTGTTTTACACAGTAATGATTGCGTTTGGTCCCAGAACTGGGAAGTAAAACGAGCGACTGACAATTAGCAAGCTTTTTGATGCTGTAAAAACATGTGGGCAAGTCCCAACATTAATCTCTTTTTCCAAGGAATTTTATTTTATCTAGTTAGCTTTCATCTAGAGGATGCATCACAGTAATTATGACATGTCCTTTAAGGTAATGAGTGATGATCCAGACCTGGATCCAGAAATCTGCAAACAGTTCTTTGAAGACAATGTCTTTAAATTGGATGCTAGTAAGCTAAATGAACATGGACTAAGGTGGGTTTTTGTTTCTTTTGTCTTTGCAGTGTTAATAAGAATGTAGCTCTACTGTTGCATTTGAAATGAAAATGCTAAGTATTAATATATATATTCGTATATGTAATACAGAGGTTTAAATGAGGGTTCATATCTAATTTGTTTTTATCAACCCAAATAAGAGTAAATAAATAGTTGTAATGCCGAAAGGCTACACCAATGTGATTTTCAACGCCCGAATCCTTTGCTTAAAAATATAAATGTTTGCTGCCAATTGAATGTTATTGTCAAAATTATTAAAGTCGTCATTGAACAAACTCTAATTTCTGGGTAGTTTGTGCTCCTGTTTGACTCTTACATTTTTCTGCGTGTTGTCGTAGATTTTTATATTAAATACTTCATGATCCCACATCGGTCACCGGTAGAGGTAGAGTGCATAATAGCAGTTTACATAAGAGGGAGGCCACAGAACATTGCTTTTACCCAGCTAAGGGTCTTAGTATTCCCGAAATCGATCCCTACATCTGCCACAACATGCTGCATCTGTTACTGATTATTACTTGCAAGCTGTAGCTATTGTGTTGGGTGTTCTGACTCAAACTTAAAAAAGTAAGTGTGTAAATACTGAGCTTTCGAGAATAATTTCTTTGTTTCAAACACTTTATTTGCTTTTCTTGTTTGACCAAATGTCACTGTCTAGAACCAGCAAAAAGCTCATTGCCATGTTTCCTATGTTCTCTTGTTTTTCTTTCAAGATGTTTCGAAAGATTCTTCAAATATGTGAATACAAAAGAGGGTATTTTATCCAAGAAGAGAAATGGTACATATGTCTTAGAAAGCACACAGCTAATTGGCTGTGATTATCTTTGGAAGGTAAGTGGGATTTTGTTGTGTATTTTCGCTTGGGTCTATAGTATATTATTGCTACGCCTGACATAATAATCAGTTCACCCTTTGAGCAAGAATTATAACCTGGCAGACAAAACTACCATTTCCTTATTTTAACAACGGCTGTGATGAAATATATAGAGAAGCATAGGCTGCCAGTGTGCTGATAATATGTTTTTCGTTTCGTTGAGTAACAAATTATAGCTTCTCTGATTTCAAAAGATCGCGATATGAAAAATCTTTTTGTGATAGTATTTTTGTGTTTCCTCGCTGCTTTATATTTGAACTTGTTCCGATGGATTTCGTGATACTTCATCAAAAGCTTTTTTGCGACCATTTGAGTAGAATTTTAACACTTCGTTAACAAATATAGAATTGCTAGCTTGCTGAGAAATTCACTATTCATCATCAAAGGCTGCATTTTGGATTTGATAACGAGCGTATACTTGTAACATTTTGCAAAATTTAGTATATCTTTGCTCGCACTAAAAAAATCTAATATTGATGTTTTGTATGAAATACTGCTTACACAATGTGCGCTGGGAATATTTTTGATGGACAAGTTCATTTTTTAAACAGCTAAGACAGGGAAACCTGTTCTTGATTAAATAATAATTCCAATGTCTATTTGACGCAGCAGTCTTCCCTCCTACTTACATATGGAATATAAAAATCTTTTTCTATCGGTCACAAGCCTTATTGTCTGTCAATAAGTCGCTAGTGATTGGAATTAGCTTATTTGTATACTATACTTTGTTTTAGATCATTTTGAATGCTGCTCATGAGATCGCTACTAAAGCAATTGAAATTTTGAAAGAAATATTCACCAATCTTGGTGCAGACCTGAAAGTAAAACCGGTAAGCGGAAAATATGTAGTGATATATTACAAATAACTTCTACCACAATAAAGCCAAACTATATAAAATTGTCTTTGTAATAAAGGCAAGTGTTTTTTAGTTGCCTTGATGTTCCTAGGCTCGTACCTCAACTACATTGTTGTTTTGATCGGCCTCAAATAAGTTACAGTTAGTGTTTCTACCTCTCCCAAAGCTGACTCTTTTTTTCTCAATGCTTACCGTTGTACTAGGTCACTGTTTGGAATTGTTGTGTATCAACTTTATTTCATGTTTTCAACATCCATAAATACAGCCATGTTTCTTGAGAATCTCATTTAATATTTTTGTTACTAATTTGAGGATTGGTTGGATCCATTTCTTCTCGTGTAAAGCGCCAGTTTTACGCACATAAAGGAAGGGAGCCCCTTAAACGCCCCTTGAACGTCCCTTAATTGCCTCTTAAAGGCCTTTGAAACGCCTAACAGGCAAAATGACTAAGTTTCTTCATTCTTTTCAGATTGATATTCACAATAAGTTCATAAAAGATTGTATGAACCGGCTTCGCCCTTCGTATGAGGTTTTAGACAAAGAACCTGAGAACTCTTCATTGGTTCGTGAAGATGCCAGAAAAATTGTCCTGTGTCTGAAAACGTTAAAAGAATATGTTGCTGAATGCGATAAATGCTACCCAGATGAACGTGCATTCTTACCACATGAAAGGTAACTAATCGTTGCATAGGAAACTGACTGCTTATTATTGATGCAAGAATTTTCTTCTATCGCTTGGGCTAGATCCAAATGATGTATCCTATATGAATGGATATCGGAAGAAGTCATAAAAAGTTGGAAACTGCGCAACTTCACTCTAATCGTTCGTTTAGTTATTTTCGATACATACAAGACTAATTATTTGAAGTAATCCTAAAAATCGAAACACTTGTAGGTAGGTTATCTTATCGTAATATTTATCGATGTTCTATTCAATAGAGTTGAATGAAAATACGCTACTAAAGGCACGTAAATTCCTTCAATTAACATTGCATTGTTTGCCTTTAAAACGTTTGAACCATTCCTTTTTTGATAGAGCCTGTCGTGGAAAGCACGTGACACTATACATTCGATTCTCACCTCAAGCAAGACAATCAGAGGATTTTGAAATCTGGTCACATACAAATGAGTCTCTTGCTTCAGTACGAAGACATATTTATAGTCGGTACGCAATCAAATAATGCTTCATTTTTGTGGCCTTTTTTAGTTTGTCTTGTGCTAATGATGCAGCAGTATATGATCAGCCTCTTGAGCTGAGGTGACTGTCCAAGGTAAATGGTGAAGTTGTCGATTTTTTTTTTAATTGAAATAAGGCCCTCATTTCTTCTCTCTTTTGATCGTTACAGACTGAAGATGTCGCCATTGAGTGTCAAGCTTGATCTGCACTTTAATGGAGAAGTATTAAGTTCTTCAGATGATCGAAAACTTGTTGGCCAGATTCCTTTCAAAGACCGAACAGTGAGTGAAGATGTGATTTTTATTCTTAATACATTCATAGCATGTTCTCCTCTGTCGGCTTGACTGCAAGGGAAAAATTTGGCTTGGGCCACTGAAACAATAAATAAGGCAGCTGATTTATTCCAAAAACAATAAGTGATATCTGTAGCTCAATGATTTTTGTTCATCTATAGTTTTGCAAAAACTTATCAGAACAGAGTGTTAAGTCGAATGTGTCTTAAAGAATTAAAGAAAAAAAGGCATTTGATTTTTAAGTTCCCCGGAAGACTAAAGGAGGAATAAGAAAATGCGGACGGAGAAGGTATAGACTTGAAAACGAAGAGGACAATACAAGAAGGGAATGATCCATGGTCAAACTATCTGTGAATTACTATTTAAAGTTAATACTCCACCCGCAAACCGTTCACTCCTTTCGAAATATTGAAATGTAATCCAAAGGTGGTATTGTACAGAACAAAACTAAAGCTAAAACGTATATTTCAAGATTAAACATGAACGTAAAACCATAAAATGGAGTTTTTTATATGTTGCATCATACGATGTATAGCACAGAGCTCCGTTTTGTTCTCCTATTTTATGGCTTTTAATTTCAACTTCATGCAAGCCATAAAATACATTGGGCATAACCTCCAATTGTGGCATGATATCTTGTCTCTTAATATTATCGGAGGTACCTATTGATTCATTTATTATCGTTTTTCAGATATTGACAGTGAAATTGGGTGCTGTGGGTGGAGTTGGAGGCAGTTCTCCCTCGTCCCCTGATTCTTCTTCAGATTCATCACCACCACCAACTCCACAACCTGGTGAGGGGCCCAATCTCGAAGCGGAACAGTGTCTACCTGGAGTGGTATGTTCATTGTGTTTCATTATTTTCCTTTTGCGTTTACATTGGACCCGTCATCTTATATACGTCACTATATGGAAGCTCTTTCATGTCATTGTTATTGCTGAGGTAGGTGTGAGAAGAGGGGGGCTTGGCAATAACTAAAAATTGGCTGGAAAGAAAGGAAAGAAAACCTAGAAAGGAAAATAAAGGTAAGGAGCAACGCAAAATGTAGAATCTCATTTACAATAACTGTAATGTAAGATTGAAAATTATTCGATTTTTTCTCTCACCAGATAATGTCAAAAATGAAATTTGCTGAGTCTCTGTTCATGCTTGGAGATCTTGGAATGAAGCACCAAATCCCAGAATTGAGAGACATATCGCTCAGTTTGCTGAGTATTATTCCGACAGGTAATTGTTTCTCGTTTTTTGTTTCTCCATAGGAATGTTGAATATCAGGCACTATTCAAAACACAAGCTGTCACAATATCTCGACGTTTCTTTTACATAACAGTGATTGATGAAACATTTTGTTGTGAACAATTGAGTTAATCTGCGTATAGTAAGATAAGGAACTAGTCACTACATACAGACATAAGACAGCTGATGAAATGGAAGGTTTTAGTAATCTAAACCCTGATAGGTGGCAGAAATATTAGCTTTCCAATGTTGGATTGTTTGGTTAGGGCCATGCAATCACAACCACTCTTCAATGGATTGATTATTGGATTGGCAGCAGTTTTGTCACAGCTACATTTTCGGAATAGAATTGTCGCATCTTTCCTTAAACTATGTTTTAGAATATGGAGGGCTAGTCACCAAATTTTCATCTTTTGATTCAAGAAATGATTGCTTGACATTCCTTTATAAGCCGAATATCTTTGCAACAGCCTGTCAAAGCAATAAATCATCACCGCATTTTCAGACATCGTTATTTTAGCTTTAAATGAGCACATTTTCTTTCTAAATGTATTTTCATGAATTTTGCTAGACGTTGACAAAATTCGAAGGACTCGGCTGATTTGTCAAGACAGAGCAACCAAAGGAGCAAAGTCAAGCATCAGTTTAGATGTATTATTTTTTAATCCAACGCCTCTTAATGTTCTTTATAACCTACAGGTATGAACCATTCTTTCTTTCTTTGTCGCAAAACTAGTGATGTAGTTAACGTAATGGATACGTCCTCATTAAGGGAAGGTTTAAAGAAAACAGTTTCGGTTTTTACTATGTTATTAGCCAAAGACTATTCTATCGATTTAAGACATTGCCGCCTAGGGTCGCTTTGAATAGTGGCGTATAGCAAAGTGCAGCTATAAACGGCGCTGGTAACCGCAGACTAGTTAACAAATTATTTTCTTGAGAGCTATCCTCTATAGGTAGGGTCAACGGTCATTGAATGTTCAGCCCCAAGGATGCAAAGCATTTAGATCTTTATAACTCCGGTATGAACCATTGTTTCATTGTCACAAAAACTAGTCATATAGGTTAAAGAAAACGATGGCGGTTTATATTTTGTTGTTAGCCAGGGACTGCACTATCGAAATTATACATTGCAACCTGGTCGCTTTGCACAGTAGCTTGTAGCAAAGTACAGCTACAAACTGCGTTTGTAACTGCAGACCAGCTACCCATTTATCCTCCCTTGGACCTTTTCTCAATAGGTAGATCCCAAGATCATAGAATTTTTATTGCTACGCCATAACCCCTATGCAAGCCTGCAGATGTTCATAGACCATGTGCCTTGATTCTGGGTCCAAGAAAAGAAATATTTTTTAACATATACCATGTTCCAAGGCGTTATAATAAGTCCTGTAAGCTGGTACCCTAAGCGTTGAATTTGCGGTTTTCGTTAAAAGCTAAATTATTGTTTTCTAGGTTATTTACGCGTTATTGATGCCATCAGTTCATCCCTGTAACGAAGCATCAACAAGCTTTCAGGTACAACTTCGCTGTATTTATTCATTGCTCAGTCTCCATCTTTCTATCCCGTAGAGATTTTGCTAAATGCTCGAAACATCTACAAAATTTATGCTCTCCTAGACAGGGATGTCAAAACGAAGGCGATAAATTGTCCGGAAAACTACCGAAATTTAGCCATTTGGACGTGTTTCGATATACCGGAAAAATGCAACTACCTGGAATCATTCGTGTCTTATGGAAGTGGAAGAGTATATGTGAAAATTTTGATAGGATCTCAACTCAATAGGCTGCTCTAATCACTTGAACATCAAAAATTCTGCTATGTTCAAATAAGTGTCCTCTCCTCCTTTCGAGGCATTTGAAAATGAGGATTTTGAGACAAAGATCATGCATTTCATAGGCCAGATTTATACACAAAGGTGCTCAAAGGATTAGATGCTAAGTAGAGGGATTACATCGGTTTTAACCAAAATTAAGTTCAACCTCTTTGATTTACAACTCAACGCCCTCCCTTTGGATTTTTGTGACTATATGCTTTCCAGTTTTATGGTCGTTTCATTTTACGACATTGTACCGACATTGACTTTGTCAAGCCGTTGCCTGGCTGCCAGAGAGTCTTGCCTGCTATCGAGCAAGATAATGTGAACCATTTGACTGGAAGTGCCATGTATAGACCCATTTCGGTTCTCCCCACAGTCATTATCCGGCGAATCGCCACCAAGGACTGTCATATGAAGACTTAGTTTACAACGTGATTTTTCCACTATATTCATGCAATTTTCAAATACGTTTTATAGTGTTTTTATTCATACGCTTTCTAAATTATTGCCTGTCGTATGATTCGATATCAGCAAATATCAGCCAATAATACACGCAGTATTAACCATTTAACTGTTTTTACATTAGCATGATTTTATACTGGCTGGTGGCATTAAATCTGTGATAACCATGCTAACGCAGAATAATTTCCTTGCAAATGCGGATACCCTGATGAAGAGGTAATTTTGTTCTACCTTTCGTGTAAATATTTAACTTCGCATACTTTGTTAGCACTTTGTATTTTTGCCTTGAAGAGAATATATACTTAATAATCTAACATTCGCGGAATATTTTGTCGAATTTCGAAGTTCCCAGGAATGATTACTTTTTCTCGCTATGGCACTTCTATTGCAATGTCAATGATTTCATGTTGAAAGGAAAAAATTGCCAAGTCGAAAAATTTATCTTTATGAAAGGGAAGGATTGAGGGAGTATTTGGAAGCAGGACTCGAAAAAGTAATTTACCTCATGCAGTGGAATTATACATTTCACTCCCAGTAATAATTATCTGTACAGTAACAGTGCAATCATCTGCTCAAACTGCAGCGAAAGTCTTTAAAAATGTTTAGAAGCAGATGCATCCAGATATTGAAGGCATTAAACTTACCTTCTAACAAATAACCAGTTCTCGGTGAAGGTCATTGGGCCAAATTGTCCCTCCGTGAATGAAAGTGTTTAAGAGTCCCATGCATACATTCTGGAATTTCCAGGAATAAGTCAGAAGGTTAAAGAATCATCACAGTCTAGGATATTAGGCTTGTATGAAGAATCAAATTAGCTTCATCGAGTTACTTTTTAAGAATTATACCAACAGGCCCATTTGATTATTAACCCTTTCACACCCGTATTTATTTCATTCAACTGTTAAAACACTTAGACTGTCCGCTTTTCAGGGGATACCATAGTCAGATTAATTATTTGAAAGCGTAAAACATTCAATTGTAATACTTTGTACTTTACCCCCTTAAGAACAAACGTTTTACGCTGTTTGTCATTTGGCCATACGGCCCTTCCGGGTGTAAAAGGGTTAAAACCGTCTCATTGCTGCATTGATGATGACCATTTTTGCAGATCTGCTTTCCAGACATTGCTAAAGATCGCAAAACTGATGTTCACTGTGATTGGCTATGCTCAAGTGCAGTATGTTGTAGAGGCATTGCAGCAAAAGGAATCTGCAAGGGAAGTAGTTCTTACGGCACAAGCGCACAATGCCGCAATAATTTTGCAAACTGCATTGAAGCACATTCCGAATCCATGCCATGAATGCATACTTAGAAACATCGCAAGCAAACTTGGACATTCTCTTTCTCAGCAGGTAACATTCACTCACTAAATTGGTTTCAACTTCCTCATCTACGCATCTCATACGTATCGTTCCATTATCTATTTACTTCACCGTAAGGTGATGTTTCTCTCTTTTCAAAAAAATCGCCGTAAAAGATCGTATCTGACGGACTATATTTTTCTTGCCCCGCTATCGTTCGAATTATTTTGTGGGTTAGTTTTTCAGGCTTCGAGTTTCGAATCCGAATGATGAAAAACAGCTGTTCTTAAATTCTAAAGAATGCTAAAGATCTGTTGGTTTTCGGTAGCAATCTTTCATCGAATTTTGCTTCCATTTATCCTTAATGTTATACGATGATGTAATAGGAAATAGGAATCTTTGCATTGATTCGTTTTAAAAAGGGAAGATGGATGGCGAGGTTGGTTACTACGAATGCGATTTGATTGCAGTTGAGATACTGTTAGATTATAGAATGGCGTCTCTCTGATTGCAAATACTAGTAGTCTTGAAATTCGCTGAAATTGGCTTGAGATAGGTGGGCGGCCGTTAAGACGGCTTCAAACAAGCGTGCGTTTATTTTAAGTAGATGTCAAGTGATGAACAACGGGGGCTTGGGGGCGGTAGTTCTCTATTATAAAAGAAATAAGCAGCAATTAACATAAAAAGAAAAACCCTGACAAAATCATTGGTGGCTTGAAAGAATCGCCATTGATTCGATGCTCATAAGCGATTTTCTTATGATAATCTTGTTTCCCTTGAATTTTGCCTTGTTATTTCTCATGGGTTTTTAATTGCTTTCAAGGCTATCCCGTGCATTCCAGACATGAAGGTCATCGAGACATTACAGAGGCTGGCATGGGTGTCGGCGGCAGGGTTTGTTTCAACTTCACGCTCCTCCTTAGCGGAGGTCCATGCATCGTTTGAAAAGGTAATCTTGTAACGATGGTTGAGATAACAATAGGCTTTTAAAAGTTATGGCTTAATATGGAGCTTCTATGCGGAAATTGAATTTTTTTGAAAATTCTTTTCTTTTTCTTCTTCTTTGTGTTCCGAATCTTTCGACATTATATGACACAGTAGCTCTGCATTTGTCTTTGTCCATCGCAGTTTCTTTTGCCCACGCGTACTGCATACAAGTCCATACAAGTTTCTTGATGTTGTCATACCAGCCCATCCTTGGTCGCCCTCTGCCTCTCTCTCCGTCTATATATTCTTTATATGTTATTTAGTCGTGTCAAGTATCCAAAATATCTTAACGACCCAACAACAAGTATGGAGCATCCGCTAACTTTGGAAGCCTAATACATCAGGGATCTGAATCCTGAACTGAACAAAAAAGACTAGTCTAGGACCAAAGAGTTTATTATCAAGATATGAGTAAAGGACGAAGCGTGTATTTTGTCATTTTTAATGTTTAACTGTTTTTTGAAAACTGCCTTTCTTTTATATTCTCTAAGGACCTCTTGTTTGAAAGAGCATCTAGAAGTACTTATTCCTATGTTGTGAGATTTTAACTGATGATGAACACAAACTTTGAAATATATTTTATTACAGTTTTTTCATGTTCAACAAAATATCTTAGTTTTCTCTTCCTTAACAAGATATTGAACGGCTTTCTTTTTTCATTCATTCTTTGAAGCACTTCCTTTTTTCACATTCTCCGTCAACGACAATTTCAGCATTTTTCTGCAAGACCACATCTCAAATGCATATCTTTTTTACTGTTTACTATTTATGATGCTTTTGCTAGATTGGTATCGAATTTTGAATTAATTTCTCATGTTGCTTTTCACAGTCTTCAAGCAATGCATTGGAGCCCGAGGATATATCACTAGCAAGAGAAGCATTGGAAGTGCTAACTGTCGCTGTTATGCTTTGCCCGTCTAGTTTAGAGACACTTATGAAAGATAAGCAATGGCAATGGTTTATAAATGATATGGTTCTTATCTGCAAGAGCAGGTCACTATTCTGTTGTTTTTCCTTTAGTCACACACCAACCCTTACCCATGGTGTGCGTTTAAGCAATATCGAAACGACATTAAATTTATTTGGCTTTTAAATGGGTTGTCCGAATGCGAGTCTAAAGACAATTCTTTTTATGATCAAGTTGGTCCTTTGAGCATCTTAAGATATTAGATTTTACAAGTTAATTTTCTAGCCACTTGGCTAGACGACAAGAAACAAGAAAAATTTTATAAATAAAATTTGGAGAAGATTGACTTAGCTCCCTGTTTCTGAAACGTCCCAGACTAAACCCCAGTTAGGTTCTTTATATCTTGGACGATTTCACCAACAAGAAGCTTTTTGCTGCAAAATTGACTATTAAGTTGAGGCCAATGTGGCTAGATGCTCACACAATTCCCCTAGCACCCCCCCCCCCCACCAATCTGCTGTTCTATTTTCAGTTCTAATTTTAGTTTTTGTTTGAACAGGGCTATAAGAATGACAGCTGCAGAACAATTTTTTATGATGGCTACAAAATGCACCAATGGCGACAAGCCCACTCGATTTTTTATACAGCTTCTACTAACTTTTCGTGATGTAAGTTGCATTGTTGTACCACGAATATTTGATTATTTAAGAACTGTTAGTGAATCATGTTACACCCTCGCAATTTTCATCCCCCTACCAATAAATCAACAAACTTTGCAGCAATAATATCAAGTAATTCTCAAGTATGAGGACCCGACCTGGGACGATCAACCATCAATCCTTCCCACTACATAGATATTCAACACCGTCAATTTTACTTCAATATTCGTTGAAGTATGTAATACCCGACATCTTTCCTGCTGAACTGCAGCGCCATTCCCAGTAATGGGAAAACGGGTAACTGCTGACAGATTTGGTTAATCCTTGATGTCTTTTGACATTTAAGAAATGGTTGTTTCGTATTTTTTTGGAAATGGTTATCGCATTGATTACAAAGCTGAGATTACGTTGCCAAAATTGAATTTCAAAAATTGAGATGAAAGTTTTATTATCGGCTGTGATGAAAGTAATTCTGTTTTCTCATCTTTTAGAGCATCGCAAAGCAACATGCCGAAGCCTCATCGGAGTACTTTGGACTTCTCTGCCGCTTACTAAACTTTGGCAGGATAAATGATTTACAACTGAACAACTCAGAGGCCATTCTGGACCAGGAAATTGCATGGTTGAATGATATAAGGGTGAATAAATGTTAACTTTAACAACATGATTCTGACATTTTTGAAGCAGTAGTTCCCTGAGCAGAGATGGGAAAGCGCATTGAGAATTTATCATATAAATCCTGCATAACTTCTGCAAAGACCTTACACAGTAAACTAAATAGCTGCCCCTGTTGAAATTTCTCAAGTCAATCATCTTTTCGGTCAATGATCTCGTAATTTTACGATTTGTGTAAGTTCATGTGAGATCCACGTTTTCTGTTATATTTCCAGTTATATTTCCAGTGAACAGAGCAGCTCTTTCCTTGTGGGTGTGTTGTTGAAAGTATCAACATGATATTCAATTATCTAGCAATTACCTCAATAGTCTAAAAGTTACCTTGCTAATTACAGGTTTCAGGCGATATTTGTAGATATGCCAAAGTTTCGGGTACAGGATTTTTGTCCAAGGGGTTTCCTTATGTATCTTTGCAATTTCTAGCTTTCAAACTTAGACTGACCTTTCGAATAGCGAAAGGTTTTTAAGCATGTTTTTATTGTGCTATTCAAGATTTCAGAAATTGTATAATTGCAGTTTTATTAGTAATATCCCAAGGTGTTTGGAGCAGATATGTTATTTTGTATGATGTGATAGCATTGTCTTGTTTTTTCTTTTCTCAGGAAAGAGCTGTGAATTCTAATGATGGAAGAGAAATTGCAAATCATGAATTACTCGAAGGACATTTAGGAATTACTCGCGAACTTTTATCATATCAATCGTCACAGAAAAAATTTTTAATTGGCAGTAAACCAGATGGACGCAATCTTCTAAAGGTGAATAAATTCCATCTTGTTGAAATTCGTACCATTTTCAATCTTTGATGATTAAATGCCCAAAGACTTTCATGAGTAAACTGCATGTAGTATTTTAAATGTTTTTTTTAAAGAAAGTTAACCAAGAGTTTAAGGTTTTAAGAGGTTAGGTAGCTCACGAAGTTTTCAAGCTTACTGTGGCACTGCTCTCAAGACGGTTTTAATATGTCATTTTAAATAGGAATCTTTATTTCTGTCATTGCTGGACTAGTGTTTGAAAATCTCTTTTGTATTTTAGCGCATTGTTGACGATTTCATATTTTCTGGCTCGAGACTTGCAGTTGAGGCGAAAAAAGGAGGTACACGCACTCGCTTTTGTAAATAGTTTGTATTGCCAGTAGTTGTTAGATGTGAGATTTGCTGAGGTGAAAATGCCTAAGAAAAAGGCGTCTCAAACAGATTTAGAAAAACACTACGGTCACACAGTCGCTGGCTAGTGGAAGGTCCACGAAAAACAATAGAAACTCCTATGACACTCCCAAACCATGCCTATATTTTTTAGAGGAAGGTTACCCTCCATCATGTTTTTGTCCGGAGGAAGGTTAACAACTTTTTTGGTCTTTGCTCTCAAATGGTACGTGACCCTTCTCTTGGAATATGTTTGTGATTAATTCGATTACAGTAGTTTCCATGACTATTGCAAATAGATGTTTTGTATTCAAGTGCTTTTCAGTAAACTGAACTATGTTTTCGCTCTTTTCGTTCAATGCACGAGTTTATTCGCACTAAAGGTCAGGTAAAAGATGACGTATACATGCCCAATCTTTATAAGACTAAGATGCTCGAAATTTGCCTTCGAATTAATGTTTGGACGTCAAATAATACTTCAAAACTCTTAAAGCAAGCGATGGTGAGAAAACTTAGCCAACTGGGCTCACTTATCCTCTTTTCTCGTATCGTTTTGTGATCCAAATCTGCTTATCTATTCCGTTGTCCTTTTGGGCATTGTCTGACATTCTATACTTTGATGAGCGTCAAACATTTAGAAAATTGACTGAACTTTCCACACAAATAACTGTTTTTTGCATGAAGTTGCTCAGTTATTTATGTTCGACAATTCATTCATTTTTCAGGCGATATTTTTTCTCGACACGTAAATCCAATATGTCAAACACCCGGAACCATAATCGCTGCACTGGATCTGCTTGTTGCAATGTGCTCTGGTTGCATTGAAAACCTTCAGTTTTTGGCTGATCTGCTAGTAGAAATGTACTACGAAGGTGAGCTCTGCTAATTATATCTGCATGTAGTCGCCCTTTCTGCAGGCAAGGTTGTTCTAATATTTTAAAGAGTACAAATATTCGGCAGATTAGTTTGCGTTGTACCAGATTATGATGAAAATGTTTAGAGCTCTAACTGAGCAAGAGAACGTCATTCTACCGAGGAGGTTAGAGACGTATTTTTCTGAAGCAAGCGATTAGAATTTGGACCCATTCATACATTACAAAAAGGGATGCTAGTTAATGGTTCTCTTAACCTCTGGCTCGTTCAGCATATTATCAATGCAAATGTAAAATGCATCGTGTTAAATATATTGAGCATGGCTTAAACGCGAGTTGAGTAGGAGTTCTTTCTACTAAGTAAACAAATTTGTTTGATCAGGTGAAAATAGTGGTAAAGGACTTATAATTCAATTTAAACTTATACTAACACTAGTTCATCGTCGTCGTCATTCCGACATGTACTGCAAAAGGTATCCGAGTTTGTTTGCTCATTTAAGAGAGAGTTATTAGAGCTGTAGAAGTGAGTTTCGAGACTAATACTAATGAGTAATCTAAAAAAGGTGATTTTTTTTAAAAATGCTACTTTTTGTTATTTGTTCATAGAAGCCGTAACCTGCTATATCTAAATATGTTTTAGGTATCGACCCGACCTTAACAGAATGGGAATATCAGCCTCCCATCGGCCCAAGACCAGTGAGGGGTTTTGTTGGTCTGAAAAATGCCGGTGCCACTTGTTATATGAACTCAGTCATTCAACAGGTAAGATTTTTAAAAAGAGCGTACAGTCAAGATGTTTTAAAAGGCGATTCCTGCATTCAATGATCTGTATCCTTGCTAAGTATAAACTTTATCTGTGTGATAAAAACATCTTGATATTTGAAAAATTTTCGCATGTATTCCAAAGATGTTTTCCAAAATATGAAAATTTATGAAACATTTTGATTGGCAGTAATGTAACAATCGATTTTCCTTTTCAACATATCCCGCATTTAGACTTGTTTTAAGAAGAGTCAACCCAGTGACTTTGGCCATTTTGTTCTCAATTTGATCTTCATTGCTCAAGGAAGATGGTTATAAATGTCTAAGACTTTTGAATGATATGGAATCTCCAAGTTCAACACAACCTGTCGGGTTATAGACATTAAATTAAGTAAAGTAACAAAACCAGAGCCCTACCCATTAATTTTTGCACGGCGCTCCGGAAATCTGCCTTTTTGGCTTAAGAGCTTTTCATGGATAGCGAATTTGAAATAAATAGATATTTTGTGATTGCAAATTTGGTTGCTTTCAAACTTTAAAACAAAAACAACAGTTGGGTATTACTATGGTCTTAGATTAAGATGTGGCTCGTATACTGGCCGTTTATGCAACTCTTTTGTTCAAGATTGAGTACAGTTTAATGAAGAAGAATCTGGTTAAGGTTATGATGTGCGGACAGTCTACATTAAACGTACTCAATTGCTTCGTTGTTATCTTCTTTCAGCTATACATGATTCCAGAAATTAGAACAGGAATTCTTGGCGTTGACATGGGCCCAGTTGAAAGTGAAGATGAGCAATTAGACTCTGAAGAAAAAAGCGACAAAGATGTAAATATTTGTATAACTAATGACAATCATTGTTAGTTTCTCCGCAAATGATTTAATACAAATGATGATGATAATCTATCCTCTTTAATAGCCCAAAATATATCCAGCGCTCATAGACGCTTAACAACATTACTACTTAACATATAGTTAGAGCTCATATTGCTCAGCTCATTCAACCGTAATGATGCGATCGATTTCACTTGCTGCTTTTGACTCAAACCAACGCTTTCATTAGATCGCCAATCTTAACCTCAGTATTCCTACCCTTTGCCTTATTGAAGAGGATAGAGGCACTCATGCTCCCTTCTCTTGCATCCCCGTGGATAACTTATATTTTTGAAGCAGCCGTCGCTACTTATTATGTTCTATATTAATGTTAATTTCAATGCTCCTTCCCTGTATATAAGTGCTTTAGGATTCCGAGCCGAATAAATATTAATGCCAAATATAATGAAGGATGTTTACGTCCAAGGTTTGCTTTGGTCTGCGCATGTTATATAAACATGCTGCATGTAAGAAAAATTCCTTATCAAAATGTAACCGTCGATCTTTTTATTCAGAATTTCTCTTTACTAAACTACAACAAAGATGTGGACAATAGTTCAAATGAGGTGGAAAAATCCAAAGAACAAGAGCGTAAAGAGTATAACCTGAAGGTCTTACGACAAGTACAGGCAATCTTTGGGCATTTATCCGAAAGCAAACTTCAGTTTCATATACCAAGAGGCTTTTGGAAATCTTTCAGGTATGATATTTAGTAGCGTTGTTTCAAAACAAGAATATTTGTGATCTTATATCTCTTATTATCGCTTTAGTGTTGTTTGAAAGCACTGGATTCTTTGTAGTAAATGAAGCTGATAAATAATAGTTTTTTGTTGGCAGCCAGCTTTCATTGGATCTTTTGGAATATAAAAATTTTGTTGACGATGCGAGAAGGGTTTCTTCTTGCGAACACCTCCTTTTGCCCCGTCTGGTTTTTGAAGACCTTTTGGTTTTCACAGACATGGTAACTTGCAGTTACCAGGGAAACATTTCACAAGCACCAAAGGAAGTTAAGAAATTGCTTTAAATTAGTTAATTCTAGTGATTTTCACATCAGTGTTATTGCAAATTGGTTTCTTCAGAGATTTTTGCTCCCACCTAGTGTTGATAGTAATAATGTTAATGAAAGGTAATACTCAATCAGCCCTCAACTTATCGCCACAATGCATCACTCTGACACGCATGGAGGTTAATGCTCGAAACTCTTAAATAAAGTTATTGATTTGGCGGGTATTTCTTTTCTTATATGCTCATAAATATTACAACTTATTATAACTGATTCATAACGATACAAATTACAAAGGTACCAAAGGGAACATGGAGCTTCATAACAACCCTGTGCCATTAGCATTTACATTGGAAGTCAGTTCTAAAATGGGTGTCGAACGAAAAAGAGTATGGAATTGTAGGATGATTTTGCATGTGGAATGCGTAACTTGGTTGGGTAGCGTTTTGATACAGACTTCTATTGCAAACAATCTTTAAAAACTTATATTAAATAATTTAATACTTAAAGGAGATAATCGTGATGATGTTGAATAGAAAAAGTGATGGATTGCTCCTAAAATTTATCTAAATGTTGGAAACATTACACTTAACTGCAAGACATACGGGAATATATTCACAGCGAACTGAAGAACCTTTCTTTTGAAATACGAATATTAAGGAATTTTCCTACCAGTCTCATTCATAATTGCTAACTTTGGAAAATTTTAGAATTATAATAGCTTCAATATCCTTCATCTCATCATTTTTGGCCTTGAAGTAACGTGATTTCATCAAACATTTATCATTACAGTGAAATTCGTTCAAAGTAGCCTCGAAGAAAGGGTTTTTCGTTAAGCCTAACTTTGCTTCTCTGACAATAAGAGATGAAGAAGGCTCAGCTTTACGCGATTATTAAACTCAGCTTGTAAAATCATTTGCTATTATGCCCATGTCAAATTTTAACAGTGAAACAGAAGCTTATTGCGCAAATATAGACGTTTTCCTCTTCGACAAAGAAACCGATGACTACATTTTATTTGAATAATTATAAGATTTTTCTGGGCTTATCTTCGAAAGTTTAGGTGTCTATCGTCAGCACATCTATATTGTGAGGTCTAGGGACTGCTTCAAGACCACCAACTCAACTAAAGCCAGGTGAATTCTAAACGATTCGAATTTTGATTCTACTAAATGCTAGTCTTTGACGCTTTTGAATCAACTTTCTTCAGCCTCCTCATAATGAATAATTTGCTTAGGTAGCTGTTTCGAGATCTTGTTTGTTCAGAAAATGAGCTACTAAAATAGCTGGGAAGGAAGCGTATACTAAAGACTCTAATTTTTTACTGAGGCTCATTGGGTTTGCCTAATTTGCGCTCGACGGATTATTTCTTCACTGTTTTAAGAAAATCTGCACTTTAAAAAGAGATCTGTACAAAAATACACATTGACACCGCGGTTCAATTGCTCTTTGATATCGTCACATGTCGTTTTGCTTCACAGAAAGCACGTTCCGCTCCGCAGAAGCCACATGCTATCCCATAGCAACTGTATGCTACTCCGCAGTGAAGTTGTGCACTTCACAAACTGTTTTCCCTTTCTGTTTTAAACCATGGTCTAACTATGCAATGACTTTCAACAAATTATTTGTACTTCTAACTAAGGCTCTGGGTCTTGTGCTTTAATACTTCTTAAACCCGAACTCCTGAGATAGTTGGCTTCACTATTTTAGGTCTTTAGATTGATACATAAATTGTTGAACATACAATTTCAGTATGAACACACATTAGAGTTACTGTGAGTGGTAATAGGCTATATTTTGACTTGTCATGCGTATGCTGCAAAACAATTCTAGAATTACCTACTACTGCCCGATTTATAGGTTGTGGGGAGAACCAGTAAATCTCAGAGAACAACACGATGCTTTAGAATTCTTCAATACATTGGTAGAGAATCTAGACGAAGGAATGAAAGTTCTTGGCAGGAAGGCAATGCTGACTAAAGTACTCGGTGGCTCTTTTGCAGATCAGAAGATATGCAAGACTTGTCCACACAGGTAACTGCGCCATTTACGTTTGCTGTATTACTGTCAGGACTTTTATCTGAATTTAAGGTTTACGTATAGCAATGGTTTTTTGACCTTAGACAGCGGTGTTCACGTCCTATGGTAGAACAATGCTCCTAATTTTTGTCCCAAATACTTTTCTACAAAAGTTGAACTAAAATTCTCTCAGAAACCATTTTCCTGGTCCTCGATTATGTTGGCGTTCTAATATTTACTTTATTTAGTTGAAAAGTAATGAAAGTATTGAAAAACTAGTTGCCCATCAATTTGTTCAATATTTTATAATGTTAGTCTAGAAGCAGTCGATTCTTTTGAATAAATGCAAATTGGCAAAGAGCGATAATTTTGAATTGATCGCGCATGATAATAAACCCGATAAACGAGTTAGGCGGATTCATCCACTATTTTACACGACCGTGCGTCATTCGTGCTGTTTGCCTCCAAATGGTTGTGATCATTTAACATAGTGAGAGGATATGAATTACGTAAATGCAAGTGAAAATGGGCAAAGGCAGTAAAGATTCTCTTGAAATAGGGGTCAATATAGTTAACTATTCAGACGCTTTTTTATATCTGAAACAAAGCAAGAATCAATCTTTAAAGAGTTTATATTAAGCAAAAAAATCTTCAACAACATAAATAATAAAGAATTTCAGTCGATTAATGTTTGTAATTAAGGCCTAATAAAACGTTTTAATTTAGGTTTTCTTGTGCGATCTTTTTGAGATCTCTGTATTCATGCTTTTGAAAATATTTGTTCGAAGGTATTCAAGACAAACGCCTTTCACGGCTTTAAACGTTGACGTTCGAAATCATCATACCCTGATCGATTCATTGGAGCAGTATGTGAAAGGTGATTTGCTGGAAGGTGCCAATGCATATCATTGCGAACGTTGTGACAAAAAGGTATCTGCATATACGTAAAATTTTGCATTTTATTGATGATTTGTACCAGAGATTGTCTTTGCTAGTGCTAATGAGCCACACCACTAGTTCTATACTCCTGTAATATTTAAAGAAGGCAATAGATAGATGCATGTGTCGCATTCTGCTGGTGCTTTTTTATAACATCACCGCTGCGGATAGGAGAACTCTTTGCTTTTCAATCCTCGGCTGTCCCTTAATCTAAATCTTTATGCACGCGTGTTTGTAGCTGCTCAGATTCTCAATCGTATCCTTTTATCGTTTCATTTTGCACCCGTGTCGAGGCTGTAACAATCATGTCAAGTGAAGTATGCTACGCTTAAATTGCCATCCCGCACAACTATACACTGAATCGGGTAACTTGCATGATGCAGTTTGATTTTATTTGGTTTACATCTTATGATGCAACTCGCAAGAAAATAAACGTTATACTTTCCAGGACGGGCATGAAAATCGTTCATTATACGTTCTTTTCAATATGTGGATAGGCATTTTACCACTTGTTGTCGAATCTTGGATTTTCCTAATTTCAGGTTGACACCGTGAAAAGGATGTGCATCAAGACGCTGCCAAAAGTTTTAGCTATACATCTTAAACGATTTGATTATGATTGGGAAAGGTCAGTAATACTTCTTGGTGATTTCAATAAGCGTCTTCAGCTTGTTAAATGGAATCACTTATTGAGTACTATCTTTAGTTCTAATTATTTCTTATGCTTGTTTAGTATTTAATGTACGATTTTGAGAAGACTGAAGCTGTTTTGGTAGACCCATTGCTGCAAAGTTATGCTCATTTAGACTTATGTAGCGTTCATTTCGTTCTGCTCTGCAAAACACCTGATTGGTCTTCTTGTTTAAGATATTCTGTCTTCGTCTCTTTGTTCAAGGTATTGTTGCAGAGCATCCTTTAACAGTATAACTACTGGGGAAAGTTTCCCATTATCGAACAATTATTGCCTTCTTTAATCCGGAGCACTATTCCAAATGAGCGGAGAAGCGTATATCAAACTTAGACTAGGGCGTCCTGGACTTTTGGTTTGTCGAAAACTATAAGGAGTTAACCTCCCATTTTCCTGGAGTTAACCTTCCATTTGACATTTCTCAACCCGAATTTGTGTCCATACTTTTAAAAGATAAGGAATATTCCGCTTTTATTATTTGTTAGCGTGGACCGTTATTTTATGGCAGTAAAATGTTTCGGCGAACTATTAAAACTAGCTCAAAGTATTGGTCCTTGCCACAGTAAAGAAGCTTAAATCGAGCTTATTTCAATCATTCATTTAGTAAGATGTTGTTTTTCTTTATAAGTAACCCCGCCAACAGATTATTTGCACATTATCCGCCCGCACCCTGTGACCACCAGTAGTTTCAGCCTTGAAAGATTGTTTTATGAATTTCTCGTCACAAAAACAACGTATATTATACGATTATACGTGGGTGTTGTGTCAGGTGCTTCGTATGAAAGCTTCACCGTTGTTCCACCCTGAATTACAAACAAAAGCATATCATCTTACTAATTTAGCTTCTTCGAGCTCATTCACGAATAAGTTTTAATTAACTGTTAGGAAGTCAGCCACCTTAAGTTTGTTTGTGCATTCTTATTTCAATGTTCTAAATCCTTTAGTTTAAACGCTCTTAGGTACCAAACTTATTTTCTTTCAACTGAAGACTGAAGCTGTTTTGATAGACCCATTGTTGCAAATTTATGCTCACTTTGACTTATCAAGCGTTCATTTCCTTCAGTTATATGTAGAATATATTTTATATCTCTGTTATCAAACTAAACCTACCAGCATTACTTTGCTTGCCTCAAATATAAAACCATAAAACTACATCTTTTACCTATATTCTATCAAGTCAATTGATGTTTTGAACCCGAAGATTTGGCTTTGTGACGGGGTTTCTTTTGTATCATACCGAGAATGATTTAAATGGCTTTTATATGGTTTTGCGTTTAACATGATGAACTTACCTGGCGTGCAGCCAAGCCGTTCCCTTCCCCTGTCTTCCCACATCATTTTTTGTCCCAGCATTTTTATTTCTTCTCGACCACGTTGTAATTTTTAAGTCGGGATTTGGATCACCGGCCGCTGCTAAGCTTAGTTACTTCATCGTGATACAAAATTTCGTGCGAGGTGTTTTTTCAACCGTGTTTTCTCAACCAATTCAGCATCATTTCATCACAATGTGGCCGTTGTTTTTTTTGAAAACCATGCACAATAAAACAGAATTTTCATGAAAAGTAGAGGCAAACTCTACTTGGAAAATGTTTCTTTTTCTCCAAACCATTTTCGTAAGGTCAATAAAAATAAGATACCATTATATAAATTTATTCTTATAAAGTATTCGATGTAAATTTACGAGATTTTATCATTAAACAGTTTATTAAGCCACCCAACAAGTAATGCTGGTTCTTACTTTTACCCGAGTGATGGTCCTCCTGTGGCCAAGAGGAAGGTCGTATTCCACTTGAAACAGCACTTAAATAGGTTGGTACACCAGGTAGTTGAGTTAGTACACCTGGAAATAGGTGTAGCAAAGGATTAGCTCAGGCTATTGATTCTCTTGTATATATTTCCCCGAAATTCCCAGTGACTTATATACTCGCATTTCTTTCAATCAAGGAGACGTTTTGTAATCTTCCTTACCGACTTTTTAATATTTCAGAGACTGTGCGATTAAATTCAACGACTATTTCGAATTCCCAAGACAATTTGATATGGAGCCGTTCACTGTCGAAGGATTAGCCAAAATTGAAGGCGAAATTGTTGAGGATGACAGATGTGAAGAAAAGGAAAAGAACGAAGGCGAAGAAGAAGAGATAGAAAAACCTGGTAGCACAGTATATAATCTTGTTGGTGTTGTTGTTCATAGCGGACAAGCGAGTGGTGGACATTATTATTCCTATATTATACCAAGGTACATCGTTTAAATTTTTAAATATTGCGATGTTTACGACTTCGTAGTTCTTGCGAGAGCAGTATGCATCTTTATGCAAACAGGCATTTCAAATGCCTTGTTTTATGAAGAATGCCTATTTAAAGCATGATTGGACAGTTGATAATGATGTTTTTACAATGGGATTTAAGCGCGACAAAGCCTATCTTCTCATGCTTAGGAAAGATTAAAAGCTGAGTCGAGGCTAATTGGTCCGTCACATTAAGTCTGCGTTTGCTACGGTAAGGGCGAGTACCTTGATTGCCAAGAATTTGTTTTTGGACTGGTGTGTCTTTCTGTTCGATCTATAGCTTTGTGTTGATGAGATGGGTGTGATGTGAAGGAACTTGATGTGATTTGCATAAACTTAACTCCCCTCATGGTCATTTATGCCTCTTTCTCTCATTTCCCCCGTTAGGCCATCAGTAGACGGAGAATCTCGCTGGTACAAGTTCGATGATGGAGATGTGTCAGAGTGCATCATGGACGATGATGAGGTATTAACATCCTATCCATGTAGTAGTTTCTAATCAAGAATCTTGACATAGGATTGAAAGTACGGCTGAGTCAGTACATTCAAATTCTACTAACGCCCTACTACATTTAGCAATTCCATTTCAAGTGCTCTGATGGTCCTTTGATTAAGTATATTCATATGGAGGCCATGTGATTTTCTTTACTGTTCTTCCGAATCTAGTAGAAAGTTGAAAAAAATAATGGCAGAAAGTTGAAGCGTAAAGTTCTTAATGCCTGATTATTAGAAATTCCGTTTCATGTATTCCGGAATACCCTTTTTATTAATTTCATGCACTGTGGATAATTGCAAGGTTTTAAAAAGCCACTTCTTTATCATTAAAATTGTAGTAAAGAGTGTCGTCAGAGAATCGAAGCTTTCTTCCACTTCAGGAAAAAACCACAATGACAACAATCCTTTTTATATATTATTAACAACTTCCAGTAGTATATTAAGTAAGCACATTCTGGATGATGATACTATCGTAAGCAACCTTCATAATATGATTTCGTACTGTTGACCGGGGGGGACGGGAGCTTCACGAATGAAAATGGCCATATTATCTTACATCAAAGAATTGAAAAATCGATTCCACTTCGTCAGAATGCCGAACAGTTTGATTGATATTGATATCGCATGTTTAAGTACATCAGAAGCTATAGGAGTTAGAATTAGTTGCATATACTAGATTTCGATGAAAGGCATTTGGATAGTTCTTTATTGTAGGTCTCAGATGTGAGAGACTAAAAAAAATTGTCGGACCAAATCTACATTGTTCCTTCCTAGTCTTGCCTTTCTTTTCATTTCTTCAACTTACGTTTCCAATTTGATAAATACAAATGTTGTGTAACATCCACTAAATAAATACCAATATCACCTACCAAAACCAACCAAAGTGACCTTTTTATGCATATAAAAACTTACTTTCACGAATTACAAACGTACGACCTACTTTAGGAAACCTCGAAGACGATGCTGTAGGCGGGAGGTACTATGAATACCTCCTGTCCTTTAAAATGAATCTAAATACAACAGTTGAACGAGAAATCATTTCATACACCTTGAGCTCAATTATTCAAATATTTAACATGTACCCAGATTGTGCCAAGGCCTTTTCGCTGAAGTTGAATACTGGATTTAGAGTACCTTCAATCATGTCAAGTATTATCCGTCAATAATTAAAGTTTGCTGGGTTAACAATTTCTTTTTCTTCCTCTGGCCTCAAGGCACTTTGCATGTGTCCCCTTTCATCATCATTCTTTATTATTATTAATATTATTATTATAATAATTATTATCTTTATACGAATATCTCTTCAGTTATATATCCAATGTAATGTTTCTGTAGCTTATTCAAAGTATTAAGCAAAATGTCAACCAAGTAACACCAATGATAAAGAAACCTTTCATTTTTTACAACCCTCTCTTTCGAAATTGTTTTTAAGAGAATTATAAAGTACCTAATGCAGATACCAGGCCTTAATTCTGCACTTGCTGAAGTTTAGAAGTGATAATTGGCCTCATCATCGTAAATTAGATTCTGATTAGCATTTTCCACCAACTTCATCAGCCTTAGACCCACTAACTATTCGTCTCTTTCAAAACAACTGAAATACTAATGATTCGCTAGGGCGTGTATTTTCTCCACGTTTGTGCATACAAATACAAATAGCAGCTCCCTAGTATTACTTCAAGTCCTATCGGGTCCAGTTACGCTTTAAAATATAAAATTCCTGTATAAAGGAATAAGTATAAAGGATAAAATTATGTAATCAAACAAAAAAATACTAGCATTAATGAAAGCAATCCAGCAATTACAAATTTTGCAAATACTACAAGAAATTACACGAGAAAGAGTTAGCTACTGTGCATAGATCGATCAGGTTTCTTAGTAGATCAGGTAATCGGAGATAAAGCCCCCCTTTAATCAAATATCACTTCATTTTTTAATCTTGGAATAAAAAGCAATATACTTTACAACGCAAGTTCATTCATTCATTTCATTTCATTTCAAAGGGCGTGCCTCCAAAAGTTTCTTTTGTGGCCACGCCCCAAATAGGTGTTAAAATATGATTACGCAAAAAGTTGCGTAAAAGTTAACGTTATCAGCACTAAAACTTTGTGTATAATCATTGATATTCAAACCCTAGAAAAGTCTCGATACGAAGCTATTTGTTAAACACCACTGTACCTGGGGCTGCACACAGCTCTTGGACCTGTTCAGGGAAATTACTTTGAGTTTTCTTGCTAATGACATTTTGTGGCTGGAAGCTTCTCGCCTTAATTTGTATGGTCAACTCATACGGACAGATCCTGTTATTTAAATTTTAAAACGCAAATGCAGCATTTTGACGATGATTCGCTAGTTAATATATTGTATAAAGCTTTTTTTATTCTTTTGCCATCAGATGAAAAATCAATGTTTTGGTGGTGACTACATGGGTGAAGTTTTCGATCATATGCTAAAAAGGCGAGACACTATATGTTTTTGATACGTTAATCGAAGTTTTTATTTCCAAGGCTAGCATGTTTTCAATGACATTGTGAGGAAGATCTCTTATACACTCCCCTGTAGAGATGGTATTAGAGCCTCCAACCCAAAAAAAATATACGTTGAAAATTTATTCACATCGAAAGCGGCAGATAAACATGGGCAGAACACCAGAGAGCCAGCGCCCAAACGTTTGAGGTCGCTTGTTTGGGATCTGCCCTGGCCATTTCATTCGCTCATGTTGACAAAAGCTGGATGTATTTCCAAATTTTGTTAGTGTCTTCAGTAGCTGTAACTTATAAGTAACAAATCATCCCAGTCCTTCGACTGAATTGCGCACTTTTGACACAATGACGCAAATTTCACTGATTTCTTTCTATTGCGTGTCATTATCAACTTTCTTTTTTCGCCCTGATTTAGAATGTCATATAGGAGACAAAAGCGATGGTGGAATGCCTACATTTTGTTCTATGAACGATTCGATATTTGTGGGAAAGCTGACCGAATCAATTCAGGAAAAGGTACCTATCACGTTTTAAATCTTCCTACATACAGGTTACTTACGTAATTTTCTAACGAGCCCCTAAAAACTGTTTTGTACGCTCGGCAATGTACTGAACATTGATAATATTTCAAACTCGACATCTCACTCTACTTTTTGTGCTCTTAATGGTTGTATGCAAATAAAACTAGAAGTAGGGGGGAAGGTTGGTGTCTTTCATCTCTTGAGAATGATGAGGCGGAAAATGTTCTACAAAGCATCGGGTAAACGTGCTGTATAGAATATCTGACCTTTAAATAATTGAAAAGCGTCCTGTGTAGAATATCCATCAGCTCTTTGTTTTACCAGTGTTGGATATATGTTTCGCAATGTTTTCGGTAGATTTTGCAGAAAATGTTTTTCCTTTCAAGAAACCGAATTTTCTATAAAACTTTATTGTTTCTTGGAGAAGTCAGAAATCCTGTAGGTCAGCTGTACTTCCGAGATAAGCTCATTCTAACGTTTTTTAATGTGTGCGCTTTTTTTCAGGTTTTAAGACCAGCATGCCTGGTGTCATTGAAAGATCCGTGCGAAGGCAAAATATACAGTTCATGCACAACAAAACGCAATTCTCCGCTGAATATTTTCAGTTTATTAGAAAGCTAATTATGTCAAATACCGCAGCGTTTCAGAATCTAAATCAACATCATTTGTCTAAGGTATGATGTTATGATAAAACCTGAATACAATATGACAATGTTTATCCATTTTAGAATGAATGGTTTCTAGTTCTGATATCTTTCCCGTTAAAAGAAACTGTCTGGGAAAGAGGGGATTTTGGAAGGGATCTCTTACATAACTTTCAGAGCTGAAATGTGAGTTTCCAACCTGTTCCTAAATAATTTCAGCTGATCTCTTGATTTTTAGGTCACTCCAGGGGAAAGGGAAGAATTAGCACTGCTAAGCTTACAGTTGCTATGTAAATTTTTGTTCATGGTTGGCTTTCATACAAAGAAAAATATCAGGTCAGCATTTTTGAAAATTAAATGCATTCTGGAACTTGTTCACACGTTTTTCCTAGATTATAAAATCTTCCGTTTAAAGAAAATTTTAGAAATGTTGTAAATTGTTTCATTTGTGTGCAAAATTTTATTCTTTTATTTGTTGATTCAAAACAGGAGAAAATATGCAGCTTTCCCCCGTGTTTATGCGTTTTGCATTTCCCTTTTGTCGAGCATCTGATTTGGTTTTCTTATTAAGCTTTAAGCAAATTGATCCTGTACCTAGCTAATCTATTTTATATTGTGTTCAGCGGTATTCTCTCCAGAAAAATCTTGACAATATCGCAACAGATTCACTCCCTGACACGCAGTTTTTTCTCAGAGGAAGTTGCATAGAAGAGCTCTTTAGAAGTGCACATCAGGACAATCATAATCATATTGACAGATCTATACCAGCTAGAGCTTCCCGTATAAGTGAAAGAGACGGATAATTAGAATTAAGGTTAAGAATGAGTAGCAAATCCACCCGACTTTGGAGAAACATGAGGAATAAAATGGAAAAAACCATGCATAATTACGTACCACGCTCAATTCGCGCGACGATCATTTCCTCCATGTTAGCCTAGGCACAGTATTCCCCAGATTTTGTAGTAAAAACGAACATTACAATCTAGGTTGCTGGATCCCTAAACGTCTTAAATGGTGAATGAGAATGCCAACTACAGTCGCAATAAAGATCACGCATTTTTATGCAGTCTTGCAGTCTCGCAGTAGCCATCAGCTGTTCATATCTGTATATGATTATTTGATATTTTCAGGGGTCCTGCATCTGAATGGGGAGAGGTTCTATCTGGTGTTTTAAAGCAAAGTTCGAAGCTAAGACAATGGTTTGCAATTCAGGTTTTGCTCCTGCATCCTGAAAGAATGATGGAATATTTAATAGACTGTCCAGTCGCTGAAGTGAGTATTAAATGCTCTTTATCAACTACTTTTTCGTCACTTGGTTACCAAAATGATTCTTAACAAAACGTTGTTATTATTGATTCTAGCTTCAATATTTTGCTTGTCATTTTGTTTCTTTTACTTCCCGTTTTTAACCAGTTTCTGATTGTTTTCCTGGTTAGGTTTTTACCTCCATTGTGCACGGGTTTATTTGTTGTTTTTATCTTGTTTCTTATCCAACTTTCGTTAATAATCTGGTTTCTTGTACAGATTCTTGCTGTGCTCTCATTGTGATAACTATCTGGATTTTTATCTGTGCTTTAGTGTTGTTTCTATCTCTTGATTCTTTTCGAAAGTTATTGCAGTAGATTATGCTTTTATCTTGCTACTGAATGTGTTCCAAAAAGAAATTTCTGTGAAGTGCCCTGCTAATTATTTCCGTTGATAGTTATCTTGGCTTTATACTTACTATGAACATGCTAACGCTCTTTTTTATCAGACAATTGCAAGGTAAGCTGAATTGTCAGTTTCTGAAAGCTGTGGTCAATATCAAGATGCACAATTTTCAGGGGGGAATACCACCGGAATGCATTCTGGCAGATAAGTGGCCTACCTGAGTACACGCCACTTCTAATCAAGAGTTGCAAGGGCTACATACCTTTGCAATACTTTTGAAGATATTTACTTGATACTAGTCAGATAAGTCTGCGCGACTATAGCGAGAAATTCATTTTCTAAAAACATTGACCGCTCACCACATTTCCCTTGTTTTCCTTCCCCTCTCTTCCGCCTCTATTTCCTTTGATTTCATATCTTTTAACTTCTGTTTTCTTTCTTTTCTTCTTTCCGCTTTTCCACCTTCCTACCCAATACCCGTTATTTCTCTCTTGATGTCTTCCTTGACTAAAACAAATTAATGGGATCTTTTATCGACGAACTGGAAAGATTTTGTCTCAAATCTTGAAGGAATCCTTGAAATAACTCTCTCATTTTGTAGATTCGAAACGCTTTTGCGAAGGTAATCGTTTATCTCGCTCACACAACGAGACAGGATGGCCCATGGAAAGAAAAAAATTTCAACAAGACTATGGAAATGTTATCAAGTGAGAATGCATTATTACTATCCAGTGGAGGCTTATAATTGTATTTTTTGTTACAATTTGGCATTTTGTCCATATAGATTTACCTGGGTATTTTGTTTATCAACATCAGAAAAGTTCCATTTCTGTTCATTCGCTTGCTTCCACGATTAGTTTTCTGCTTTCTTTCCTTCCTTCCTTACTTCCTTCTTTCCTTTCTTCTTCCCTTCCTTCCTTCTTTTAAAGTTTAGATAGACCGCACAAGCCATTTTGGTTGTTGCAAAACTTGATATTCATACTTACAATAAATGTTCTATCCTTATCCTCAAACGTGACAAGTTATTTATTTTTTAGATCTTGGCCTTGATTCCACTAAAACGACTTTAAGTGATTACATTCTGAAAAGCGTTTTGGATTTGATAAGCAAAGATGCAACCGATAACAACAAATATCTTGCACAATATTTTCAGCTATTTGTCATGTATGTTGGATACGGTGTCCCCGAGGTTAGTTATGTTGCCAGTTTTTAACACTTACCATAGCTTTCCCTGTCATTGCCAATCTCAGGAAACCTGGTCTCTGCCTGAGGCAAAATTTTCATGAAAGTGCTAATTACACATTTGAATCTGTGCGATTGAAACTTTTTACCTGGCACTTTCTTGCCCCACTTGTATAATTATTGCTCTTAAAAGAACGGCTATTGTTACATTCCGCACACCTTTCTTTGCGACTTCCTCCGTGGTTCTCCTCCAGTCATCAAGTATGATGATTGAAAAGGGAAACACCCGTTGAAACATTGGAAAAAGTAAAAAAAACAGATTCAAGATACGATTAAAGTGTTCTTTCAAGAATAATGTGACTATCTCTAGACATTGAAAAACTTTGGTGAAAGAAACTTTGGTGAAAGCGCAGTCTAATTAAATCATCCTAGGTGATAAGAATAAGACGCTGGTCACTTTAGAAGCCAGACAATATCCTAAAAGTCATTGGTAACAATGGTTTTGTTAAGACATTCAAGTTTATACAGCATATTCAGACGTAAACAATTAGTACTAGAAGATAATGATTTGAAGATTAAAAAGGGCGTAGACGATAACTACTGAAAGATTTTATGAATAATGCAATGTCTTTTTATAACAAGGGATCGTTGTTATCAATAATTGTCATGACACTTGCTGAGTTTCACAATGGTCGTCGTCTCTGGATTAGCATTTTTCCACTGAACAGAAAAGCAAGAATACTTCAGTGCTGGATGCACATTTGAGAAACTGTATACACTGATTTTATAATGAAAGGGCAGTCTGGACGGGAATTACCCTAAAAGCTCCATTAAGCCCTCCTTGAGAACCTTAAAAACTAAATAAGCCTCCGGGGGCTTTATAGAGTTTTTACGGTATTTCCTGAAATTCACTCCTTGACTTTTTCATATCATCACTACCTTTATATCGTAACATATGTTTCATGGTTTTCTTTTATATCTTTTATAACACCTTTTGTAAGTATTAAAGTTTGTTTCTTTAATCCATTTCAGCGGAAACAGTTATTGGACCTGGGAGTCCTGCAGACGTTCATTCGCCTGGCCTTTGAAGACGAAAGGAGCACCACTTCCAGATACCCATATAGCGAATTAACAAAGTTGTATTCACTTGTTTCTATACTGATAAGAAGCTGTGATGTTTCCAAATCAATGAAATCATCCATGGATGTAAGTGTTTTAATCATTGTATGGAAACACTATTGAAAAAGAAATCTTTCCCATTGTCTTTCATGCTTTTGAAATGGTTATGCTTCAAAAAACACACTTGCTACCAAATGTACTGAAATTATGGGAAGGATGAAGATTTCAAGTTGATATTTTCATGTGGCACGCACACGTGGACCTTAAGCTAGTTTTATTGCGCGGAGAAGGAAATGCTTTTGGTACATTAGATTGTTCTCTCGTGGCGCATACTGACGTGCTAGGAATTCGCAGGTCACATGGCAGTATGAAAAACTTTCTCGCCACCACCGTTGACTGTTTAGGATTAATGTAAAGTCATTTTACAGCAATACGAGTGGTATGCAAAACCTTAAAAATTGGTAGATACGCTTGACTGTCATTTATTTTTCCCAGGATCAGGAGCCGAAGGAAAACAAATTCTATGACATCATGATCGATCAACCGATAATGCCAATCCCACAAGATGTAGAAGGCCTAATTTATACAAGGTACTGATATGACAAATGTTTCTGCATCCTCATCAAACTCAACGTTATTATAATCATCATCATCATCATCATCATCATTATTATCCCTCATCAACATTATCCCTCATCATCATTATCATCAACATCATCATCATTATCATAATCATCATCATCATCATCATCATCATCATCATCATCATCATCATCATCCTCATCATCATCATCATCATCATCATTATCCCTCATCATCATTATCCCTCATCATCATTATCATCAACATCATCAACATTATCATAATCATCATCACCATCATAATCATCATCAACATCATCAAAATCATCAACATTATCGCAAGAATCAAAACCCGTTAGTTAAAGATCACATTTTTACGTAATGTTGGTCTTGATTTTGCAACAGTCTTTATTGTTCTTATCCATTGTCTATTTATGGTGAAAGTATCTATGAAATGGATGAATTGTTGTATAATGATAGGTTATACAGTTAAAGTGTATTGAGCCCCCTTTGATCATCATCATCATCATCATATCTCATTTATGGGATTGTTTTAATTGCATGATGAGCAAACCTGATTTTCACAAGTATTGTAGAGAACAAAAAAACAGGCTTCACGAGGAATACTTGTGACAATGTTTATAAATGAATAAGAATAAGAAGCTAACATGACCAGATGATACATTTAATTACGTCTACCAAAATTTTGCACTATGACAAAATACGAAGTGATTAAAGTTTTTTCTATTGGGGAGCTTCAAGCAGAGAGAAGTTTTTCGGTTTCTTTTGCGTTAGATTCAACAGAAAAATCGTTTAAACTGCAAAAAATACGAGTAACAGTTCAAGTAATCATGTCCGGCTTTCCCACTCCCACTCCAATTCTCATCTCATCCTATCTATTAACCATGCCCTCACATCACCACATGCCTTTGTTTCTGTAACGTGCAATCTGTTAAGAGATTCAAGGGTTATTTGTTAGGAAATATACTGAAACCCGGTGTAACCGCCACAGCACGACCAATTTTAGGACTTTGAATCTTGATAAAAGGTGGCATGCCTCCTCCAAATAACCTGATAGATAATTACCAGCTACAGTGTTGTTGGCGGACCTAGCATTGATCACATAAAGATTACCATGAGCACTTGTTCTTTTCGTAAAGCCGTCTGGGACTCTAGAGTGTTCTCTTTCGAGTACTTTTTACATGTTAATCACATCAGTCTTGTTTGAACAGGTGATTACCGATGATATCCAGCGTAAGACGCCTTTTTCCATAATACTGTGTTTTTTTAAAGAGTGCAGTAAAGCAAGAAAGCGCTACTATTCTTCCCAGTATCGTAAAGTCCCTTAATGCAAGCTGGTTGTGCTTTGAACTAGGTCAGTCCTTCATGCAAACTTGTTGCCCACCCAATATCTGATTTAGGATAGCGACAAAGGAAGAGAGGAAAAGCTTTAAGTAAGAGTAACATGTTAACCTCGTGTAGTATAGCCAGATTTGATTAAAGACAGACTGGGTTGTGATGAGCATCGTAGTGAATTTCCCAGTGACTAGAGGATCATAGCAACTAGGACTGCTGAGAACCTCGTTGAGCGTGAGAAGCCACAAGGCTGCGTCCAGACACATCCATTCCTAATTCGCATATTTTCATGTCTCATCAAAAAGCAGTTATAAATATATATCGAATGTAATAACAGTGCAATCGTAAAATTGATGGACGCTTTATCGTCAATATATTCTTCTAGTCTGCGATCCTGGAAAGATAAATCGACGTGATACTCTGTGTTCTTGTCTTCCTCTCGGGCCATCGGTTCATTTTAGCATTCCGTTGCTATCCTGCAGATTGCCATTATGGCCTGTTAATTTTTCAGTCCCTTTCATCATCTTTTAGTCATTTTTTTCCATTAGTACTCTTAATGTCTTCAGATGAAATATGCTCTGTTAGTTTTTACTATGTTATTATACTGATGTTGAGTAAACTGCCTTTCTGCTGAATGTCTTTATAAGGACCCTGCGAATAGACATACATATTGTCAACATCCTCTTGCTTCAGCCCAACAATCCCCTACCCAGCCATTTATAGGTCCATTTTAAAAGGTCATTAATTTCATCAGTCAGTTGACGATAGATATAAGGAACAACGCAAAGCGACAGTCAATACGACCAGATGATAAATATAACGATACTAATATTTCACTACGGCATATAGGTCTTCGTAGAGAAATTTTATGGTCAGATTGGGGCACACCCTTGAATGTCAACGTCAAAGATCTTCATCGATAGAAATGGGTCAAGGGTCACACGGTCTAGGGTCAATAGTCATGAAGCCCTGCCGATCACTTAATAGAACATCTAATAGACCAATTATTATTAAAGCAAGTCTGTCGACGAGCACTCAAGGAGACGATTCAGATTATTGATAGTTGATAACTTTTAACGATAATCACCTAATCCACAGCAAGTTTCTAGCGGTCTTTCAGGGAAATCTCAAAATTGTCCCACATATGATTAGCTTTTTTGTTATCCATGGCTTTATTTTATCCATGCAACGAAACGTGATTATGTAAGGTCCTTCAAATGCATTTGTTTATAAAGATTACCCAGGAATCCTTACCATGTGTTATGAACTATTATACTCCGTAAGTTACTCTCGATTCTGGATTCATTTCATTTCATTTCATTTCATTTCATTTTAAATTCTTTAAGCTGGGTAAAGTATCCGTCTACACATCTTGCTTTTAGGCGGCTATGAAAACATACGACTTCATTTAAAGCTACTTACAAATACTCATAATTAATACTATCATTGTTCTGTTGAAAAGTTCGTTGTCCTGATACAATGAAATTTGGTTTTTAAAAGAACAACATAAATTGTAACAACCGCCAAATTTTGTTGATTTGACCCAATAACTGTCATGCTATTTGTCTTAATTCCAAGTTATGTTATAATGCAAACAAGTCATTCATTTTTGTCCACCAGCAATTATGTAAAGAAACTTTTGGAAGAAAGTGCCTCTGCAGAAGAAACAATCAGTCTACTCAAGGTAAATGTTAGATAAGACAATTTTTTGTTTTTTAATGTTTTGATTATCAAATAGTAATCTACACAAACTTTCCTCCTTCTATTTATTTATGCTGTAATGATTGAATCTTAAATATTTTAGCCCAATCGACACATTGCAGCATTCGTTAGCTTTGAATTATAGAAAGTTCTTATTAATAATTTATTTCGTCATTTTAGTTCCTTAGCTGGGAATGCTTCAGTTTCTCCTTGATTGCACTATCAGAGGTGTTATTCCAGGTAACATTTCTAGCTATTTGTCAATCAGATTGATTTTATTCATACTTTGCCTTTGTATTTGCAGACCATCTTTCTCACACCAGCTCGGTAGCAAAAGAAAAAAGTTAAATCTGTAAAGTATTACTTGCTGCAGTTGCATGGGTGGAATCCCTGATATGGGGAATGTAGATGTGTCTGTTTATCACAGCTTCATCTCGGGCTACTTCACTTATCTGCTACACAATCTAATTAGACTAACGTGTTTGATTTGGGCAAAATCAAGTTCTTATTGGACGCAAGGCCTTTACTACATGTGCATTTAAAATATATGGCACCCAAATGAAACAATCTGCATCATAGAAATTAAGTGTGTAATCACGGTCCATGGGCACTCGAAAGGCTTTGTGTTCTGACAGCTCTCCAGTCGTTCATTTCATAGTCCGTGTCATAGTTCATTTTTGATTGGTTGCTCTGTTATTGGCAACAAAGGTGGAAAAGTAGGTTGAATCTTTTTCGAGAACATTTAGCCTGATCAAAGTGGCGGCTATGCAACCGACCAATCAGACACATTTCTGTTGTTAGTTACGTGAGGAAAAACAAGAAAACTGTGAAATAACTACAGGCAGTGACTAGTTTCACTAGTTAACCATTAAAACGGGGATTTGCGCGTAAAAGGGGACCTTTTCGACAACATTTTAAAATATGCTAGTCTTTAAAAAGTACCCAAATCAACATTGTAGCATGTTGCATTAAACTGAGATTTCTTTTTTGTCATTGTAAGTATATTGCTTTTTGATGCAACAGCAGTTTTTGTAGTATATTAATCCTTATGGAGTGTATTCCGTAAACTTATGGAATAATCTTCAGCGAAATCTTAGGAATTATCCTCCCTTATGTTGTTTTGAAGCAACCATGTGAGATGCCTGTAAATTGTTTTATCTTTTATAGACTGCTAGTAGGCTTTTGATAGTTTAAAGCTTGTAAATAGAATTTATTAATAGTTTTTCATTTATATATCCGTTTGTTATAGTATTTATGTCAATATATGTATTAAGTGAGGGTGCCTTGAAAACTGGGAAATGTAGAAAAGACTACCTCGAAATTAACTATATAAATGAATGGTCAATAAATAAAATAATCTGTTTATAGAGTACAGCAGCCAGTATTTGATACATTGCTACATTTTGCTGATTCGTGTATTTAAGGAAATCAGCTGGCCCTTATGAATAATGCGATTTCCCAGCGGGGAATATTAATATTCTATGAAGATCATCAGCTAAAGGTTGATGACGGCATCGTTACTAAGGTAGCAAAACTTTAATGGGTCAAGTGCTGTTTCCGAGCAGATTTTTTCTTCAAGTAGCTGTGATTTCAGAGACATCCAGATGTTGATATCCGAAGCTTTAAAGCTTATACCATAGAATCAGTTTTAAAAATCCGTATGCTTTGAATATACTAGATTGATTTGTTTTCTTGAAAAGGTTTTAATATTCTTGGTCAACGCCTAATCTGTTTGCACTTTTTCGACTTCTAACATTATTGATTGCATTTTCCTGTTACGCAACAAATTAATTCGTAGTTTTATATGTGGATTTTCGTTTTTTTTTCTGGTCTATTGCTTGAGCTTGTCTAATATCTTCAATGTATATTTTTTATCTAATCGAAATCCAAAGCTCTTCCAGCATTACACTCTTGCAAATAATTTCTATTATTATTATTATTATATTATTATTATTATTTATTATTCTAATAATATTATTTCCTTGCCAAGTTATCAAAATTGGTAGTTTTTTATTGGCATTTCGTTAGCCTCACTAGGATGCCTTTGTAAAGAATATTTTGGTGTCACAAAAATGATACCTCGTATTCAACACTCCAAGGTTTGCTTCTACATTTGCCATACTCATTATTTTCTAGGCTTCTTTGTGCTGTGGTAGGTAAGGCAATGTAAAGCTTTGCCCTGATGGCAGTCCTTGTCCATTGCATGCCTCAGGTCCTATGTCATTCTACCCAGCTATTCTCCAAGTCTAAGTTCGTTGTCACATTGATTTGACTATTTTTTTTCTAGATTTCATACACATATTCGTATGAATTGCGGCCTTATTTAGACATTCTACTGCATCTGCTGTTGATGGAAGACTCATGGCAAACTCAGCGATTGCAACATGCTTTTAGAGGTATGTGATATCCACTTTCCTATCGTGTTTAATATGTTGTTTCTATGTTTTTGTCTAGTGAATTTAAGTGAAATGAATTATTCTTGTTATAAGTGTATCCTTGCAATCTGAAAACTTGGATATTGTGTTTTGGACCATTCAGTAATTTCTTCATCCTAAAATTCGATACATTTTTTAACAGATTATGTTGGCTGATTCCTAAGAGGTTTTATTTTCTAGATAATTTAAGGCTGAAAGGCTATCAATGTTGTTATTATCTAAACATTTGTTTTTCTATAACTTTACACAATGAAGTGTTTTCAAAGCCCGTTAGACAACGGCGTGAAATATAATTTTCAGTAGCACTTTCGATTCTAACAGTATGAGATAAATGGTTCGATAAGAAACGAGCTATTAAAGGCTATAAACGGTTGATATAGAAAAAAAACTTTCCTTCTTTTTAATTTTGTATCTTAGGCGATGGATGTTGTTCTTTTTTTCTATATCATATTTAGATTCGATGTTCCTCAAGGGTGTTCTTATATATAAAAAGGGTCTAATAGAGTTGCCTTTCATTTCATTGGTCTTGTTTAGGGATCTTTTCTTTGTCTGTTTTAGGGATGTCATGTAGCACCCCCCCCTCCTCCTGGCGTAGTAGATTGGACACTTATATTCGTCTATCTAATTTATGCTAATTATGCTAATATGGGTATTGCATATTTCCTTTTTTAAATGGTATATGATCAATCATTGTTTTATCTCAGAAAGAGTAGCAAGTTATTGCTTCAGCAGTTGCTCATACAAGTACTGTACTGCGAAACATAACAGGACAACATCACGTCATATTTCCAACCTGTTATACTAGTTTTCTCTTCATTTGCATATGTGTTTGCTTGTTGTAGTACTTAACGGGGTAGGTATTTCGATAGATGATCACCATCCAAATGAATGACCTTTATTATATGTCCCACCAACTGAGAGCATTTAAGAAACGTATAATACATACGTACGTGTTGAAACGTTTAATTTTTGAGTATAGCTCATCCATCCAAATGAGCATCAGAAAATGTTATTGTAGAAGCAAAGCGCATCTTTCATTCAAATGGCTTTGAGGTGAATACGAAGATTTTGGATTAATGTATTAGTCGCTAAGTCATCTTGAATAGCCCTAGGTAATATTGTTGAATATCTCTAATCTTTAAAGATAAAGAACAGAGAAAACCTACGGATTTTGATACTTGCCCTCGGTCTTTGCCTCTGTCTACCTACCAGTTCACAACATCAAGGTGTTTTTTAATTGCTCTAATTATTCGAAGCAGATGGCTTGATTGTTGGACATATTGTTTTTGATTAAGCCTAAAGGTCTGAAGTTTGACAGGTTACGTAATTTGGTGCGCTACAGTGGGCTACTTTTGATTAAATGTTTTTTCTTCTGAAATCCATTCATTTACCGACTTTTCTCATCAAATTTCAACCTGCTTCCAACAAAATATCCAACGAATTGGTGATAAAATGGTTTGCAATACTCCTATGATTGCCAAGGTGTAGTTACCATTGCAAGTAACAGAATCTTTTATCAATTAAAGGCTTGCACACTTGCACAATATTTATTTCAGCGTATGTTTCTCATTTGAGACTTCGTACTTTTTGGAGCTGGAGTCTAAAGCATTTTGGGTAGGGCTAGAGCACCAGTAGAGCAGGGGATATGGGTATTGCTAAGGGCTTCTTGCTATGGGCTACGGTCTACAATTAGGGATGGGGTTAGAATAAATGAGATTTCATAAAAAATACCTCAATCACTAGCTGGACTTTCCGTTAAAATTTTGCTTTCGTTTGTTGTGACATAAAGTTATTTGTCCATGCATAAAAAGTATCTGCTCCAATCTGTTATATCCAATCTGTTAATTTTCATCTGTTATATCTTAGAAGGAATGAATTTATTTTCTTTGTTCGCTGACAAATTTTTCACTGACAAACTACTGGAGATGCTTCATGGGCAATACCACAGTGCGCAAAATCATTTTAAGCCCCGTGATCAATTTTCTGCAGGCAACAAACGGCTCTAATTATATAATTACAAAGGATGACTCAACAAAGATGCTCTTGGAAGCGGCAACGATTGCTTCTTATGACTGATGAGGCCTGCTCTATGTATATAAACACTCATTACAGCAGGCACTCTCTTCATGAAGACCATTAAAATTTCAGCTAATACCTCGTTAGCGTTTCTCGTGCAGCTAGCTTTGAAAGTTACTGTTACTGCAAGACCGTTGTGTGCGAGAGTTCTGTAACGATTTTAATGATAATGTTCTCTTACAGGAGTTTCCGATGACCGAGAAGGACTCTTCGATACAATACAGAGGTCCAAAGCCCACAGTCAAAAAAGAGGTTACCAGTGTATAAAGGCAATTGTACAGTTACTCAACAAGTAGGCATTTTTTACCTCTTCCTTAAATACTTTTCTTATGAAAGAAGAGCACTAAAAAATATCTCCTGCTCTGTCGGTCCTCGTAGGGATGGCTTTACTCTTAGTAGGGAACACTCTTGCAGTACGACTTTATATGACAGGTACCAGGGTCAAAGTTGGTAGGCCTAAAAGTAGCTGCAACCACTTGCAATAAGGTCCATATTCCGCGCTGTCATTTTAAAGTCGAAGCAGTGTTACCTTGATATTTATTGTCTATATTTGTGTCTGTCATATTTATAATCCACACAAGATGAACATTTTCTTGCAATTTTTCGATATGCAATGCAGTGACATCTGATATCTCCAGACATTTGATACACTGCTAAATGTCGGGTGAACAGTTTTCGAAAACCTTTTGCAAGTTCATGATATTTAAACTGCTTATACCCAGTTCTAGATTTTCTCTTTATTTTTTGTATTCCTCTAAGCATTTAATAAACTGAAAAACAGAAGGCCGTAGCAGAACTGATGTTTCGAAACAGAAAATGTTGGAAGATAGTTCTAGTCTTAGGTCAAGAATGCACAAGGTTTGAAAATGGCGACACGTTTTACTTCCGTCACTTCCTTCCGTTTTACCCGTCTTACCGGCATCAGTTGGTTTTGCATGCTTTGTGTGACTTTTTTTAGCTTTATGCAGTTGCTTTTATTATCTACGGCTACCAAGAATAATTTAAATCTTTCGCAAATATTGACAAATCTCATTTTCTTTGCATTACATAGCAGCGAAGCTGCCGTTAAAATGATTCGGAGCCATGATGATCTAAAACAAAGATGGAAATCAGCTGTGCAGTGGCTTGGTGATGAATTAGAAAGGGTACACCTTTACTTTCTATCATTTTCTGAAGTTTTTTGTGCATTCTCACGAACATCCTCAAATTTTTTTTCCATTTCCGCTCTCTGCATGTGAAATGAATGATGAAGGCAAATTTCTCTGCCCATGTCAAGATTTTTTCCTTGCAATTATCTTCATGCTTGTTATTGGTTGACGTAGAGTTAATAGGAGATATTCGCAGCTGTTTTTTGCAGATTTATGAACGGAATTTGTTGGTATTGGACAATATTGTTGCTAACTCTACGGATAATCGCCCTACCTCGTTTCAGCAAGATTTCGCTTAGGACGGGGGTAAATCTTTTCTTATAAAGTCATTGAAAAAGAAGCATGGAAAAACTGCCCGTGAGAACTGGGCTAACCAGAAATGTACAGGATGATACTGATTTGTATTAGGAATTATTTTCATATGGAAAAATATCTTTATCGAAAGTTGATTGTTGTACATTGTTATCGAATGTTGTACAATAACATTAGAAGCAATCGTGATAGCTTGTTTCAGGGAGAAAATTGCAACTTTTTTCCTTAAAAAATCTTCAGACCGGAAAGATGGCATGGGCTTTTGGAAATGCTTTTAGAGTTCAAAAAACCAATTTAACATGGTCTACTGTGAGGTCTTTTGTGGTTTAGTTCCCATCACCTGTCCTGCCTGAGCTTTTTGCTGTTCACACCTCATTATGGAACTACAAAACACTTTTACGCGGCTTCCTGGTTGGAGCCAGTCTCTTGTGTTCTCTAGTAACTCTTTTCCTTTTTCGATTTGTTTTGTTTTTGAACAGCACATCGAACATTAAATTCATTAATGTCTTAATTCTAGCGAGCGCGTTGTTCATACGTATTATTTAGGCTAGCTGTTTTCAGCCTTTTTTCTGGCACCTTATTTCAAAACAGTGACCTTTCGTGTCATTTGTCATTTTTAATTCTTAAGGAGGGTAGCCCTTCAGCCGGAGTTGACCTGCTTTTTCTCCTTACCGATGTCTCACCTTTACTTACAGTCCAAACGCTTTCCAGCATCCTCCTTTGTGATATTATAAAGAGAAAAGTGGATATTCGAGTCTTTTAAAACTGCATTTTGATTTTTAAGAAATTCAAAACGAAGTAGAAAAAAGCCGAGAATAAACTTTTGGGGAAACATGAGTGCTGAAGATGTGAAAATTTTTTCCCCTTTTTCATAACCAAAATGCGGGTTTCGCTTTCAAAATATGTAGTTCGGCTGAGGGTTTAATTTGAAAACAAGCTAGTATCTTGGTTTATAGTTGCCTTCAGCTGCTAGGAAGTTTGATCTCTATAAATACACCGATTATTAGCCATGATTACCATTGATAAACTGATTTCGTGTAGATGTGCGGATAAGATGCTATTCTCTAAAAGTTTTCTTTGCCTTCTGCAACATCTCGATCAATTTCATTATACGGTAGGCCCATCCAAAGCTCAGGTCCGTCAAAAGAGGGAACCGGGTGCTTGATACTTCTTTGTGGAAAAGCTTTTAATTAAAAAGAATTTATTTTCAGATGCACAGAATCGACGAATTAATTGTTTTTATGATGACTGACATGACCATCCGCTTTTAAACGAACATTAGAATCAGTTTAAAGCAGTTAGCAACTGTGATAGAAAGCCTTTTGAATTCTGTTTTGTATAATTTACAATTATTTTATTATATTTCCCTTAGCGTGCACCTTCTGCCTATAACTACAACAACTGGTCACCTCCAACACAATCGAATGAAACGTCGAACGGGTAATACTTTTATTTCAGTTCTTCGGTTCAGTCTCTCTTACATTCGGTTATGTTTATCACGATATGCCTTGTTTATATCATGTCTTATTGAAATTAGATTTAATTTACGTCATGTTACCCATATGGTTTCAAAAGATAGTTAATTATTTACGAACGACTTTGACAAACAGAAGGCTAATCTTCACTTTCTTTGATATACAACGTGCGTAGTTGCATACGCCTTTGCAATTTTTGTTGGTAAAAATTGAATTTCTGTTCCTTCTGCAAACATTTGACCCACTCCCCATTACGAAGCAAAGCTGGCGGAATTTTTCAGATATGCGATATCCCAATATTTCTCCAAAAGTTGTCTAAATATAGCCAACCTTTTGCCCCCTGCTCACATGGAACCCCTTATCTGTAATTTGACTATACACTGCACTCCGCGTCAAAGCGTTGGTTCAAAAGCAAACATATCCAGCTTCTAGTCAGGTTTTACCGTGCTCGGCAGGTTAGAGCTACCTTCCCTTGTTTGCAAAACTGGTTTTGTCAAATCCAGTGTTCGTAATAAACTGGTTGCAAACCGGTAGAAGCATTTGCAGTTTTAGGTTCTTCAAATGAATCAAAGAAAAAGTTATGTGCCTTTAACTTTATTTGATAATTAGCTGCAGTTCAAATTCCCAGTTTCTTCATGCTACAGCAAATGTCCCTGGATTGTACAGTGTGGGGCACAAAGACGATTTAACACAAGGCCTAAAACCTGTGCCATGGACGAAACAAACACAAATTCTTCCACTTTTGGATATAGAAAGCCACTTGTTAGAATGGCAGAATTTGGCTCAGTGTGCTATAACAGTTTTCATACAGTCTCATCAGGGGTGGAACCAGAGGGGGGGGCAAGAGGGCTCTAGCCCCCTTGTCAGGGGATGTTAGCCCCCCCGTCAGAGAAAAATTTCGTTTATGTTGGGGAATTTTCAACGTAAAATTGTGATTAAATGCATAGAGAGACACTCTCTATTCTGTTATTCAGCCCCTTCCCCCCCCCCCCCCCCCCCCGTCGTTCCATCATATTAATGCATTGTTACTTCTTTTATAATTGAGTTTTTAACTGGATGGTTCTTACATGCCAAATCAGCCCTTTTAAAGACCCAACTCTATTTTTATTTGGCTGCATTGCAATAAGAATATTAATGCACTTATAACTTAGATTGTTGGAGCCATTGTTCTGACTCATCTTTTTAGGTACTTTCTCGAAAGGTCTCAGAGTGCAAGATTAACATATGCAAAAGCAGGAGAGTTCTTCGAAGAGGTATGATTAATAAATTATTTTGTTCAAAGTACCATTCTTGATTAACGTATTTGACAACCTAGGCCTTGTTGTGTAAAAAGTTATCATATATTGAAGAAAATCCTGCATCATAGTTGTTACGTGGCACTGTCATTACACATTATTGCTCTGCAAATGCTTTATCATGCCTTTTTTTCTGGATGTGACAGAGCAGTGAACATTTTTGTTGGTCAAAATGCTAACCATTCCTTACAGTGCTAGGAAAGGCAGCAAGCAAGTTGCGGCAGTTCTTGCATGTGTAGATGAAAGTATTATAGTTGTTTTTCATAGTAGGGCAACCAGAAAATGTTTTTCTGTAGCTTTTGATTAGAAGTAATGTGTCTCTCTATATGGGGTCTATGGATTTTTTATGCAAACTATCGCATTTTCCGATATTCTTGAATATCTACAAGGTAAGGATCAACCTTCAATAAGATTCATGGTGTTTGCAAACCATCAAGCTTTTCAGTACCAATCATATGGTAGGATAAAACCACAGATGCAAACAACTGCAAATATCTTTTTACCTGTTTTAGTGAAAGTAGGACAACCTGTCTCATGTATCTAGACCTGGTTTTTAGTGAAGTTCTAGTTGAGTCTGATCTCAAGTTAAGTGAGTTTCAAAGTTCTTGTTTTTTAGTTAACAAAGCTTAAAGCTTTTGACAATGGCCAATGTATAATTGTTTTCACTGAGTTTCTGCCTTTTTAGGATGTTGATGATGAACCAGAGTTAAGAGATGATGCTGATTTGCAAAACAAAAGTGAAGAGAAGATGGATTTATCAGAAGATGATAAACAAGAGCACCCCAAAACTAATACAACTGATAACTTAGAACTGTCTCCAGAAAGCCTCGATTCTAGCCTGCAGGACATTGAAAATAGCAGCAGAGTTCAAAGTGAAGATGCTCCTCCAAATGATGACTCATCCTAAACATGATCAAATGTTACTGAGAAAAGGATAATTGAAAACCTAGAGACTTATTTTAATTGAATAAAGCAGTAATGATATAAAAGGACGCCATTGTAGTTTTAAATGTAGCAGCTGTCTTCAGTAGCTAATAGCCTAATGTCTATTCAGACATCGAAGGCTACATATAAAGAGAACATTTTTTACCTTTTTGTGATGAGAAATTTATTTACCATTTACAGCGAGGTACTTGGACCTTCTCAAGTGGAGAAGTTCAACATGTAAGGAGCTTGTCCTAGGTACCCATATAAATTAGTGGTGGTGAATTGTTAACTTTTTAAAATCTTCATCTTCATTGATGAGTTTTAAAAATGGCACAAGATTTGAAAGTAAAAATTATTGCAAATGTATTCCCCTTGAAAATTTCATTTATGATTGAGGGTACAAAATTGTATGACATCTGTCAAAAAGGATAATCTTCATGCCTGAAGTAGATATGGTTTTCCATTTACCAATAAATACCTTGATTGATCATAATTCCAAGTTACACAAACAATTTTGTACTAGTGTGCCTGCGAAAAAATCTGGTGTGACTACATTCCACATCAGCACTATATTTAACCCCATAATGTTCTTTATTTGTTTTAAAACAGACCCTGAAATTACATGTTGTTGCTTTCTATGTATTTGAAATTTGTAGAATTACGTGCAGCTACTTGAATTCTCATTTGTTACAAATTGTGAATCAGATTAAATCATGGATTTCACTTTCCAATTGTATTTTTATGATGTTTCCATGAATTTGTTAACAGGGTAATTCCCAGGGGGTCTTCATATTGATATTTCACCAATGCAATTAAGGCTTTTGCTATCAAGTACTTGAGAAATAGTTATAGGTTTGTTTAAAACTCCAATATAATTGAGGTATAAATCAAATTGAAACAATCTAATAATAGGAATGAAAACAGATTTTTCAAATTTTACCCAATGTTTTCAAACATATCCATTCAGCATGAATAAGTATCCATTGATTATAAATTGTTTCAAGACTGTAAAGGGCACTGGCAGGTATCTCATGAGACTTCATATTCACAATAAAATATTATTTTGTAATCACAAAAAATTTCTTAAAGTTTTACAAGTTTTAAGTACAAATAGTTTCAAAAATTGATTACTTGAAAGATTTCTCAGCCATGTCAATAAATTTAGCTAGTGCTATGTCTTTATTTGAGAGTCCATTGCATGCATGTGTTGTCAATGTGATGTGTACTTTGTTATAAACATTGAACCATTCAGGATGATGATTGTTTTTTTCTGACTGTAATGCAATTCTAGTCATGAAAGCAAAAGCCTGGTTGAAATTCTTGAAATTAAATTCTTTATATACAGCATCTCGCTCTGCAAGAACTGACCAGCCCCTCTGAATCAATGGTTCCAGCACCTCATTTCGTGTTTCATTTTGGAGTTTAACAGCACCACAAAATGTCACCTAAAACAAAACATAATTAAACAATTTTTAACCAAGTCTGATTTGCATCCATTGAAACAAGCATTTTGTGAAGAGTATCTTAGAAGGATTAGCTTGTTGGTTTGCTAAAAAACAACGCTGCAAGTTGCCTTGCTTTCATCTGGAAAATTACAAGGGATGGGTTCATCCCTTCCCAGTCTCATCCTTACCTTTTGGGGCGGAAAGTTTCAATCCATCAGATAAAATTTAGTTATACAACGGGACTTGCCAAACTGTGTGGAAGGCACCTCTCACTCACTGTATTTATAAAAGAATGTTAAGGTAAGATTCATAGAAAGCAAAAAGCAGTTCTCAAATGATGACATATTGGGCCTATTTGTGTTGTTATTTTCTCGATACACTGCGTCGATGGCGCGTGCAAAGTGCCTATCAAGTATCTACTGCCCCCCCCCCCTCCATCATCTGAGACTCACACCCTCGGGTTGTTCTTCTCCTTGTTATCGTTGTTGTTGTTGTCAATACGTTATCAAGCATGCATCAACCTTTTGCTTACCGACCCTTGCTTCTTTGACATCGCAAATAAATTTTTATACATTGAATTGTTTTTCGCAGTAAAAGGAATTATCCTATCAAAACTATTTCGAAGTAAAAAGTTCATCTTTATTCCCCTGTCGAGGTTCACACCTCCATTACTGAACACTGATCTCAGTGTTACTGAGCGGTTCAAATCTCATCCTCAAGACGAGGCCCATTGCCCATTGCCGAGGCCTTTCTGGCCTGAAGTCTGAAGTGGAATTAAGCAATGGCTGAAAAAGAGACAAAATATGGCTGCGAAGAAAAAGAATCAACCCCAAAGGCTGTGAAAAATGCATCCATCGTGACAGACGATGAATTAGACTCCTTATTAGATGGTAAAACGAGTTCTAACTTTACTATTTTTGCGTGCATGCAGTAACACGCCCCCGCCCGGTACTTAGATGAAATAAAGTCCATGCCAGCCAATACACGAAAAGCAATAGAAATACAATATGACTAATTTTTTTTGCTCGAGCTCTACGCCAGAGATGCAGGGCCGGATGCAATGCAACTGCATGGAATGAAAGGTGCTTTTGACATCCAACACTCCCCCTAAAAGCACCTTTGGCGCATACTTGTTTCTATATTTGTATTTGGTATAAATTTGTATGTAGTGGAATTATAATTATATGAACTGAACTGAACTGATACTGATCAATAGGCCTAGTTGGAAAAAAGCTTGTGGTTGTAAACTTTGGTTCTCCTTCAGACTAGAGTAATCACACACAAGAGCTCAACTATCACAATTTTTTCTAGATGCCTTGAAAGATTTCTCAAAACCAGAGCTTGCAGTTGCCTCATCAGATAACAATGTCAAAGAGGCCACATCTACATCTTCTAAAAACTTTCAAGAAGGACAACAAGCCTTTGATGAAAAAGATTTTGAAAACTTTTTCACAGAAGAAGGATTAGCCAAAATGACAGAAGAACTCTCAAAAGCATTTGGAGATCTCCCAAACATGAATTTTGACCTTCTGAAAGAAATGGGTGGCAGCACTTCTGATCAAAATGATGAAAAGGAAGGTATAAAACACTGAACAATGGATTTTCTATTTACGGTGTCGATTCTCTAGATTGGAGCTCTATTACATAAATGGCTTTTTCAAAATTTTTTACCCAGCTGTTCTGCTCCAATTACAGTAACATTTACATTATATTTATTAAAAATATAACACTTTTTACCTAATAGATAATTATCTGCATGTTTATCACAGCACTATTCCATGTAAATGGGTAAGAATAGGTGCTCATATCAAGCTTAAGAAAAAGAAGTTGCATGAAATAAGATAGATAGCTCTTTATTTTGAGAAATATACATTGCAGCCTAAATGATATCATACCTCTCAGACTAAACAAATGCCTTTAATGAAGGATTTGATAACTGCAGCAAAAGTAAAATCAAAACTAGACTGCTTCATAGTAACTGATGTGGTTGATTTATTAAATCAGAGGTTAATTTCACCACAAAATAGTTTTACGCTTGCCATAACTGGTGTGTTTTCGAATTTTGCGAAACTCTTTTTTCATGCTTAATAACTGTTTTAATTTTCCTTCAAGGATTGGCTATGGGAAAGAGCTTAGAAGAAAACCTTGAAAATGCTTGGAAATCAATGGCTCAAAATCTAAAAGATACTAAGGTAGGTTCTACTATATGATGCACCAAAACAGTTCCACCAGGTCTCAAGTTCTCTCTTGCATTCCAGATACCTTTTTTTACTCATCTCTTCTAACTTTAACCGTGTGAAAACTGCAATATGTAAATGGTTTGCTATTCACTTTCCTTTCAGTGTATTTCTGGTATGCAATTCTCTGATATCTGCTCCTTGTGTATAATTTAGGCAGTGTTTACCTTGTTCCACAAAATCTGAGATGCACAAGGCAATTTTAAGCAGATTTCAATTAAAAATTTTATGCCTGCAAGAAAAAAGGAAATTTTCCAATGTGCTTGTGTGATTCAATGTAAATTGAGGTGTAATTTTTGGCCAAAGCTTCTTGTCATATACTATTGGCAAATCAATTTTTACTGAGTTCCTAGTCGTTATCAAAATAATGTTTCAGATGAAACAGCTTTAAAATGAGGATATTTCCCAAAAGAGCAGTCATGAGATAATGAAGATCAATGATAGTCCATTGACAAGAAGTTCCTGTAGAAATTCTCAGCATAAATCTTGTGTCTGCCGAAACCATGAATTAATGAACTTTTCAGTATTCATTTTATTAACCATCTTACATAACAATCGGCTTTCTGTAAGCATGACTAGTTCAAAATGTTTATGACTAAAGGTCTTCAATGGCACATAAATATTCAATTCAGAAAGTTTCCTTTCATTCTTCCAGCATGCTGTACTAGCTTATTTAACCTGTTGTCATCTTAGCTGAGGCAAAGCACCAGTCAACTCTCTTATGACATTTACATCTAATACTATCTATACTTTGATTGTTTACAATACTTGGGTTATTGCTGAGTTTCGAAGTCAGAAAATTTTAAAGAAATCAAGAGACCACGCAATCCTCTCATTGATTCTTTGCGTATTTCAAATTTCGAGAAAAAACGGCAGCGAAACGGTCGTCAATGCTGCTCAAAATATGAAACTTTGGATAACGACTGAATGAAAAGACGAGATCGTTCAAAGAGCAACGTTTTGTCAACTTAACTTTGAGAACGTTGCAATATCGTTAAATCAATGGTGTACGCGAAGGTTGGTTTCACGTTGCCAGAACAAAACCTCAATAATCTTACGTCATTACACATTTTTGATATAAGATAACAACAATTCTCGAGCTCAGATGTTAAGAAGACAATTTCATTGCAACTGTTGTATTTTTTCAAGTGTTTCAGGGAGCAATTTGGCCCAACGTACAGATTGTACACTAACTTCAGCGTTGATCTGATGTTGATAATGAAAATTGCTATTAACAATCCGCTTTTGATGTCTTCCTGAAACGTTGATACAATGTTGTAGGCTGTTAGGTTGACGGTGAAGCCGTGTTTTAACAAAATATGAACGTTAAATCAACTTTAATTGTTCAATGGCTCTTACAAATGACAAAGAAAAAATCAATGTCAAACAATAATTTAATGCAAGTGTTAGGGGGTGAGGAGGAAGGCCCTTTAACGGCATTTTTCAAGGAGGTTAGCCATGAAAATCCTGCTGAGTGAAACCTTTTATTTAATTATAAATTAAGTTCTGACGTGAGAGGAGATTTTTTTAACATCATAGCTATACTGAATAATAGACAAAGTAAGAGTTGGATGGGTTATCTCTACAACTGGTTTTTTTCCAATCAACCTTTCAAAACCATTTTCCATTATCATTTACGTTGCTTTTCGATTTCATTTCATAATGTCAAAAATGTTTATTCTTTCTAGCCAGTAAAATTTGTGGAAAACTAATTACGAATAAAATATTTAGATGCCTGTTCATACTTGATGGCTTCGTAGGATTTGCTTAAGATATCCAGGTGGAGATATTTTGTAATTTAATAACATTTAATTACCCTAAATATTAAATTCCATGAAGGCTTTCTATTAAAAAAATGAAAATTGGTATTCAATTGAATAGCGCGAATTCTGAACAAACAGTAAATATCTTTTATGAAACGTGAAAGAGAGTTTCCAATTTTTCTGTCTGGGCCTATTTCATTTAATTAGTAAACAGCGAGTAGAAAAAGTCGCTAATAGCTAGAACACAAAATTCAATGTTGAGATTTGGCATGCATACAAGGAAGGCATAGTGCTGCATATTCATGTATTTCTACCAGAAACAGGACCGTCGCGACCCATTGTAACTAGAAGGGGTGTAGGTATGGCTAGGCAAGGTTGGTATGGCAAACTCCATAGAGTGTGGGCCTAGATCCACCAAAGGTTTTGTTCACAGATTGCAATTTTGCTCGAAATTGGCCGAGGCAAACCTAAGTAATAAGGAATGAGCTGGATGACAAAACTGTAAAATTTACCGACAACAGCAGCTTACAGCCAAAGATTTGCCGACAGAGCCTTTTTCAGGAGGGGGTGCGACACCCCCACGCCCCTGACCAGAAAGTATTATAATCCTGGAGATAGATTCTAGTTCTCATGTCATCGTAAAAGATGTGTGGGTTAATGTAATTGTATTGCTATGCTTGGATAAAAAAATGTTGTTTAGTAGGCCATTGAATAATTGAGAGTAACCTGGGAATATATAAAGTTCCCTTCCTATTTGCAATTTTTATTCAATGATTTCAATCACATTCGACCGTCTGCAGGTCATTTCCGAGAAACGAAACTGGAATTCGTCGCTCACGATTTCTGGCTTTAGACTCGAGGAGTCTCGCGAAATTAATCATCGCAGAGACAGGGAAAATTTCCTGCTTAGTTTTCTGTCATTCTGTCTTGCGAGCAGTTGTTCAGCTATTGTATTTGAAAAAATGGTACAATCAACAAAGGTAGATAAAAGTACAGTGTGCCGATTTTGTGTGTAAACAGTAGGTAGGAACTGTGAAAAGCGATTGTCTGTGGATGCTGGTGGAAATTCTTGTTTCAGTTGTTTCCATCCATGACTCATATCTAATGGTCCTATGAAAGCTATCATTAGGCTTGCTTGAAAATCGCCATTGATAATAGTCCACGAGGATGATAAATCATTTAGTCTATGTTGGCGGAGCATTGCGTAAAACAGTCCAACAAAAAATTGCTTTTTATAAAAGGAACGTACGTGGGCTTGTGCTGTTTTCGGTTCAGATTGCTATATGCGGTTTTCTTAAACAAGAAGAATGGAGTTAATTTGGTTTCATCCTTAAAATTATTCCTTCAGATTATTTCTCTCTCTGTTTTGGGTTTCGACATTTCCACACTATGTATTTCGCAATTCTCGCTTAATATTTTCAGAATCTTTTAAGAACCCATTAATTTTCTATTTAGGGGCCTGCGCCAGTTTCTGAATAAATGGCTTTATATTTAAGAAACAAGCTGATGTCCCTACTTTGAAATAATTTAATGAAATGACAGCATCAATGTGTTTAGGCTATAGCTGCGATCGCTGCTGTCTTTGCAAGAGGAGAATTGAGAAAGAGAAAAAAAGTGAGAAAAATCTCCCACGTAACTCCAGCCTGCCTTTCCTGATAACTGTTTCCCAAGGGGGCTACCCTGTATCTCATGGGGGCAAAATGATTTTGAGGTAAGGAACGATTATATATAGTTACAAAACAGTTTAAAAACATCAGGCCTATCCTTTAATCTATTGCTCAGATTTCCCAAAAACTTCAACACAATTTGATTTTTGTTCCATTGAGATTCCCCAGCCCCTCTATGAACATCAAACTCTACTTCCAAGACTTGAAATCAAATATTAATTCAGGACTATTTAGATTATTTAGATTAATGCGGATAGAATTACCCTCATACTGTATAAGGAATTATCTTTAAAAGGCCTGTTAAACGACGCTTAAGAATCGTAAGATAAGCATAGATTTTGTATGCAAACAATGGAAATGGGAGTGTTAAAGATGCTATGGTCACATGAGGGCTCTAATTTATCCTGTCAAGCCGAAGTTCCCAACAACAAAAATTTTTTATATATTTTTGCTTATATTCAGTCTCATCGAAATCTTAAATCTGCCGTGTTTGCGAAACCGAGTGATGTATTTTGCTTGTTCATTAGTTATTAATAGCCTTCAGCCGTCTTTACTGTGCTAGCCCCCGTCACAACCAAGTTCTTTGTGTTGCCTGCCATAAAAGGTTGTGTACTTGTTTTCGCTCGCCATATAGCGAATGACATTCCAAGAGGACGTTCACACAATATGGGTGCTCTAAGGTGGTTAATCGGAAAGTTTAGAGGAAGAAAACCTTCGCAAAGAATTCGGTGTATCAAGTTTGGTAAAAGAAACGAGAAAGATAAAAGATCCTACGAGGATGGTGATGAAAAATATGAATTTTTGGAAGTATCCTTCGAAAAATCGTGCAAACAAGATACTTTATATGAGTGCGAAGTAACTGACACTAAACATTCCACAAACTTGAGATATATTGAAGTAAATTCAGGAAGGACACGAGCGGCGACATTGCCTGCTGAAATGCCCAGCCACTATGCATACTTTTTTCACGAACTTATGATCAAAAATGAGGTTGAGATGCGCCCATTTAGAAAAAGTCGACGAGGTGGAATATGCCCAGATAATGTTCACGAGTATTACAGAAGCTGGGACACTAGAAACAATTCGATGTGAAATGCCGTGAGAACCAATGCAGGGCCGAGAGTTGATCAAACTCGTCTGGGAGGCATGGCGTAAGATGACCACACGCACTGATTTAATTGGAGTTTTTACTTTGTATGAATTACTGGAGAAGGCAAATGGTTTCAAAAGTGAAACTAACTTGCAGACGATAATTTTGACATTTATAGTGTAATAACTTGCCAAATCTTTTTAAGGGAATTTATTTGCTTACACGCGGACATTAAAATTTCTATTCTATCGGTGGCTGATAACAATACGTGTTCGAACAGGTCGTCGTTGTTTCGTGTCTGTGAATTATTAACCAAGCGTACTGCTCTCTGGCCGCTGGGCGTCCTCTTAAACCTCTTTAATTCTAAATAATTCTTATCTATTTCCCCATCAACTAAATGTATTCACAAGGTATTCTGTAAAGAACACATCACAGACTACGTAGACCTTACAGGTATTGCAGGTTAAATATTTCTAAAAATCCCAGAGTTATGCAGTTGTTTTAGGCGGTAGCTTAGAATGAACATTAGACACGTCTTCTTGTGTCTTCATAAAATTTAGACAGAAAAATAGACAGTGCATACGTTGTTCAGATATTCAACTCTAAATTTTGATCATCTAAAGTCTGCATCAATTCTTATTGGAATAGAGATCAATGGAAAATCAACCCAAAAACCACCTTGAAAAGTTAGAAGCATTTGAAAATATATATTTTTAGTCTCAGCTTCAATCCCTTTATGCAAAAGTCATTAGATAATCATCCTCTCTGTTGCATTAATTACGTTCATTACGTTAATTTCGTTTATTATCAGTACTTTGGCAAAAGAGCAGTTTTCAACGCCAGCTGCTCCATTTTTTACCTTCGCTAGTTGTCTTTTAATTAATACTCTTAGATGGCTATTTGAAGGCAGAATTTTTTACTACCAGGAGAATTTGTCTATCATGCAGAAAATTCGTTTTTTTAGAAACTGTTTCAGTAAAATTTTGAGTAAGTTGAGAATATCTGAACTTCTCTAGATAGAAATTTGCCCGTTATGAATAAAACCTGCTCTCTGCAGACTCCGTAATTTGTTCAGAGGGGTGGGAGGATTGATGAGTAACATTGGCTAGATTCAAGATGAAGAAACTAACCTAAAATGCAATTTGGTGCGCTCAATAATGATGTATAATTGTACCTACTGCTGTTTTCTCTAACGTGTTCAGTGAATTGAATGAAAACTTACTGCTACATTCGCTATATTGCAAATACCTGTCAAGATTTGATCAAATTTCCAATAATAATGTACAATAGAAGAAGTAAAATAAATTTTAGGAGCACTAAATGGATAGGTAGTTTTTATAAGTCTTGATGATTTTCATTTGGTTTGTAAATCGCATTTTCTTTGTTGTCGCTTCTTCTCAGCATCTGAGCATAATAGCTATTTTATAAAGTTTCTTAATAAAAAATAGAAAGTGTTCGCCAAATGCTTCATTTATGGGGTGCGTGAAACTATGTTTGATTGTGGAAAGGAGGGAGCCAAGAGAAATTTGAACAGGAAGAATCAGTACCGTCGAGAGGGGGGAGAGGAAGGGTAGCTACCCCGGAACGTCGGTAAGCTTTTCATTGATATTCAATCCAGACCACATTTACCAAACCTGCTATTACAAAAGTAATTCGTAATTGGCTAGCCTGGATTTACTGTATAAAAATTAAAAGCAAGTCTAAAAAGGTCAAGTAATAACACTCAAAATGATTACTAATATTTTAACAGGTTAACTTCTTTAGACATAAAACATCTTGCGTCATTGAAGGACCTTTAATCCTACCTTCTTACAATCATTTTAATTAAATATCAGGATTAAAATGTGATAGGATGGATAATAGTTAACTGTAACATGAAATCAAAAGAATTATTAGAGTCAAATATGCTGTTCTTGGACAGCTAAAGATTTTTGATAGTGTATTTTTCGAGTCGGTTGAAAACGCGGACTTCCTTTAGCAAACGACTTTTGCACAACTTCAGGATGGAATTTCGCTAGCGTACTACAAATAAAGGCATTACATCTAGTGTTTTTTGCATATTGACGTCTTTTGAAGTTCTCATTAATGATTTAAAGGGCTCTATTGCTAATTCACGACTTTATCTGGTGACGAACGTCGAATGAAATAATTATGAAATTGTTGAGCGTATTGTTAAGCAGGCAAAATGACTAATTGAACCAACGCACTAACGAATGATGATGAAGGCAATGGCGTTATCTAACGAGGGAACGAGCTAACTGTCAATAAGAATAACAAAATTTCACTAACAGAGCAACAGATAAACAAGAGAACTCAGAGACAGAGGAGCGAGGGAATGCTTAAGTGAAATAACGAACATACTAGAATACAATGATAACTGAAAAAGTACACTAACTAGAATGAAGGAGAACTCACAAAATAAAAATGTACTGCATAGTAAACGTAAATACTACATACTATGTGAGCTATATGGTAAAATCATTAATGAATGAATAGGCTAGCCAACAAACAGATAAAGCAAGAAAATAACGAACAAAGGAGAACCAACCAACAGATGCAGTAACTACAAATGAAGGCACTAATGATGCTTTATACAAATCTGCTAATTAACCATAGATTTTTAAACAAATAGAGGAACAAAGGAAGAAACGAAAGAACGAGCAAATTAATGAATGGATTGATGGACAATCGAACGACTGTTCAATGAATGAACGAACAAATGTACGTACGGACGACGAACGAATAAGTGAACGAACGAACGAGCGAGCGAACGGGCGAACGAACCTTTAGCGAACGAGCGAAAGAGATAACGAACGAATTAACAAACGAACGAACAAACGAACGAACGAACGAACGAACGAACGAACGAACGAACGAACGAACGAACGAACGAACGAAAGAACGAACGAACGAACGAATGAATGAGCAAGTTTACTTGCAAGTGAATTACTTCCTTAAACATTGTATAGCAATTTGTTGTAGCATAGTTACTTTGAATTTTCTAGGAAGAAAGGCCAGATGATTTCCTTGACAAAGAATTTATGAATGCTATGAAAGGTTTGGGTCTTGAAAATGCAGATGCGTCCCCGGATAATTTCATCTCTATGATGCAAGGCATGATGGCGAATTTGTTGTCAAAAGATCTTCTGTATCCGTCTTTGAAAGAAATTCAAATGCGGGTGAGTACCTCAGCTTTCCTGTTTTGTCGCAAATTAGCAATGTTAAAGACTGTTGTTAGCTATTATCAATTGTGTTTTTGGTTTCTCTTATCATGTGGCTCTTTTCCAGTTTGTTGATTCCCGACTTTTTTAATAGAGCTATTATGCTCATTATTACTTAAATTCATTGTGAGTGCCATTACCGAAAACGAATCAATAACTCACAGCGAACTAACAGAAGTAATCTCAATATGAAGAGGAAAATGAAAATGGAGTTGAAAAATGAAATGATTATGGTAGATATCACGAACAATTAAGAGGTAGTTTTCAATTACCTATATGAAACTTTTGGCAGAATATGCTGGCAAATCTCCCTATACCAAAGGTTTATCCCGCACAAACTCAATTAGACCCATGCCATCATGCTAAATTTCAGTGTGGTTAAATTGAATTGCTGGACGCTCAGTCAGTTTTTAGCATCGTGCAAGCAGGGTCAGAAGCAAATATAAGGATTATTTTTTCTAACTTTCCATTTGTTGTTTTGATGTAATCTATAGTCATGTGATTTGTAGTATTTAATGTTTTCTCGGTATTTTTCACGGCGTTGAATAATATTTACATAGTCACCCCAAGCAGCCTTTTCCTGTCATACAATGGGGGGGGGGGGCTTTCTGAGTATTGAACAGTTTGGACAGGCGATAAAGGGAAAAAAGGAAGCTCGTTTCTTGCTTAAACCTATATATTGTTTCCCCTCGATAATTAGAGTAAGGGTGAAACCTATTGAACAAATTCATCCTGCCCAATTTCTTTATCTGGGTGCCAAGTGGAGGAGATGGAAGGAAAAACAAACTTCCTTTCCCCCTATGAACGCGTTTCAAATTTCAATGAAAAACGTAGTTAGTGAACGTTAAGCTCAATTTTTCTGCTCATGAATAAATTACTGCCACGAGGTATTTCTCATCATTTTGGTGTTACTCATTTCATATTCTGTCCTTGTCAATAATTTCGAAAACCGATATAGTAGGGGTCTGGAATACTTTCTATAAAAATTTCTTATTTGCACAGGAATGTAGGCAGTTCGATAGAGACTGATTCTCATCAACCCTCCAAGGACAGGTTGAGAAACAGTGAAATGTTCAAATTACTGTATTACGCATCCAAAGAGCCAGACTCTGAAACCCAACGCTGCGGAATGATTTTAAATCTTCAGGAAATTCAATTTTTATGTCTTAATTTTGCACTAGGTTTATTTGGTTATGATAAATCTTAATATGAAAGAAAAAAGCAAATGAGGTTGAAAAATGAAAATGAATCTGGTAGATATCACGGAGAATGATAATGCAGTTTTAAATTACTAACATGGAGATTTTGATCAAAATTTGTCAATCTTTAACAAATTTTATCCCGTTAACGCCGGAATATATAAGACCCTTGACCAAATTTATCCTGCCAAATTTCTTAATCTGGGTACCAAGTTCAGCAGATGGAAGGAAACATAAATTTGTTTCGCCCCTACGAACGCGATTCAAATTTCAATGAGATGCATATTTAGTGAACGTTAAACTCAATTTTTCTGCTCATGAATTAATTACTGTCACGAGGCTTTTCCCATCATTTTTGTGCTACTCATCTCATATTCTGTCCCTGTCAATAATTTCGAAGCCGGATATAGTAGGGGTCTGCACTACGCACACTTTCTATAAAAAGATCTTATTTGCACAAGAATGTAAGCAGTTCTAGAGACTGATTTTCATCAACCCACACAGGAAAGGTTGAGAAACAGTGAAATATTCAAATTACTGTATTACGCATCCAGACAGTCAGTCTCTCAAACCCAACGCCGCGGAAGGATTTTAAGTCTCAAGGGAATTAAATCTTTATGTCCTAATGTTTTGCTGGGCTTATTTGTATATAATTCATCTTAAAATGAAAAATGAAAAATGAAAATGAAGTTGAAGAAATGAAAACGAATCTGATAGATATCAAGGAGATTACATGGAGATTTTTGTCAATATTTAGCAATCTTTAAATAACATGATCCTTTTAGGGCCGGGGGCATTTATCCCTATGCCAAAGGTATGTTCCGTACTTCTGCCTTTGATAAACCTCAGTTATACTCATGCCATCATGCTAAAATTCAGTTTGGTATTAAATTGAATTGCTAGACGCTCAGTCAGTTTTTTGCAACATGCAGGCAGGGTCAGTAGCAAATCTAGGGCTAAATTTTTCTAAATTCCCATTTGTTAATTTGATATAATCTATAGTTATGTAGTATTTAATATTTTCCTGTTATTTTTACGGCGTTTTATAATATTTGATTGAAGTTCAAAATTACTTGATCATCCACAATTGGCAGAACTTAAAAATTCCACCTGAAAAATTTTCTTCAATGATGCAGCATAATCGTTGTTTAGTTTTTTATATTTCCTCATTTAATCGATAGAATTTAACGTTTTAAAGAAGACAGTTTTTAGCATCGTGCAAACAAGATCTTCGAAAATGTGGAAAAGAAAATGTCCGTCTTCGTGTGAAATGTGTTGACGTATGGTTTCCTCGCAGTTGCCGTGACATTTTGTCCTGTGAAAGTCTTCTTTTATTTTGCTTCATTGGTGATTAATTAGACATAACTGTTTTAATAGCGACGCTTTGACTCTTCTTTCACAGCACCTTTTGAAAGCGTTCCCAGATCCGGTAGCCGGCTCTGCAACCAGCTTCTTTCCTGAGCAACGATCATTTTTTCTTCTATTACAGATAGACTTTTTCCAATTTTTTTTAATAAGAATGAAGTGGCATGCTACGATGATGCACAACAAGCAAATATTTAGTATAGTGAATATTGTGAATCTGCTATTCATTGCGTTGAGTTGCTCCTTTCTACAAAACGTTGGATCTTTGCTTTGCCCATCAGCTTCCTTTTCTTCCTCCTTCGTGTATGTAAAGGAATTCGCTATTATGTTTGAATAACCTAAATGGTTAGAAAGACACAATGAAAGCTCCCAACGTTTCCTAACCTTTTGCCTACGATATATCTGTTTGTAGTATCCGGCATGGTTGGAAGAAAACAAGTCAGAACTCAGCGATGATGAATATACTCGATTCAGCAGACAGCAAGAGTTTGTTGCACGCATTTGTTTTGAGTTCGAGAGCGAGAAGGATGATGATAGTGAAGAGGTAAAGAAAGCTCGAATGGAAAAAATAATGGAGCTAATGCAAAAGGTAAGTCTATTTAGTTACTATGTTTAATCATTGTACTGTGATCCAATAATCGAAGAGAAAGGAAATCTGTTGCAGAAATGTGTATAGGCCACAAGGATAAAGCAAATGACCAATTTAATAAAATAACGGACGAATAACAAGAGCAGAATAAAACAAAGTAATATTATTTACATTGCAGGAATATTTAAAAAGAATAAAAATTAAATACCGGAGCGCAAAAGAGACGATACTTTGATGTCTTGGAGATGAAATAACAAAATACAAAATAAAGTAGAATAGCATAAAATGAAATCCAATATAGTAAAATTGAAAAAAGTTTGACATGAAAACTTGAAATTTTTCTCAAGACTTTTTTCAAAGAGAATTTCACTTCATGACTTTAACCTTCTCTCGTGCGTTTTCATTCATTCGTTAGTTCATTTGTTATCTCGTTCGTTCGTTTTTTCGCTAGTTCATAACTTTCCCTCTCTTAATCGCTTTTAAAAAGAAGTGAAACAGCATCTGTTAAGCAGAGATGGGTAGTAACAATCAAGCACAACCCCTAGGAAGAGCAGCTTTATTACTTTTAATTTACTTTCGTAGCTGATAGAGCATCGTGTCTAAATATTTATTTATACTATGCTATTGTACTATACTATTTATACTATACTATTTATACTATACTATGCTATAACGTCTGCTTCCTATCAGTTTTCACGGTAATTAGGAATCTATATGACGGAGGTTGAACACATGAAGATGACATGGTTTACTATCAACCAATATCCATCTAAAGCAGACAATGGGTCTTGCCAGACAGCGCGCCTTATAGGTTGAGTGAAACTAAAGAGGTACTGAGAACACGTAGAAATCAGTTCTAATTGAAGGAATTGAAGATGTGTGTGTGGGAAAATAACGAGTAAGATACATGACAGGCTCTTAAAGTATATATTTAAGATAGGATTAGTAGAGTTATATTCATGAATAATGAGGAAGGAAGACACGCCGGCAGAACAAAAAAATCACAACATTTGAAAGGCCTTAATCAATAAAAGTGGAAGGAAAACATGAGATTTTGTCATTTTTAATTCTTGTTTTCCAGTCATTTTATTTCTCATTAGTTTACTTTAATCTAATGGCAGATTTATATTTTGGAAGGTTGTACACGACGGTTAAAGTTTAATTTTTATTAATTAGAGATTATAAACTATTTCATATTGAATTTTCCGCTCATTTTAGATGCAAGAATATGGTCAGCCACCTTTGGATGTTCTTGGGCAAGTGGTAAGGATTATCTTGTAACTGACCTAACTAATAAATTTTCACATATACTTCATATATATTTACTATAGTTTTATAAAGTTGCATATAATATATTCCATATACGTTACATAGAAAGGCATCGTGTATAGGCAATTTTGTGCTGGTAAATTTTATCATCCACTTTGATATCAATATTTATTATATATTAAATATTCTATGCAATAGAAAATGGCAGAAAGGTATTTAATTCAATGCCGGTCTTTGCGATGACACCTGGGCTAGCCTTTCACTCCCGGTGTTAATGCAACTATACACTAAAAACTAATCTATTTTGCCAGTTTTCAAGGGGGTACTAAAACTGTGAATGTTAGAGCAAATACGCCTTGCAAATATGTTTAAGTGGATATACTGAAAGCAACAACCCCCGTCAAAAATGATCTATTCTCGTTGAAGACCATTAGGCCTTATGACCCACACAGGGGTGAAGGGGTTGATATTGGTTTCTTTAAGAATTGGGCCAAGGCTGATTGCACATCGTCGGCCTCGATGATTTCGATGATAGCTGGTTTTATCCGTATAGTGACACAACGAATACAAACATAACGTACTTTGATTAACCTTTCTTATGGCAATTTGCTGTCATAAAACGGGGGCTTCGCCTATGATGATGACGGTTAGTGGTGCAGGGCAGCGCCATTGTCGTGAAGTCCTGTTGATCGATGACACAGCATATCTATGATGGCCGCAAAAGCGACTGATTTCTTCGGACACGCTGAAATACTTATATCTCTGTTTCTTTCTGTTTTAGGAAGGAGAAGAAACTTTTGGAAAACCAAATTTTGGCTCTCCAGAACAATGTGTGTGCATGTAAAATAGAATTTATCCGAGGCATCTGGAGACGGTCCTGCAACTTTCAAATGGCTGGGTCTACCCCGTAGGCTAGCTGGATCTCTTAAAAGCCCAGTTCTTTGAAGATCACTCCGATTTAATTTGATAATTGTGATGACGATTGTCGGGCTGGTTCAATTGGACTTCAAATTAGAAGTGCTGTCATCCATGACTCAAGCCAAGACCACAAAAACGTGCATCATGGACCGTCAACGTATTAAACTGGACAGATCTCGTGACTGTGAGGGCCCTTCCCATGCCAGAATCGTGGTATTGAATTTAATTCGGCATGTTCAGAATCGCAATAGGAATCAGCGTAGTCTTCTTTTGATTGAATTCCATCTTAATGACCGGCCTTAACAGTTCAACGAAATGATACATTTATAAAATTAAGTTCTTTACGGGCGTCAGTATGAAGATCTGCGCCTCTAATATCCATGGCGTGTCTTCTAATTCTTCTTGGCTATCTGAACTTTTCTTTACGTAATGCGAATAGATCGCATTGGTAGAGGCAAGTGACATCCCAAGGGGATGGCGTCCTCAGCCAAACAAACTGGAGTCAATCCAGGCAGCTTCAATTAAATGCAAAATTCCCTATCTGCCAGTAATTTTTACTTATAAACTATTTCAAATTCAGCAATTATGAGGGGGTAATTTATTGCTATTTTTGAGCCGCTTTCTAGCAAATAGAGTTCTTGCATTTTCGACGCAGGATAAATCCTCTGAATGTGAACGATTTTTGTAGAAGCTGATCGTTATATGTGTAAATATTAATCTATTTAATCAGAATTTTTATCGTTTCAAATGGTTTGTTAGTTTCTAGGGCAATTAATGTATTAGTCTTCCACTTCAAGCAGAAATGCTCCAGTTTTCAACCAGTTTTATTCTTTGTTATCAGTTGCAAAAATTTCAGGGTTATATTTGGAGCGGCTCTGCCCCCAAAATTCCGACAAAAATATACTTCAGAAACCGAGTGCATAGATTCCTTCTTTCTCCGTTCCTGTATTTCTCCCTTAATATATATTCTCTCTAACAATGTCGTGTCGTTAGCATTTGAGCTTGCAGAAAGCACTAGAAATTGAGAAAAAGAAACTGATTCCTGGCCCTTGAATTTCTCGCCTTGTCCAATGAGGGTCTCAAAAACTAAACTTTCATAACTTTACATTTTCTATCCTGAAATTCCAGGTGTCTCTAGCTTGGGACGCTGGGCAGCGGACTTAGACGCTAATAACCTCGTTTCTGTCAGTTCATTGGTAGGGAATTAATTGATCTTCTTACGTAAGAAAGAAAAAAATATTTGTGTTGTCCATTAACAGCTGCCGTTGTTATCTTAATGATTCTTATCCAAGACTCTCCTTACCTTTAATATTGAGACCGACAACCATGTTCGCAAACTGCTTACCTTGAAAATTGGACATTCTAACTCATTGTCGGATTTTTTTGCTTAAGTTTTTTTAATCAAGCAAAGTAAGCGTATCATGAAAGTATTTATGAACGTGTTTTTTTCAGCTTTCGAGTGTATCTATTTGCAAAATAGGCCTTTCTATTATTTAATAGACAAACTTGATTGATGTTTTTCGAAAACATGTTAGAAATGTATGGGCTAGGAATCATTAAGACTTCGCTAATGATCAACAGACAATGTATTATAAATCGGCAGAACGTTGAATGTTGTATTCCAAGTTGCACAAGACTACGTGCACACGACAGACTAAGCAGAATAACATTTAAAGAGGCTGTTAACCCCCTTGGCTAAGGCTGCTGAAGATTTCATAGTGTTGCCGGGCTAATGCCCCGAAAACGAACCATGATTGACCAAAATGACTTATTAGGGACTCCAAGGAGACTTCGAAAGTGGAGGGGCAAAACTTCGATGCAAGAAAACAACCTTGTCAAAGCATGATGAGCTGCCCTTAACAACTTATTCAAAGATCTCCACTTCATAAAAATGTTTACGATTTAAGTCTCACACAATGAAAACGATTATTTTAACATGTGCAAATGGTGCATTCAATTAACTCCAACGAAAAAGTGGAGGGTCCATGCCCCCCCTTGTCATCGGAGGCCCTGCTTATGCCGCATTGGTGTCCGTTGCTTTCGAAGTAGCCTACCATAAGAACTCAAGCTTCCTTAATCGTGTATCTTGTATCCTGTATCTTCTAAAAACCTTTCTTATGAAGAATAATCCTACATGGTATCTAGCACCCAAAATAATGGGTTGCCAAAACTTGTTCTGATAATGCTGATTGACTTCTGTAATTGTATCTGTATGGTACTGAGCCTGAGCTGCCTTTTACTATCAAGTATAGACGCTAAGAGTTGTTGTGTATAACACAAAAGCACCTATCATAAATAAGAACAAAGCAGGGTACTGCAGCAAGACGTTCTTGTTGACCATATCGAGGCTGTTCTTAAAAAGACATGTCACGTGGTTGTGATTTCTTCGAAGCAAAATGGAGGAAAGGGACAACAAGGAGAAAGATAAGCAGCGTTCTGTTAATAGCAGATCAGCCTGGATTTCACTCCAAACAGGGTTTAGTAAATTTTTAGATTACACTGACAAGTTTTTTGATATAGAAAATCATAGATTTGTCGTAGGTCTAAATTCTGGCATAGTTGCAGCCGTCATAACGACCTCCTACAGGCATCCAGTACTGGCCCTTGGAGCACGAGTTTTGTTACCACCAGTTTGTGGAATAACCGCTGCAAAGAGTTGGGAATGTCTGATAACAAAAAAGCTCGAGAATAAGGAGCTAGAATGTTCAGTGTGCACAAATATACGTGGCCTTACTATAGCAATAGCTTCTGCTTCGATTCTACCTTTGTGCATTGGTGGTTTTATTATAGCCCGTCGTTCACATGGACTGCTTGCTAAAGCGGAAAAGTTTACTGGGAATTTTTCGGACAATCTGATACAAAGGCCAATTTTGGTGGCAGTAGTTTTGGCACAGGGTGCTGTAGGATGGATAATGGCAAGCAGAGAATTTGAACAGACTCTTATAAAGAGGCTTTTTAGCGATAACTGATGTTTTCTTGGGTTCTCTTTATTTTCATTATTTTATTGAACAGCTGCCCCCTTCGCAAATCTTACCAACATAGATCAGTTTGAATTTGCATGCCCTGGCCTTGCCAGAAGTGTCAGTTTTTATTGTAAACTTATTGCTCATCATTTTAACTATAAACATTCATCACTATCAAATTATCAGAAAATGTTAATTGATTAAGCATTCCAACATGGCTACTACAAAAGTGCATAGATGAAGTATTTGCAGAGTAATTGATTTCATTTGCAGATTGATTCCATAGTTTTATTATTACTATTACCGTTCTCCTGTAAACCCAAGATTGTCAATAACAAATTACCTTATAGTAATTATGCGATTTATGATTGTACTGTATGTTAGTTTGAATGAAAATTTCCTTATTTGCGTGTTCAAGAGAGTATTCCTTTATATTTAGTACCTTCACTTGCTAAATAGTACATGCATTTAATTTGTTTGTTACAATAACAATCAATATTTGTTTTAGTAATAAATGTCTCTCAAATCCAATAACAGGCTGGCCTCCTTTTTTGTTTGGATTTCCAAAACATGTGATCCTATTTTTCCAATTCCTGCCACAGTTTTCGTGAGTTTTCATCTGTTTCGTCATGAAATGGGTACCACTTTGTATTCATCCATGCCAGTCAATTTGATCCATACCTTAGTAGCTTGAGAAACTGTCAAGAAATTGAATATCAACTGAATGTTTAAATGTTAATCATACATTACCCAGTTGACATAAAAGCCACAAATTGTGGTACCTTTTTAAAGGTGATATTTTTTAAAACCATCATTTTTGGACAATCAATAGCAGGTTGTGAAGATAGATTTGTCACCGGGGCAAGGAAAGAGTTTGTGTAATGCATTATAACTAAGTATATAAAATATTGTATTGTATACTCATTTGACACTCTTTAAGTCAATTAACAAGTTATAAAACATGTTTTGACCTTCCGATCCTTATCAGTTGACGCCATATTCAATAGCAGGTCACATTGATACAAATGCCAGCTCACACTTTGGACCAAGCATTCAATCTGCAAATTAGTTAATTGATACATTATACAGGATAAAAATGTGTTAAGGTCCAATTATTTAATTATTCTTTGTGAGGCCAAGGAAGGGAGGCAAGACCAATGAAGTACATGGTGGTGTAGGTGCAATGATTTTAAAATTATGCTTTAAAATCGGTACATTATGATATTGCTTCAGATGCTTTGCTATGTCTCTGCTTGCTGTGGAAGCTGTCATTGACATTAAGTTAAGTAAAGATAATGTGTACCCTAGATCATCAATTAATTTGACGATTATAATGTAAAAGGTACGAAGGTAGCGAAGATAAATCGAGAGAACTTATTGAAAAAAGCCATTTAGACATGGTTAAGTAGAACAATATTTCCACAAGATTTAATTCGCTCAAGTTTTTATGAAGCGTAGATTTTGATATTATTTGTGATATACAGTTCATCAAGCTGTGGCGTAGAAATATTTTTACATCACAGTGTAGCCTCAACCTTTCAAGTCTTGATGCTACCTTATCTAAAAAAAACCATCTTGTGTATTGTTGTTTGTAATCGTGGAGAGGGTACTGTGAAGGAGCGTCTTGGTTTCTATATCTCCTTGGTAACCAGTGAAGCCAATGGCGCTGCATTCGCGACAACGTGTAACAAACAAGAAGGAAATGCCCTTTGCTGAACGTCAATAGTAGCTATTACCAAAGTATGATACAATCGAGATGAAGAGGTGAAACTGCTTCAATCTTTCTCGTACGCTAATGCAAGGAATCGTATTTATCAACAAAAGATTCGTTGAAGTCATAATGTAAATGCTGACAGAAATCACATGGTTGTTGAACTTCAGTGTAACCCAATGCCAACATTACAGGAGAAATCAACGTCAACTGTTAAAGAGGGGCAGTGCATTCAAATCGAAGATGAAAGTACTCAAACTTGGTCAGATGGTTCAGTTTATAAAGGATTCTTTAAAGATGGAAGGAGGCACGGAAAGGGAGAAGAGAGATGGCCAAATGGTGAAGTGAGTTTTTACTTCCTGCTATAAAACGATCGATTGGCAAGGATACTGTCTACAGAATATCGTGTTCTTCATTGCCCTCTTATCAGCGAATAAGTCAATTGATCAGTTGATTATTTATTCACAAATCAGAAAGCTATTCAATCGATTCATATCTGGTCGTAGAAGTTTTCCAAATGTCTTTCATCGTTACCTTTTGCGACTGAATATTGATTTTTTTGGAAACAGGGGGAATTTAGTTGTTTCACTAACAAGAAAGCGTAAAGATAATTTTTTCAATCTTCATTTTACGAGAGAAGTTAACTTGCAGTTAATCTCAGGGCGACTGAAAATTGGAAATTATTTAGGGGAATATCCACCACTTTTTGTGAAATTATAATCAATGTTTGCAAAGTTTAGATTACTAAATTAAAATCTGCTGTTTTACACAAAATTATACCATAAAACAATTTAATTGACAGACTTTTTTTCAGGAACAGTAATACCATTTTAAATACACATATTGAAATTCTTTTCAGACTTAGATTCATTGTTATTGCTGAAATAAAAATCATGAATTTAATTTTTGTTATCATTATTAAGGTATACATTGGTAAATTTTTAAATGACAAGAAGGAAGGAGAAGGAGTTTATTACTGGCCAGATGGCTCCAAGTTTATAGGCAGTTTCAAAGCAGACAAAAGGAATGGATTTGGAAGGCATGAGTACAAAAATGGCAGCTTCTTTGAGGTTCGATCTTTGTCAATTTTTTATTTACATGTTGCCAATCATGTAATTTACACCATTTATGTTTTAAACATAATTGGATGTTTTGCATAAATTTCACAGAAAATGTGTTAACAGGTAAACATTCTTGTCCTCAATTGTTTTCTAAGGTTTACTTATCATTAATATTTGATAAATCAATTTTTGTTCATCCCACATGAATTATTCATGCTTTTAAATCTCAATGCGAATCATTCTTCCAATAGGAGGTCACTAGGTTTGAGAAACAAAAACCTCAAAATTAAATTTTTTGAAAAGAATGTTGTATCAAAAAGGAATTTGACATTTTTATCAAAGAAGCATTCAATTTAGACTTGAGTGTTCATGTTTCTTAAATGCAGGCTTATATTTCTGATTTTGATCATATCCTATAGGCAGGAAATCATGTGAGCTTTGGAGATAATGCTCCCACTTTTTCACAATAGCTGGAAAAGTCTTAAAAGAAACAATGGGTGGTTAGGAAATTTAATATGTAGTCAGAAGATGTTATGTTATCTCATATTTTGCCCAATTACTTGGAAATTTCATTTTTGCCAAACTACTTAGATATAAGGTGATAAAATCCCCTTCCAGGCATCATTATCATAAAGGAGGGCAGCTGTGGAGCTGGACCCCTATTTTCAAATTTGATGATGCATTTTGGAAGCTAAGGAGAAGCCCCTTTGCAGTATGTTCCATTGCTCCACTTAAATGCTTTCAAATATAGCATTTTAATAATAAGTGCAATTTGAATGTATGATTTTATAATGAAAAAAAAGGAATGTCCAAAATGATATGATTTTTGTCAAATGCAAAGATTCCTGTCAATGAGGAGCACTTTGCTGTGGCAAAAAAACAAGATGATAAATAAAATAATTGAATAAATAGTTAAATATTGATGCAAATAAGCTAATATGGGGCTTCTGCAAAGTAAAAAAAAATTAAGAATTGTTTATGATTCTTGTTACATGTTTTCTGGTATTAACATGCCAATTATAGCAAATAAGGCTGATTATGTATAAAAACTGTTTGGCCAATTATAAGCTTGTTCAAGTATTTTGGGGTGTTTCTGTTCTCCTTCTCCCTTAATGTGCCATTTGCCTTTGATTTATGGCTAAAAGTTCTTTAGATTTTTAGCGTTTTCGAAATTTTGACAAAGGCCATTGCATGACGAAATGTATAACATGAAGCAATTAATATATATCAGCTGTTCACCAGCGTTGGAAATTCACGTTGCCATGAGGGGGCAAAGTTTGAGATATCAACCAAAAGAAGCTTATAAAAAGCTTTTGGTAATTATGTAATCGCAGTTACGCAGCCAAGGCATAAATGTTTCATGAGGTTTCTGCTTCTGCAGCTCTGCAAACAATGTTGGAAATGTTTCTCCATGCTACACGGTCTTGCGCTTTTAATCTTATTTGCTCAAGGTCTTCTTTTTTCCTCATTTATGATATCGGAAACGACATTTCCGTTAATCTCGCTCTTGCAATATCTTTGTTTAATATTGTAACAATAGACGTCTGCCTCTGAAACCTTTTTCTGATCTCTCAAAGTAGAGTTTCATCGCCCTTATTGCTGGTGTGTTGTTAGATAAGCGTAATATATGGCCAAACAATTTCCATCTACCTTTCAGGATATCAAGTGAAATTGATAGTTCTTCGCGTCTTTTATACAAGTTTTGATTGGAAATCTTGTTAGGATAATTGGTAATTGTATGGGCAAAAGTCTTAAGATCAAGAGCGTTAATAGGCTATAGTATGGGAACATAATGCATAGATATTTTGAATCTAAATCGACCCCTAGCCAAGGCTGTGCTACTGGATCTATGCCATGCATGGTTATTTAACTTGTTAGCACACCCTTTTGACGTTGTTAAAACTGTAGTTGGTGTTTTTTTCGTAATTTTAGGGGATATACCAGAACGACATCAGAGATGGACCAGGAATATTTACTTACAATGACAACGAGGTTCAAGATGTTGGGATCTGGTTGAACGAAAAAATTCACAGAATATGCACAAGGCTAAAAGAGTCTTTTACATACGGACAATATTCACGACACGCCATCAACGCTGTTTCAAGAGAAATAGTCAGCTCGGATGAGCGAAAACGCAATGAAAAGAACACAGAAAAACAAAAGCCGGTGTGGGAGGCAAGTCCAAACGTTAATTTCACTGTTCCGCATGATTTTAATTTTAATGATATCGTTTGTTGCGTTAGACAATCGTTCAAGCCTAAAGGAAACTTGGAGAGGCTTTCGGAGAAGTTCATTCAAACAGCGATGGAAGGAGATGTCCTAAAGATTGCTGAAATATTACGTAAAGGCGATATTCATCCAGATGTTACAGATTCCACTGGCTTCAGTGCCATGCTGGCAGCGGCTGTGAGTAGGCCTTTCTTGTCTTAAACATATGAATAAATATATAACCTGTGGCACGGATACTCTGTTTCGTATATGCTGTACTAATAAACATTAAGGCTAGGCAACAACTACTTCAAATGGTGCAATTCACGGAGGGAAAAGGAACAAGGTAGTCGAGCTTTCTTTACAAGCAGCACTTACAATATATCCAACTAAACTTGCAATATATTATAACTGCACATTTTTTATGCGGCATGATTTTGTTTTGCAAAAAAACTGTTTTGCACACACCAAGAAGGAGATAATCAAGAAAATTTCAAATAATAAAATCATCTTTTAGTCAAAGTTTTAAGACCCTCATTGAAGGTTTTTTTTAAGTGGGTTTTCTCGTTTTTTAACAGAGTATCAGGCCATAAGCCAGATCATAGACTAGATGCTTTTGATGAAGCATTTTCTAAGGAAGAAAATTTTGCTAGTGATTGCACCACAGTCAGTGTGTTGTTAATACAGTTTTATCTTCATCATGAAAATCCACAGGTCAATTGTCATGCAGATGTTATAAACTGTCTGTTGGATTTTGGTGCCAATGTCAACATATTAAACACAGAAGGCCTGTCTCCACTGGCTGCTTGCTACGTCCTTCAATACACTAAACAAGATTTCATTGAGAACACAGCAGAGGCTATATCAAAGGAGAACACATTCAATAGCATTGAATGGGACAAGCAGCGAGGCAGCATGATTCATCGCAATGATCGAAAAGCTATTTTATCAATGTATGGAACGTCCCGTTCACAGAGCAACGAGCGCCTTCGAGGAAAAGACGGTCGCAATGTGTCATCAAAATCAACTCGAGGTATTGTAAATGAATTTGTTATTAAAGAGACTCTATACCCTTGAAGTGTCTGTGAAGAATCCTTTGAGAATGAGGCAATTATGGTGCACTCTACTGAACGGTAATAACGAGTTTGATGGATCCATAAATCGAGAATGCTAGAAAGATTTTATAGGAAAATATTACCATATGCCTTTGCCTCGTACCGCAGGATTGTTCACAAGGGTATAGTTTCCCTTTTATTTTATTTTTTGTTGGCCTTGTCGAATTGGCAACAGGCATGCCTAATCGACTGCAATGCAAAGGGACTGAGCCATGAAGAATGTGGGAAAACCGCTAAACCAGCTTTTAGAAAAACAGCCTTATCAAAAATACTTCAGCTTTTTACTGCAGACAAGAGGGGGAGAGGGCGTAGTTTCTCCCTGCGATTGATTGACATGATTGATTGACAATTCCTGATGGAAACTAAGTTGTCCATATCTTTGGCTCTAAAGAATTATATCTTCACGTAGTGACGCATTGAACGAGGGACCCGCTACTTTAGCATATGCAAAAAATGCTTTCAAATCATGCCAACGAGGCGGGCCATGCCCCCCAACGCTCACCCCCTGTCGTTGTGTCGAGTGCGATTTAAGATAAGCTGCTTGACCAATGCATACAGGTGCTTAATTTGTTGATTTAACTTAGGACTTTTGAATGGACAATATATAGCTATATATACTTTTTGATTTTTCTCAAGTCACTCTTTTCCCTTTCCTTAAGGTTCTATCATTAATGGAGAGTCGGTAGGACAAGAGACACCGCTGGATGACGAGGAAAGAGAGCAGGATAATGTGGTAGAAGATTGGAAATTGACGTATTATCAAAGAACTCTAAGTAGAAATGACAAGCTGGATGCTATAAATCGCAATTTTAGTAAATTAAAAGGGAAGCCTCATGATTTTGAAAACAGTATCGAAGACCTTGAACCAGCTCCTTTGTCAATCTTGGCTGCAGAGAGAATCGCCGAGGAGGCTGAAAAAAAGGGAAATATAACTGCTAAAAAGTGCACTTTATCTGAAGCAAGCATCTATTGCGGCGAAGACAGTTTTGGACATGCGCCTAAAGTTGAAATCTCTGTGGATGATACAAAACAACGCCTTTTGAACGCTGAGAGGTTTGTATTGCATTTTGCCTATAAGAATAAACTCAACTCATTTAAGAGCCGAGACCTGGTCATTTTCAGAACAGATATGAAAACAATGGAACTATTCGTGTCCTTTTCTAGTTGCTTTAGTGTTGTGTCTGATTATCGTTAAATCAAAGTGAAGTAAATGCAAAGTTCCTCTTCTTCGCTGGCCTGACTCCGGTTCGTTTAATCCAACTTTTGGCGCTAATGAGCCATGTTTACCAGTGCGAGCTAGTGAAATCAATTTTTTCGAATTTCATTTAGAAATGCAGTATTTTGAATCCAGAGTTAGTCTTTTCTAGCCTAGTTCAGTATTTCATTTTGGTGCCTAAACAGCAATGCTTAACAGAAAATCTCGATCGACACTATGTCATACAGTGTGCTGACTCGTACTTCATGATTTCGTTGTTCTTTCTACAGAAAACCTCATCTAAAATCGACCATCAGCCTGTTATTAGAACGTGGTGCTAACCCAAATGCCTCTTCATTGCCTATGCCAGTTCTATTCTTTGCTGTCAAAGCTGCTGATATCAAAGCATGTGAAGCATTGCTGTCAAAGGGAGCAGATACATCAATACGACTAGATTCAAAGGTATATTTAATAGCAATCTGTCTCGACATTGATTGATTATGAGAACAAAGGGTTTTTTATTGTTCCCAGTCCCCCTTTAGGACTCCACCATATTTTTTACAATGCAATGAATTATAAATCAGGGGGTTTGGAAAAAATGAAAAATCTCTTTGTTCTCTTCTGTGCAAATCTGTCCATTTCCCATACTTTGGGATAAAGACTAGTCTGGCGTCGGAATCCTGTATTCTTTTTGCCCTCTGTCTGGTGTTTCAGGCTGAGACTGCATCAGTAATAAGGGATAATGCTAACAACAAGCTGTTGGCTGCAGTTTCAGTATGTTTCTTCAATTGATTAAGAAAGGTTTAAGATTTTTCTCCTGCTGCGTCTCAACACCGCGATTTAATCGTAGACAGCTGCTTTGAACTCATATATTCTCTAGAAGCTTTTACTTTGTTGAAAGGAACACGTATAAGTCTTTAAAATGAACGTTAAATTGCTTTATTGCTCTTTCTTATAATGATAGAGAAACAGAGCGCAGCAGGTTCAATGCTAAACCAACATTGCTATTAAAAAAGGTACGATATAAATGATGACTCGCTACGTGCTCCGGCCTAGATGATACAGGAAGGACATTAAAATCTAGACATAATGGTTGAGTGTCGTACAAGACTGAGGTCCTGAGAACTTGGCTACAATTCTCAAAAATAAACTCCACTAAAAGAAAGGGCCTTTTAATCATCAAATTTGTTTAAAAGTTCATCAGCTGCTCTCAATCAGTCGATCATAACGAGCGAGATAAGTTTTTTTGGCCTATCCGGATCGAATCAAGAGAAGTTTGTGAACTCTGCTTAACTCTCCATGCTGGACACAGCAGAACCCCACAACCCTAGACCTGCCATTTCTTTGGTTCCCTAGTCTTCCTCTGTCCATCTTTTTCGATTCCAGCCCTCTTAAATAGTTATTTAAGCGGTTTATGAACATACGCAGTTATCTTTTCGTGTAACTTTGAATTTCCTGAAGGATGGTTTTAGGTTAGACGAGTTTTACCTTTTTGGATTCTCCCTTTTGCTCTTGTTTGTTACAAATCAAATCCCATTCTTCCGTCTTTTCGATTCCAGCCTTCCAGCCCTCGCACCAAACACCCAATGCGATGAATGCTGGAAACATGTTGGGACCGCTGATCCTAACGAAACCCCTCTCATAATAATGACGGTAGGCAAGACAACAAACAGAGACTTCGTTAGGAGAATTTCTTGTTATTTTAAATTATGTTTTATCATGGCTTCTACTTCAGCCTTATAATATTATTTTTAAAAAGGGCGTCATCTAAATAGTTTATTTGGTATACAGGAATTACTTGGTAATTGATTTGGTCCAGTTATATCTTATTCTTTAACCTTATTTGGACCGGTTGGTATTCGAACGACCTTGCATGCTGCTGTGCAGGAGCTACAGGGCAGCAACGGGGCAGCAAAGGGCGGTTCGGGCCCCAACAAAACAAGCAAAAACAGACAGTACAAAGATTGCATAGACTCAATCCCTAATCCATCAATCAAGTCCATTATGCTCATTTAATCAAAAAGGTACCAATTTTCAATAGGGCTTTGTTTAATAAGATATAACTCACGGATATCGTTCCTTCCCTATGTAGAAACAAACCGCTCTTTGACTCTGTATTTGGTTTTTCACTATTTTGATGTCTGCGTTAAATAATTTGATATTGTTATATTTATTTGGTTAGAATCTAGGATTAGCTCCATTGCACATAGCTGTTGCACTGCCTTGTCCGGAAGGGATTGAAATCACTAGGCTGCTGTTAGAAGCCAAAGCTAACCCAGATCTCGAAGATTTAGCCTTTGGTCAATCAATTAATGGGCGAACAGCTTTGCACATTGTCTGTACTAGAGAAGACGACAACAAGGTATGAATATTTTTTTAGTTTTTTTTTTATTTTTTATTTTTGTTTTTATATAAAAATTAATGATTTATAGTTTTAATATGCATGTTTTGTCTTTATGCAGTTGTGAATGGAGTCAACTTTAGAACTAAACGTTCGGTAATTCAAAGTAAACTCTGTGATCCCTTTACATCAACAAACCAAACAACTCTCCATAATTCCAGCCATTATAGCTCGAACTGTCTGTAATTCGAATAGTTTGAATTGAAATTGAAAATTTTCGAATTTTGTCTTATATGGATCTCTCTGTTTACACCAAAGCTACAGGGCAGAGTTGGCATTTTGCATTGTTATCATCGGTTAGATCCACTCCCAATCTCAAATATAACGATCCACGTCTGATGCTGTCCAAACTTTATCCTAGTTTGACATGAAAGATAGACACTGTTTTTAATCCGGGTTTGCAAACTCAAGGTTTTCTGAAGCTCCTTTATTGGTATGAAAGGAAATGTTGATTATGAACTGCATATCATCGCCGAGTGAGAGAATTATGTTAGGAAGATAGAGTGAATCTTCCTAGTGTTCATGGCCCTACTGTTGTGAGTTAAGCTTTTTAGTGTCCCATACCAACCTTGTAAGGTGAACTGACTTCTTCAAGCTCTTCAATACCATTATTTCCATGCTTTTCGGCCCATTTAAAAATTCTTAGCCACATCAACTTTTCTCAAGTGTCAGATGCTCCTTACATGATAACTTCTCGCTCATTAAAACGGGATCTGGCCAACAATGCATGTTGTTTTTGAAGAATATTTTGTCATACCTAAACCGAACCAGGCTGGCTAGTTGCTTCATTCAAATTATTAATACTGTCTTTTACTCATTAAATATCTTTATCAAGTTAACATTAGTCTCTTAAAGTTTTCTCTCTTTATAAAATTATTGCCTTTACTTGATTATCGCCTGTTCTGTCGAGTAAAAGCGAGCGTAATTGATTTTTTCTCTCATCAACATTGCAGATTTCTCAAAAGGTCGCTTCGCATTTGCTACAGTATAATGCAAATCCAAATTTGTTATGCCAAGGCCACTCACCACTTTCGTTGGCCATTTCAAGTGGCAATGATCTGGTATGTTTAAGACCGTTCCTGTTTCTTCCTTTAACTCTTTTACTCCTTGCGATGATACAGCAACTAATGCGTTTGAACAGATTGCAAAGGGGTGCGTAATTGTTTATGTTGATGCAACGAAGCCTTAAAAATATTGAACTACAAATGAATAAAGCTATTTAAGCATTTTTTCTCCACCTAAGAAGTAACCAATTCTTGTTGAAAGATCAGAGGGCCAAATGGACCTTCCCGGGATAAAAAGGACAACTCACCATAAGCCTGTGTAGGCTCTTCCCCTCCAAGTTTATTACTTCTAGAGTATCTTATACATTATTATTAATGTGATTTAGTATTTGTATTTATCAGTTTTTGTCTTGAATTCTGCATTACCAATTAGGTCGTTGACGTGCTGTTGAAACACAATGCAGACCCAAGTCTAAAGCTAACAAATGGTGTTGGTTCTGCTCTTTGCTCAGCAACAACATTTACAGCAGAAAGGAGGAGGCAACCAAACGACAGACTCAAACTTGTTAGTATGAATTGTTTCCATAACCTTGCCATTATTGTCAAGCTAAAATCCATTCAAGATAAAACTTGCGACCTGAAAGTTTGTCTTCATATATCCATACTAGTTTCTGCTTAGGCCCCAATTTGTTTCCTTTAAGCCCCATTCTTAATGGTTAATCTTATTATACAAATTTATAGTTGAGCATAAAGGCAAGCGAAGACTGATCGGGCTTCCCTGCAATTAACTGGGCGGCGAATGGGTGAGGATTAGTCAAAGCTACCAGTGCAAAGTAGCCACGTGGTTTTGGATACGCATCTGCAAATTCATTGTCATTCACCTCGCTGTAATTGTCCAACGTTTTTATACTCAGAGGAGTGTAAGACAAAAGAATAATTTCAACGTGCCAAATTTGTTTTGTAATTTTCGTAAAATGCTGAAAGTTTTGCAGTACCGAGCAACTATCCACATGCATAAATATGTAATTTAACTCTTTCAAGAGTTGTTTTAATTTGGAGAAACAAAATCCTGGAAAATTTTCAGTTGTCGAGTTCTCATTTAATTGATCAAACCTCATGTTTAAATGTTGATACACGTCTTCCCAATGCCGACTTTGAAGAGAATTGAAGATTTTGTGCATTTAAGATCAATAGCACAGGAGCAAAGAGCTTGGAGAAAGTGTCAAGATGTTGTTTGCAGAGCAGCAAAAGCAAAGTTACATGAATCATTCATGCCATTACTGCATTAATTATTTGGACTTAGGATCGAGTTCAGGATCGGGTTCGCAGTCCATTAGAAATAACCAGCCGTTTTAAGAGCAACCTAAAGTTTCTAAATTGCTGGAAAAAACCAGAAGTTCATGTTGCATGCTAGTACTACTTATAGCTCCACGCTTTTTTCTAATAGTCTCTTTTTTCTAATGCCTCATTAACTGACTAACAAGACGTATTTTCCGCATGCAATAATTTTTCATTTCAGCATTTGATTTGAATTAAAGGGAAAGGACCAATTTTAAGATGGATAATGCCCCAAAGTGATAAATTTATCTTTATAACACTATATTTGTACCTGCAAAAAGTGATGCAGCAATGGGATTATTTTCATTAAATGTGTTAGTCGTTTCTATGAACAAATACTTATCAAGCGTATAGTAAGATGTTGGGTGTACGTAAACGAATGATTCTTAAAAATACAGCAATTTTCTGAGAAAGATCTTTATTGCAATGTTTCGAGCTTTGGGCTTCATATGCAAAATATTTGATACTGCTTTTTATTCCTCATTCATTTTCAACAGCCAAAGGACCATTTTGCTTTGATTTCAGACTAAACATATCATTGTTTGAAACTGTAAATATGATTAGTGAAACAATTTATTTCTATTTGTTTTTTTTCAGATTGATAAACTTGTAAAGGCGGGAGCTGATTTGTTAGCACCGATCAATATTATTGATAAATTTCCACCTGGCACCGTCGTTGACTACGCCCATCATGTTTTTAATCAGGTATTTTAATTATTTATTTTGTTTTTTTATCGGCGGGGAGGGAATATGGCACTTTGCGAGAAGGCACTTCTGGAATATTGTTTCATCTAGCCGCACGGTATTTGCAGCCATTCATTTTGATCTGACAACAAGGCCAGCTGCTCTCATTTCAGTGGTGATAATTGTATCCTTCTTTAAGAGAAAAACTACTTCATACCAATAAGTGCATGTCTCACAAAAAAGGCAGAAAAATAGGATTTATAATGCAATGATAAAATTGTTATTTCTAAGTTGACAGCAATGAAGTAAAGTAATAAGCAAACTGAAAGATTAACAACAAGTAGCAATATATGATTAAATGAGAAAAATGACCAACCCGCATCCAAAAGACTTTAAAAAGCCTGCGATTGCTGCAGTTCAAGATTTTTGCGATCTAGCATCGTATTGAAATTTTACAAGTGATATTTTATTCTTATTGTACCAAGTATTTGCCCAGTTATCTCTCCCCGATAAACTGCAGTATTTCAATTCCAAGTGCAGCTGGATATTTGATAGTCTCCCAATAATATGACAATTATTTTTCTTCACGTTATCATTAGTATCTGCCAGCGAAAGGAAAAGCATAATAATTCGTTGTAAATAAATATTAAAACCATCAAATTTACACCATCTTTCTAAACGTGCAATGCTTTTCCAAACTCTGCCTAGAATATGAGCGAAGTGCAAGTGGATTTTTTTTAATCTGTTGTTCTCGTTACATCTTTTAGAAAATTTCCTTTGATAGAAAGTTACCAGAAATCATGAAAAATTCATTGTCACGTTTATGTATCATTATTGATATTTTGGTGCATGCATACATTCATCTGTTTCTATTAGGATCGACGAATCGCTCACACTCCATATCATGCTTTGAATGCTCTCGAAAGAGCCTGCCACAATGCCAGGAAAGAAGCTTTGGAGCACTTAGGCAACTTGCTAAGAACTGCAGCATTGAAACGAGAAAAACAAATGATTGAAACAGAACTGAATTCTATTTCTGATGCAGGTATGCAAATCAAAGTCCTTTTTATTTTTATTTACAAGGAATGAGTCTGTTGCGTAAACACTGTGTTTATTTGGAGCATATTTTTGAGTGAATGGGCTATTGAAAACCAGATGTGGCCATAACTTGGTGTGGCCACTCAGTTTTGTTTTAGTTATATTCAGAAGTCGATAAAAAGGTAAAGACAAGAGATTTGTAATTGGGATAATGGCCAGTAGAACATAAGTGCAATAGGCATTGGTCAGAAACGTATACGCTCAACACAACATATCAGCAAAAAATTGCAAGGGCTAAACCCCCCCCCCCCCTCTCAAACTCCGGCGGGCCTGATGTACTGATGTACTTTAAGGCACTGACGCACCTGGTAAACATATGTCTTCATCTTGAAGTATTCCGCTGTCTTCATGATCACACGATTTCCATGTGATCACAAGCCTGGAATTCACACAGTTTTGCTAGTCCCAAGCAATGCAATTGACCAATAATATATAGGTGTTACTGACATATCCTTTTTATCTGCTTCGACCCATACATGGGTAAGCGTTTCCCAGGGACTAATACTTGATCTAACCCTACACCTTACCCTAGCCCTTAGCCCTAACCATAACCATAAGGGGACTAAAAGAGAGAGACATAGTGATCTAAACATCTATAAACAATTTTAATATTAACATTTAAAGCTTTACTTATGAAACCTTAGGCTCAAGCTTTACTGCTGCAAGCTGAAATTAGTGGGCAATTCCTATTAAACTTGTGTTCAATTCTTTTATCAGAGCTTGCAAAAACAGAAGATATTGAGGCTCGTTCGCAAATTGACATTGCTGCAAATAATCAGGAGAAGTCGCCAGCTACAAAGAAGAAAGTGGGGAAGGATTCCGCAGCTGGTAATTCGCAGATGAAATCGCCAAAACGAGATCCAATGTGCGGCCTGCCCTTTGCCGTTGTCAAATTCAACGACCCTAAATCAATTGCAGCACTTGAAATGAACGCTGCCAATCAACGAAGGCTAGAAGCAAAGAGAAGATTTCGATATTGTTATGAATGCGGTCGTTTGCTAGGTAGGTCATTCTTCTTAAGCACCTCTGTCTATTTGATAATCTATAGAAAAAGCTCAGATTATCAAAAAGTTTCCAGAGATGATAGCAGAGGTATGAATGAGTGAGATAAACTAGGCGTAATTGCTGGATCTCAAAATCATCAGTCTCTTTCACTTTGTTGTCTATGTAATCTTGCAGCAGTTTTTCAATGTTTATTACATTTCACTCTGTTTAGGTATACGTCTTGCAGCTTGTACCCGCTGCAAAGAGGTATTCTTTTGCTCAAAGATTTGCAAAGTGAAAGCATGGAATCTCAGACACAAAGAAGAATGTGCACGTATTTCAGGTAGGAAGATGCAGTTTCGAGGATTTATGTGCGGGGCTGTTGAATCACTTAAAGTGCCTCCATCATCAATCATCTACATGGTATCCACCTGTTTTTACAAACCACTCTGCCTATGTATTCTTGTAACTCGCTGCCTTTCGGATTAATATAATAGACATTATACCCAAAAATTGATCTACAAGAGACTTTAAAATTGTGTGGTAGGAGGACGGAGGACAGTGAACACCCCTAATAATTCCATTAACCCAGTGCCGTCGCGACCATATGTCACTAGCAGGGGTTTAAGATGAGGAATTTGCCGACAATGTGGGCGTGGCATATTCTATAGGGTGTGGCCCTAGACCCAATGAAGGTTTTTTCAAAGATTTCTATCTTGCTTGAAATTGGCCGAGGCAAACCTAAGTAATATAAATGAGCAGAATAACAGAACAGTAAAATTTACCGACATCAACAGCTTACAGCCTAAGATTTGCCTACAGAGCCTTTTCAGGGGGGTTTAACACTCCCACGCCCACCCCCCCCCCCCCATAACGACGGCCCTGCATCAACCGATTCTAACCGCTAGAGATAGAATCGGCCCCGATCGCAGTGCTAGTTGCATTTTGTAAGGTATGACAAACCAGGAATTGAACGTTAAACTAAAACTGGAAAAAATCATCTTTCTCGATCTTTGGCCCCACCATACAAACCTTCTATTTGATAAAATGGTTTCTATTTTCATAAGGACGAAGAAGTGCCAGCAACGGTAATGGGCATGGTAGAACTCTGGAATCACCCACGCCGACAACAGAAGCTGACGAAGGATTAGCCAATCTAACAAGCCTAAAGACGGCTGAATTCGGCAGTGCAAAGTCTTTGAAATCTCACGACAAGAAGCGAGTAAATAAGCTTTCATTGCCATCTGTTGATACGTTCTCTGCCAAGTCTGCTCATTCGTCAAACGCACGATCCATGAGAGCAAGATTCAGTGCGAACATCAGCAGTGATCTGAAATATTCCAAGAACTCAAAATTGTCAGTAACACATTCCTAAAAGTACATTGACATTTTCTAAATCATGTCCTGATTATTCGTGAGAATGCTTTCAGTAGCGAAATGGATATATGCAGATATGTACTTAGATATGTTTCATTAAATGGTTAAATTGTTAGAGATTGGTTAGATATTGATGTAGTAACATGTTATATTATATTTGGCAGAGTATCCTATTTTAGAAAGTCCAGCGAATTGCCGCATTGGTGAAAGTCTAAACGCACTGTTGCTAATATAGGGACCAAAGATTTATCGCTAATATGTAACATTAAATGCAGTGGTGTGATTATATAGTTTGCTAAAGGGCTCGTTTTTACATATTTACAGTTTCAAGAGTGTATTTTATTATCATATTTAAATTTAATATTTGAGTGACATACCTTAATAATATTATAAGTGTGATACTAGCATAGGCGCCGACTTTTGATTTTAGCAGGGGGGGCTGAAACTAGAAATGAAAAACAATTGCATACCAATTTCTCTAAATTACCAGTTATAAAGGCGCAGTTTGGTTCTTTGATTAACAATGTATTGTATCCTATTCATTAAAAATAGATGAAGATACTATGCCTATTCAGGAAATTAAGCTAAAAAGCGATAAAGAGCAAATTTTTGAACATTTCTCAGAGGGGGCTCAGCCCCCCCGTAGCAGTTTCCAGGGGTGGCTCGAGCCCCCAAGCCCCCACGTAGTCGGCGCCTATGGATACTAGTGTGGTATATAAAATCTATCATTGGTCATTATTCGCTTCCTAGAAGTAGTTATTGTTATGAAATATGGATCAATAACGCTGTTGTTTTTACAAGTTAGCTTATTCTACGAAAAGCAGCGAGCATCGTATGACTCTACTTTGTTTCATGAATGCCAGGCATTGTACAAGAAATGCACTCTCTTGCCACTTGATTTGCCTACTGTAGCTATGATTGTCTAGCTAATCTAGGAAAAAAGGGTCTATTATCATCATCAACGTCTAGGACAGAAAAATTTAAAAAATCGCATTTTCAAAAGGTATCAGGAGCAACTTGAGAGCAAGGAATTACTATATCAAAAGCAAGTAGTAAACGATAACACTTCCCTGCCTTTTTTAGACATAAGGGTGTTCTTCGATCGCGAAAAATCAGAAAGAATGGGGCCTTATCTAAAAGACCTTGACAGTCACGGCCACACAACTGCACAGAAGTTGCCCCACAGGCTACGACGTCTACTCATGTTCTAGACTAATTTAAGAAAGCATTTTAGACGTATTATTATTTTACAATCTGGAGCTAATCAATCAGCAAATGCGATACAGAACAGTACTCGAACACGTAACACATTACATTACAATCCAACTGAAATGAAAAACATTTCAATAATAATTTTACACCTAACAATAAACCTTAATTCTACCAGAGAGTGGAAACGAGAAGCGGGGTAAAGAGAAAAGAAATCGGAAAGAATATAAAACGAAAATTCAAAGGAAAGCAAAAGAAGAGGTCAATTTTCATTCCTTTCTATCCATTTTCATTACCAAGTCCCATAAAAGGCTGCTGATTTGTGTCAATACAAGGAAAAAGATCAATAGGGTACTTTCTTCCCTAAGCCGAGCGGGTGCCAATTTATCAAAGCAGCCAATCACACCTTATAGTTCTCTTTCTGTATGGTATCTAAATCTTGTCAATGTGATCTGGTTATTAATTATCCGTTCCTTTTTTGGTATTTATTCGACGTTTGATACTTTAAAGATACAAAATTAAAAACTTCTTTCAGCCTGCTGTCCCTGGCAATTTCGAGTTTCACATTCTGTGATACAGGCTAGCTGACCAATATGTAATTATAAAAATTTTACGGCTCGAAAACAGTAAACAATAACTATAATGGCAAGCAGTGACTATTAATTTCTGTAAATGTATTATATAGCACATTTATTTCAAACAATTCATTGTTTATAAAAGTGTCAAATTCTTGCTGATTAGTTGGCATTAGGGAAATTAGTATTTTTTAAGATCACACGTTAGGTGAATCAAAACAATCGCAAGAGAAAGCTGGCTAATAAGCATACCATGAATAAAGTCAAGAATAAAGTAGCTTCATTATACTCGATGGGAATACTGTTTCTACGTTATATCAATAGCTTCGATCATAATGCATTTTTAAAAAATAGTCGAGCTGTTAAGTAAATTGATTGATTTCAATATTGAATCATAAATTACATTTCCTGTTATTTGCCTGTTTGTAGTTAACGTGAACAACTGGTGTTTAGATGGTGTTTGGCATCGAATCATTAATTCAGAAGCTGACATACCTATCAGATTACCTTCGACAAAATATCTGATAGTGATGTACTTTAGAGATCACTCACAAAGAGACTGAAAATCCATTAAAGAGGTAAGAGGAAGTGATGTTTGACTCGTGCTTGGTAGTGATGCAATGAGAAGAGCTTATAGCATGTTAGCCGTCTTCTATTCAAATAGAGTTTGAGCCATATTCTGGAGGTCAGACTTCTGGTTGCAAGATCTACGACAAACAGAAGAAAGGCCGGTCATTTTATTCTTAGATGTATTCAACTTAAGAACAAGATACTTTTAAGAATAGTAGGCTATACAAGTATTAACACTTTGATTAACTATATTGCTTGTAGGGCACAAGTTAGGATTAATTTCATGATGATCAAGGTGGTTCTGCTGGTTGGCGCTTGCTGCGTTTTTTCAGGCATAACCAAATCCCATGGAAAAGACCAAAGAAGAACAACTTTGCCACTAAATATTACAATAACTAAACAAGTGGGTTGTTCAAGCACTGCTGGTGCTAGAAATAATATACCAAATAAAGCAATATTTCGCAATATCAGCAGGGAAAGTAGCGAAATTAATACCACGATTTTTGCAATACCATCAGCAGCAGAACAGCAAGAAAGTTATGAAACACAATTGGAGAGACTTTCAACAAATGAGATTCTCCTTGTTTGTGGATTTGGTTTCACGTTTATCGTTGGAATATTAGGCAACAGTTTCGTATGTTATTTTTTCGGTTTCAAGAACAGGAAGAACAGAACAGTGACCGAAACATTGCTGTTTTATTTGGGTTTTGTTGATCTTTTGGCATCGTTTGTAAATCCATTGTTATTCGCATATTGGACTGTGACAAAATATAGCCGATGGGACTTTGGGATAATCGGATGCAAAATTCTGGCACCGCTTGCTGCTGCGACTGTCACATTGTCAGCGACTACCATAATGGTGATTTGTATTGACAGGTATCGGGCAATTGTCTCTCCTTTCAAAGGTCAGTTTACTAAAAGGCAAGTCAATGTGGCGATGATTATAGCTATCATTCTGTCAACAGTACCATATGCTAGCTATGTTTACTATTTGGAGGTAGAAACAGGCGTGCCTTGCATGGTTAAATATGGAGGAACATTAGGCTACACAGTCTCATATGTTGTGATAACGATTTTAAGAGATGTGTTATACGTTTGCTTGTTCAGCTTTACAAGTGTTGCTATATCTAGACGCCTAAAGCAACGGGGCGATTCTAGTGTCAATGAAGATTACTCAAGGAAATGTCGTAAGGAGTCGAGCAAAATTATTAGAGTTTTATATCGTATTGGAGTGGTTTTTGCAGTTCTTGTGATTCCAAAGGACTTGCTGAGCATAACAACGACAATCTCATGGCTATCTCCACCAGGAATTCGAAGTAAAACAATGCTTTTGTGTGTCAATGGCTGGTTAAAGGTACTCAATGTATCGAATAGTTGCGCTAATGTTTTCATCTATTCGCATGTGCACTCTCGATTTAAGCGAGAGATCTGCAGGCTGTTCGCAGTTTTCATCCGTAAAAGACCGCAGCAGTCTGACTGCAAGCAAACTTTAATGACTGACTGCGATGGGGAGACACACGTCTCAGCCGTTAATTCTCTGAAACAAGAGATGGAAGATGTCAAGTATCTGGAAGAGTTCAAGGCATCCGCACTTTGAAGTCGTAGGAAGAAACTGTGATTTTCGCCTCAAAAGTCTAATTTACACATTTTGCAGAAATTCTAAGCCGTTTTCTAAATCATCCCAAACTTGCTGCCCCGGCGTGACCTACTCAGGTAAAAGTGTAATCATGCTTGGCCGGGAAATCTCTGAGAAAGGGGTAAAATTTCTGCAAAATCCATGGACAGAGAAACCAGAAAAAGGGGGTATTGTTCAATACATCTGGAAATCAAGGAAAAGCAGTGCTTTAAAATGCTGCAGCAGTAACAAGATAAATAATTATTTCTAAGAGAAAAGGGCTCCTCAATACCAAACACATCAGAGAAAAGGGTCTTTTTCATACTTATAATCTCAGAGAAAAAGGATACCTCCAGAACATTCCTGGACAAGCATGCTTATACTTTTAACCAGTAGTGGCTACGCCGGGCTTGCTGCGTATAGACCTGGGTAACTTTGGTAGTAATAACAACAACGGCCTTCTATTCTCTGCTTCAAAAGTTCTCCCATTTGATCTGTTTTGCATCTTTATTTAAAGTTATTGGGAGTCAATAATTTGACTTGTGATTATTGGGAGTAGATTTTTTAACTTCCCTTACTATGTGAATAGTTGGTTTGAAATAATTTTTTTATATATTGCACCAACTGTTAGTAATTTGAAAGTGGTTAGAATAATAAATAATCTTTCTACCTGACCTATTTTGGAACTTTATCTCAAATTGCTTCTTCCAGAAAAACACCCATCTCATAGCCTTTTCCACTATTCTCAGAATTGGTTCCTTTGTCAAGACTGAAACTTGACAAAAAAAATCATGTTTACAACCAACCAACATTAACCAAAAAAAGTGTTCTTTGGGTGTAGCCAACTTTTAAGAACACATTCATCAACCATGCCAAAATCACCTCTATTGCATCTGTTTCAACCAGTTAATTTTAAAGAAAATACGAAGCTGATAACCTTGCGATTTTACCAAGAAATTGCATCATTTTTACCTGGCTAATATTGATGCAAACCTATAGCCTTGCCCTTTTATCCCAAAATTCCATCTGCTCCAGTTGCTCAATTTTAAAGAAATTATGAAGCCACTATCATTACAATTTTATCCTAAAAACGCATCTTTTTGACATGACTGACTATGATGATAATATCGAGCCTATAGCCTTGTCAGTTCATCCTAAAATTGCATCTTTTTGACATCGCCAATTTTGATGAAAATATCGAGCCTATAGCCTTGCCATTTTATCCCAAAATTGCATCTTTTTGACATAACCAATTTTGATGAAAATATCGAGCCTATAGCCTTGCCATTTTATCGCAAAATTGCATCTTTTTGACATAACCAATTTTGATGAAAATATCAAGCCTTTTGCCTTGCCATTTTATCCCAAAATTGCATCTTTTTGATGTGGCCAATTTTGATGATAATATCGAGCCTATAGCCTTGCCATTTTATCCCAAAATTGCATCTTTTTGATGTGGCCAATTTTGATGAAAATATCGAGCCTATAGCCTTGCCATTTTATCCCAAAATTGCATCTTTTTGATGTGGCCAATTTTGATGAAAATATCGAGCCTATAGCCTTGCCATTTTATCCCAAAATTGCATCTTTTTGACATGGCCAATTTTGATGAAAATATCGAGCCTATAGCCTTGCCATTTTATCCCAAAATTGCATCTTTTTGACATAACCAATTTTGATGAAAATCTCGAGCCTATAGCCTTGTCATTTTATCCCAAAATTGCATCTTTTTGACATAACCAATTTTGATGAAAATATCAAGCCTTTTGCCTTGCCATTTTATCCCAAAATTGCATCTTTTTGACATGGCCAATTTTGATGAAAATATCGAGCCTATAGCCTTGCCATTTTATCCCAAAATTGCATCTTTTTGATGTGGCCAATTTTGATGAAAATATCGAGCCTATAGCCTTGCCATTTTATCCCAAAAATTGCATCTTTTTGACATAACCAATTTTGATGAAAATATCAAGCCTTTTGCCTTGCCATTTTATCCCAAAATTGCATCTTTTTGATGTGGCCAATTTTGATGAAAATATTAAGCCTATAGCCTTGCCATTTTATCCCAAACTTGCATGTTTATGACATGGCCAATTTTGATGAAAATATTAAGCCTATAGCCTTGCCATTTTATCCCAAAATTGCATATTTTTGACATGGCCAATTTTGATGAAAATATCAAGCCTATAGCCTTGCCATTTTATCCCAAAATTGCATCTTTTTAATATGGCCAATTTTGATGAAGATATAAAACTTATAGCCCTGCCATTTTGTCCCAAAATTGCATATTTTTGACATGGCCAAAGTTGATCAAAATATCAAGCCTATAGCCTTGTCATTTTATCCAAAAATAGCATATTTTTGACATGGCCAATTTTGATGAAAATATCGAGCCTATAGCCTTGCCATTTTATCCAAAAATAGCATATTTTTGACATGGCCAATTTTGATGAAAATATCAAGCCTATAGCCTTGTCATTTTATCCCCAAATTGCATCTTTTTGGTGTGGCCAATTTTGATGAAAATATCAAGCCTATAGCCTTGCCATTGTATCCCAAAATTGCATCTTTTCGACATGGCTAATTTTGATAAAAATATCAAACATATAGCCTTGCCATTTTATCCCAAAATTGTATGTGTTTGACTTTGCCATTGTATTTTAAAAATTGCATCCGTTTCACCTGGTTACATATGAGGAATATATCAAGTCTTTGATATTGTCAATTTGACTCAAATTTCCCCTAACTGTCTTTCTCATGTTTTTCTTTCGACTAGAGTGACAATTTAGAAAATAATAGGCATATGAAATTGTTTCTTTTGAATGACAAATTTTGAAAAAAGGATCATTTGTGTCTTGAAAGTCGAAAATATTCACAAAAGCGAGTATCTAGCGGATGAGGTAGCACTGTGTTTTTCAAATCTACTTCCTTAAAGTTATCTTTCAAATCTGCCACTTAAAAACCATCTTTTAAATCTACCCTTCAAAAATCTTCCTTCAAGTCTACCACTTAATAAATTCTTCCAAATCTATAACGTTACAGTCAGAAATTTAAATTGACCCTTATTGAATCATCCTTCAAACCTTTCAATAAAAAGTCATCATTGAAATAGATTTTCTAATACTTTAAAATTCTTTATAAATTGTTCAAAAGTTGTTCAAAAGTTATATACCAAATTCCACCTTTATCCCAAAGACCTGAGAGAATTGAGAATAGAATAAAAGTTAGATGAAAAATTTTACATTTCTTGATAGGCACAGTCAAAAAGCAATGCAACGATAAAATTAAGAACTAGATAAAATGTTATGAATACTTAAGAACGTTTTGATTTGGCAGCTGCTTTTTGTCTACGTTTCTCTTCTTGTCCTAAGATTTTATATATTCTTTTCTTCTGTTCCTTTATTTTCCTGTCTCTTTTAGCATTCTCTTTCATAAGTTTCTTTTTGAATTCTTTTTTCTTCGCTTCTAGGGTTTCCCTCTGCTTCCTTTGTTTTTCATTTCTTATTGTCGATAGCTCTCTCATCAACGTATGCACCTTGAAAGAAATGTAACCTCAGATTAACATGTACCAGTCTTGTCTAAAAAAGGTTTTCTCTTTTGAATCCACTGGGAAGTCATTTAACAAAAATATAGATAACATGGAATCCATGGAAAGAAAATGTTAGCTTCTACAAAAATGCCCTTTTAATATTGCTGAAGTGCAACATAATCCGAATGTAAATCTACAATCATAACAAAGTAGAAACTCAAATTTTGCAGGAAGTACCAAGTCTATAAAGCATCTTTTGAGATTGAATGATTTGCAGACAATACCAAGGCCTGTTAACTTCCTCAATGATCAACCGTTGAACCTTGATAAAACAAGGAATCCTAAATTTCCTGGATCTCGTTTATCTGGATCCTGGATCTGCATATTAAAGAAACTCTTGACATTGGTGCTATGAATAAATAGTCTTTTTTAATGAAATTCTGGCTTACATAGCGATAATGGTGCAAGGTGTGTTTAATTCATAGCTAAAAACAGAAAACACTTCAGATTTGCAAGCATTTACGATGCGTTAAAAAGATAAAATTAACAATAGTCCTGTCTCACAGGATATTTTTGCCCCGGTCACCGTTCCTAAAAGGAAAGCAATTTGCAGTAGTATAATAGATATTTAAATGATGATGATGAAAAATGCAATAAATTAAGAAACTTAGCCGATGAATGAACAATGTAGTTTCTAATATTATCAAATACCTTTCTTTCATCTGGTTCCATAACAACAGCTCTGCGGTGCTCCAAACTTTTCTGCGTTTGTTTTTTCGTTAGTTTTGGTTTCGATTTGAACGGCAAATCTTTCTGCAGTTTTGCTGGGATGTTAAGAGGATTGAACTTTCTATTTTTTCGTTCAACTGGCTGTAGAAACAAACATCAAATTATCATTTTCCTGTCAAGGCAAGAGATAAGAATCAAAAAGAAAAGCAGTGAGAAAATTTGCTTCAACTGATTCTGATATGTCCTGCGTTGAAATGAGTTTCTAGAATCGCACACAATGAAAATCTTTACTCTGGGAGCCTTTGGGATTGCCCTGAAAGTTGCACCTCTGAGGTCTGGCAGCGCATCTGAAAATATGCCGATTTGAAAGTTTTGGATGCACCTTTGTCATACCGTTTTTGCGCCACATGAGCTCCAAGATATTCAAAAACTTCTGCTCCATATTGATATCATAAATCAGGACACTGCGGTTTACAATAGTAATGAGCATTGTCATAATAGTAATTAAGACTAATAACTTCTTCACCTGATAGATTGAATCTTTATTATATTCTGCCTTAATTCCCATAGCTTTTCTCATTTCTCCAACAGTACGCATGCCTGTCCAACTGTTTTTGTTTTCTTTGCTTAGCAACAATGATGAAACGGGGTTGTAATACTTAGGACACGTCACTGGGTACCATGTTCGACAAAACACAATGTCTACAAAGCAGAGTGTGGCTCAATTATTTGACGTTGGGAGAAACATCAATACAAATAAGAAACCACTTTGGTTGATAAAAAAATTAGAGAGACTGATAGCAGGTAAGGCAAAATAAAAGAATATAAAACTATATAACTGCATGAAGCAGCGGAGACAAAGCACTGTATAAACGTGTGGGCTTCACCTTGTTTAAGCTTTATTTTCGAAATAATAAAATTTACAAGCCCGCAGCAATTAGACATGATATAAAATTATAGGAAAGACGTGGAAAGAAGGAAAAATACCAATAAAATCAGCTGAAGGCAGATAAAATTGTTGCATTAAGCATATGGGTGCAAAATGCAATGAGATTCCAAACAAAGAATGGGGAAGAAATAAGGAAGCAGCAGCAAAGAAAAAAGACAACAAAAGACAAAGAAAAGAGGAAGACAAAGAAGGTTAAAAACAGAATATATAGGAATGCAAAAGAAGAAATTGAGGTAAGAGGAGAAATATAAAGACAAAAGAAAAAATAGGAACGTTCTTGATTTATCAACATGTGAACATAGAAAATATGGTAACCTTCTTTTAGCAAATCTGATGCGGATGGTGTCATAAATAAAGCAAATAGGGAGATGCAGGGTGCTCAACCTAAAAGAGATTCACGCTAATTTTATGAACAAATATGAAGCTATAGCCATGAATACCATTTCAATGGCTTGATAAATAGACTTTACTTGTGCATAATTTACTTACCACTCATTAGAATTTTGTCTTCAAATGTCGCACGGAAGCCTCCCTCGACGGTCTAAAACAAAACAAGGTTGGTTTTAAAATATGCAAATATGATACGATCAAGCGTAGAGATTCAGCACCAACTATTTACTCATGTTTTCATACAATAGTTCAAGTGTCGTCGAAATCTGTTTTCATAAAAAAACGTCAATAACACGATTGATTGCCACCAAGGGTGGCGGTATGGGAAACGTAGGGCGATAAAGGCCCCCATAATATCTGCTAGCCCCCTGTCACCAAATAGTGACTTTAATTTCCGTTACACGTTAGAATTCTCTAGACTTGAGCGAAAACAACTAGATATTTCCAAGGCTAACCACAAATGCAGAAGTTGCCTTTAACAGAGTGGCGTAGCTACGCTTTTTAGTGAGGTGGCGCAACCCGAAAATATTCCTCAATAGCCCGACAAACTTTAGAACTTTTGACAAATTTTCCAACAAACGCCTTTTCTGAAGCTTGGTGGGTGGGGGGGCCTCTGCTTTTCCTTTTACGACGCCACTGCTTTAACAAGGTATTCTGTCCAAAAAAAGTAAGCTGAGTTTATCGGCCTCATGTGTTAATTCAATTCATGGATTGAAATGAATTGAAATTAGTTCAATATATTCATGAATATACATTTATCAACCTACCTTTACTGCTTTTTTGATTTGTCCTCTTATGCCACTCACTGTCCTAACAGCAGCTCCTTCAAACTTTGCTACTTCGAGGGCAGAATTAAACATTCCCTAAAACAAAACAATTTTTGACATGTCAGTGCAACCAATTCCAACAAGTTGGACACTTAATGCCACAACCTATTTGGTGCTCATTAATTATTAGTGGTTTTATTGATCACTCGATTTCGTAATCATACTTTTGATTTGAATCATGAATAACTAATGAACACCAAATAGGTGATGGCATTTAGCGTCCACCTTCCGACAATGGGGATGCAAAAAGGTGATAACAGAGCAGCAAATGACCACAACCGATAGCTGAAACTGATTTTGCCACATGATATGGTCAAAAATTTGGCTCCGTGCATATTTAACAGCTTCTAATGTTTTCGACAGAGAATTACTGCATCGATTGTTAACCAATAGTCCCATTGTTTTGAAAACTAAATCAAAATTTGGCTTGGCAAAGTAAATTCTTACGGTTTTCTGTCGCAAATATGAGTGTGTTCAGTGGTCCATCCATATTTCTTAAAAAGGAAAGACTAATCCCTTCCATACCTGGATATATCTGCTTCTAATTAGTCATAAAGTATCTTTGTTCCAACATTAATTCTTGCACGCCCTTGAAATCCAAGCAGGCGCGGTCATGTTACTGTACAGCTGTATAATCAACGGGGGTGAAAGATCCAATTGAGAATAAAGAACTTCAAAATGCACTATTCAGGTACGATATGTGTCCATAGTAAACACTATAAACAGTATAGTATGCTTCTTTATAAACAGTGGAAAAAATGTCACGCCATGTAACTAACATGTCTACTAAGCTGAACAGAAGTTTACCCTAGTGTAAATACCTTTATAAATGCTGTATTTTTGAATATTTTCCACGGAGTTCCAACCAATTTCAATTTCTTTACAACTTGGACTGACTTGTCCTGGTCAATAACAACACCGGTCCCACAGATGCGAAATTTAGACTAGAAAATTCAAATTCATATGATGATAGATTAAAAATAATGATATAAATGCAAATAAACAAGATTAACATTTTAACGCTACTGCTGCTTTTAATAAGCGTCCTAATTATCATAAAAATTAAATAGGGAGTCAATAAAATTATGCAGATTTTACAAAATTAACTTACAATAATTGGTTTAATGTCTTATGGTAGAATTTAAATAAAAACCTATAAAACACGGTTTATATATCTTAAATACGAATTTTGAAGCTTGAAAATATTGCTTAAAAAGCTGCAGCTCAAGATAACATGTTGTTAATCGGAAATAGTCATGAAATACTCAGAGGTTTGGCTTTATATTAAAATTCTATTCGATTGAAAAATTAAAAATTTACCCAAAAATTTTTGACAGTTATTAAGACATCATACCCAGTCCAACCCCTCTCCTATTTCTTCATGCATAGAGAAAAATTGATCAAATTTGAGTCATTAGAACCAAAGATGGTAGAGTAATTTTCTAGTCTGTCATATCATTTGGCGCACGGCCCAAATTAGATTCTAAACACTAACTAACACTAGCGTAAGCTGCATTTAAAAGTAGCAAATCTTAAAAGTATTTAGAATAAAGCTTACCGTAACTTCAGAAACAGATTTCACTGCTAATAAACCAGTATTTGGCTGTGTGAGAGGTCCTGCAAAATTATGATCAAACAGATCGTGAATCGTGAAAGTGCGTTTTTCATACTCTAAGGAATGTCGGACAAAGTACTAAGGTCGTGTTCAAGGCCACTGTGCAAAGGTCATTTGATGAGATTGAAACATGAAATTAGAAACTCAGTGAAACATAGAGAAGGCAACATACCATAAAACGTAGCTACACAGTGGAGATGTTCTGGCGTATACTTCAGTGCCCGATGCCTTCCATTGTGGTCTTGAACTGAGTATAAAGGTACAGTCTGAAATCTTCGCCATCCAAGGGAGACAATGATAGGATCACGATTTTTAAGAATTTTGTCATGCCATCGATGCTTTTTGAAGCGAACCTGTAAAAATCACGTGCGTACAAAAATTAAGCCAACAGTATGAAGAATTATCCCTTGTCAAAAACATCATTTAGTATACAGAAAATGTAAAGGCAAATTGGAGAACAAAGTAGCAGGCTGCCTACCGGATTCTCGAGGGATTTTTGCGACAATGTATATAAGATAAACTCTGAAGAAGCCACGTATACCAAAACGAAATATTGGTAATAAATGGTAATTAAAGACAGTAATTTGTCGTACTTGCTTTGTGCTACTGCCGTATGGCGTTGTTTCTTACAAGTATAAATCGGTCGTTTTGCCATGAAAGATTGCATTTTTGGCCTAAGTTTAAAACAAATTGAACTTATCTTAGCCCGACAGTCATGACTGTTAAGGAATGAAAAGCATGCCTTAAATGGAGCTATTAAAAATAAAGCATCCTGACAAATTTCACCCGACGTTGTCCCACGCAAGGGCAACAACACAGGGCAATATACACAGAGGAAGATGCAGTGAAGCAGGTAAAGTTTCTATTCAAACACATTCACTAAACATTGTAGTAAGCAACGCATGTATTTCCTGGAGAGTGGACATTTAAAACCAATGCTCACCGACTTCAGGCATTGTGGTGCAATGCTCAGTGCTCATCATCAACATTTATTGGCAGCTTTGGATGATTCACTAATGCTAGGCCATCATCTAATTTAAACTGTATCTAAAGCAGGGCTTGACAATTGTTGGAGAGGGAATCTTTAACTGTATGGTAAGACATATTGCAAGCCAAGAAAAAGCAGGCTCTATCGTTTAGTCGGAAAGGTATAGGACTAAGGATCTAAACATCGGTGGATAGAAACCACAACTTAACAATTGATTAACAATTATCAGTTGAGGATAGCACCTTTGAGCAAATGTTGATATAAAATTGTGCTTTTCTCTGCACAGGAGTATAAACGGGTATATGGTCCTTATATATTAACTCCATCTGTGGCTGCACCCTGCTATATGCGATTACGCATAGTTACAGGGGGGGGGGGACGCGTCAGGACAATAGCTAATAACAGTCTAGAAACCACCACCTCTTCGGCTTTAGACATCGCTAAACATCATTTAAAGCTAAGCACTCTACAATGCTAAGAACGCTTATAAAAATGAGAAGATGCGACAATACTCATTTGAAAGAAACTATTCAACAGCCAAGTAGAGAGTCGACAGACGTAAGATGGAGATGCAATCAGATCTTAGCACTTCCAATTAACTAAAGTTAAGACATCAAAGATTACAAAATAAATAAGAGGATTTTTGCGAGATCTTTTAGGATCTTTTAGATCCAATAACGAGATGGAGACACAAAACAAGATTCAGCAAGGTCTAGGCTAGAGATTACCTGAAGAGGTCCGGAATTTGTTGACAAAGTCTACTTAATACCATATAAAGCTGGTTATGGTTTCCAAAAAAGCTTTCCATCAACATCATCGTCATAATAATAATAATAATAATAATAATAATCATCATCATCATCATCATAATCATCGTCATCATCATCATCATCATCGTCATCATCATCATCGTCATCGTCATCATCATCATCATCATCGTCATCGTCATCGTAATCGTCATCGTCATCGTAATCGTCATCGTCATCGTCATCATCATCATCGTCATCGTCATCGTCATCATCATAAATCAATAAATTGCCGTCCTTGCTGAACTTACGATACAAGACGAATTAATGTTAATAATCAATTCCATATTCTTACCTGCAAGAAACCGATGTCATCTTCTCCAGACAAAAGGCCACCAAGTACAACAGGATACGATGGTTCAAAGTTGTTTACAAATTCCCAGGGCATTCCTTGAATCTCCACGCGGACATACATACCAGGCCGGAAACCCTCGTATTGGACACGAAGCTCGTCCTCCATGTCTTGGAATTCTTGTTGATTGAGCTGAATAGAAATGAGAAAATCTTGAATTCAAATTTTATCAAGTGACTGTAACTTACAATCATTATAATTAGAAATTCGTACTGGAAGCCTTAAGACTTGCATGAAAAATGCAAAAAAACTGTTAATTAGTTGCTGAGGATGCTTGAAAAGAACTTAATAGGAGTTTTTGAGCCATGTACCCCACAATCAATTGCAAAATTGTTGGACCCACAGAAAAAACAATATTGGGCCAAACCTCCCCAACCCCCCCCCCCCATATGAAATGTAGGTGTGGTCTTACATAAAATAATGTGTACCGTGGGCATACACAATAAAAAGTGCATTTGTCCAATCAACAATGACATGGTAGAAAGGGGTTGAAACTCTGAATTTTGCTAATTGAAAGCAAAATTCAATCAAACGGTTTGAAAATAACTTTATTTCTATTACATCTGTTGAAGTTCATTCATCTAACATATTGTCAGTATTGTTACATATTGAGTTATATGCAATTCATTCAATTCAAATCATATGTGGGTAAGTCATAAAGTCCAGGCAGACTGTCGCATTACTAGGGATTCTGAAGAAACCATGTGCTTTTAAGACAGTAGTTCTTTTAGTACGCATCAAATTATAAAAAGACATTGACTGGTGCATGGTAATTTGCACGATTGGTATCCACATTTGTGCAAGTATTCAAATACTCTATTTCAAATGGACTATAGTTGAAAGAAATTCAATAACTAACCTGCCCTTGCAAACTCATTTCTTTTTTCAAATCTTCATAGTAAGAAGTACCGCCCTCTTTCTCCTCGTCAGCCTCTTTATCGTATGTGAGAAAAGTCAAGGCAAATACACATATCAATGTGAAACTAAATCAGGGGGTTATAGATGGTTCCGAAACTCAAACCTTGGTGAACGATTCCTATTAATATTCTATTATTAAAAGTCAAATAAAGAACAAGCTATACTTAGGTTTATAAGTTTCATAAACGTCAATGTTGTGTTTGTCGGAGAATGGCCGCCAAGTATAAGGATATATTTTTACTAATACTGTAGACAGAGAATTTAAATTAGCTCCCGATTGCTCTTAGTTTGGTTAATATTAAATAATACTGTTTACTACGTTGTACCCTAATCCAAGAAATGAGATAAAAGGTAAGGGGACCAACCAATCAATATTCGGGTGTATATAATTCTAATCAAAGTTTATCTTAGAAAACCGTAGAGAAATCCATTAACTCTTTTATATCATGCAGAAAATTTGGAAGGAACCTTTATAAAACTTGGACTGAACCACAATAAATAACATCAAAATATGTCCCATTGAAAAACTATCAATCCCATGTAAAGTATTCTTTTTCTGCTTCTCATAGTTTGAAATAAATAACTTTGAAAATGAAAAGATATTCAGAATTGAAGGCTTCTTTTAATTTCTTCTTCTTGGCCAATCTTTTTTCTTCGTCATCTCCTTCATCACTTTCCGCTCCTTCATCATCATCACCACTGTTTTCCTGATCTTCCTTAGTTTCAAGTGCGGATTCATCGACTTCAAGATCTTCAAAGTCACCAAATAATTCTTCATCTGAAAAAAGAAAGATGCATCGATTTTTGACTAAGTTTTTTGGCCTACTATTTGACATATTTTTGACAAAATGGTTGTTCGAAAGAACTGACAGAGGGGCAAAATACAAAAAAGGTAAAAATATAGGTGACACTAAACAAACAGACTTTAAACGAAAAGAAAGGGTAGAAAATATTAGAAAAAAAAACATAGAGTTGAAAATTTCATTTTGAAAATCTTGGAAATGTTTTCTTTGAAGCTCTGAGGCTTCAAGGATAAACGGCATGTTAACTCGTAGGAAGTTTAGAGTCCTGAAAAGCATACAATGGCTGATGTATTTTGGAGCCGTATGAAAGATCACCATCGTATTCAACGTTTAAAGATCATTTACTTAGATAGAGCCAACCACGCACATACCATCATCATCAAGAGCAGCGTGCGAGTCATTCCATTTTCCAGTAACAAAACAGTCTTTAATTGATTCATATAACATTTGCATATCATCTTCAGATGAGTAGGACATTTGTGCAAGGTCTCGGGAGCAGTCTTTTTGATGCAAAATCGATCTGTTCATCCTCTCACGCTCTTCCTTCTGAGATCTGACCGCAAACAACCCACCAAGCATGTCTTTGCCATCATCATCATTTCCAGAATTATCATCATCTGATTCTTTGCCAGCATCTTAAACAGTTCCATAACAAAAAATAATATGAAAAAACCAAGACAGAAAAAAAATAAGGGGTTATTCCCTTATGCCAGGGCAAGAAATTAGTAGATTCATTTAAATATGTGATCATTTTCAACCTAATATCATTTTGCTTTTTGTTTTTTCGTGTTATTTTTCTATTTGTTTGTTTATTAATTCTCGCTGCAAGAATCTTAGGAGCCAGCGAACTAAAGGACACTCTATTATCCCTAATCTCTAAATCGAATTGACGTATTTACATCTTCGAATTCATGACTGCGTGATGGACGCAAAAGAAAGAGTTAGACGCGTAAATAATAACACACATCTTAAACTTCGATTGACCATGGTCTATTAACTGCCATACCTTGATCATATATCAATTTTCGTAGATCTTTTTTCCTGTTAGGAATTTGTAACAACATCGGTAGCATCTTCTGCTTGAATTTTTGTTTCCAAGCCTCGAGCTCTGAAATATAACGAGTGCAACAAAATAAATACCATATTTAGTTTATTTTAATTAATTTCAAGTCATATTACACGAAGATTATTTTCTGTATTCTGGTCGTAAGAGAACTTACATCTTATGTAGGCTTGAGGTGACATAAGTCAGTTGGAGAGGTTAAAAGAGGGATCTCACTAAAAGAGCGAGAGACGTAATCACATTTTCGACAAAAACAGTTCAAGTACAATAAATCGATTGGATAACATTACGTATCTATAGCTGAAAACCCCGCTAAAAATGTTGCTAAAGACAATGCAATTATAATGCCCGATTGAGGCCAAGTTTCTGTTGCAAACTAAAGATGTTTGATCGAATTTGAGCTTTAGGCCGAAAGAGACTGGACTTTTTTCTGAAAATTGAGACATGAAGCATGAGTTAAGAGAGAATGAGATCAGAAGGCTGTTTGAAATCTAAGGGACATAGATATTCAATAATAGGCTGGTAGTACTACTGGAGGTCATCTTGTCCTCAGAAATGATAATGATAATAGCTTCAGCTAACCGTTGCATTACTATTAATTACAATGAAGCAACGCCCTGGTGAAGGCACGCCATATGACATGAGGTTTGATTCACTGTATGCGCACATAAGTTGAAAAAAATGTGGTTAGAAATATAATGAAAGAGAGGTATCATGTTGCAAATGACAAACCTTTACGGTTAACATTGGACTGAGTTGCTCCAACTTCATCTTCATCATCATCATCATCAACGTCATCATCTTCTTCAAACTCCACCTCTTCTTCAAAGTTATTCTATATGGAACAGAATATTTCTGGAACTTAACCCTTTTACTCTTATGTTAATAAAGATGTGCAATAACAACTATTGCGTTTGGTCAGATTGCAAGGGGGTACTATAATTGATAAAATTAAAGCAAAGACACCTTTAACAGGTTGAACTACAAATAAATCAAGCTATTGAAGCACTAGCTTATTTCCCTAAGATATAACTAATTCTCGATGAAGATTTAAGGGCCAAATGGTTCCACCGGGGATGAAAGGATAAAGACAGGTCTATAATAGGAAAAACGATGATAATGACAAGGTCTATATTGATAACACTGGCTGATACCTTACGACTTCGTTTATTCGATGGTTCGTCGTCATCACTGCTTTCATTATCCATATCATCTTCATTTTCAGATTCATCTTCTTCATCAAGCCCTGAATCTTCTTCCTCGCTCTCATTGCCATCACCAGCATTATCTTCATCGAAAACAACTCTACGTCTGATTCTTTGATCTTCATCTTCAACTAATTCTTCATTTGGCAGAGTCCATTTCGAATCGCTATGAATTGAAATAAATTGAATAAGTTTTCTGCCATTAAGTCGGTGTCAATAGCCAAATGCTGCAGTTAGTATGCCATTTAGCGGCCTAATAAATCACCAAAAATAGGACTTAGGCGTTAACTTTAGCGAAAGACGTATATAATAGTTACAATAGTAACGAACTTTATTTTAGTGTCAAAATATTTAGCAAAAAGGCACTAATTGAAGGCCCCTCTAACTAAATAAACGGAATAGAAATAAAGAAATTACATTCAAAACAGCAAGTTAGCGAAAATTCCTGTTAAAAGTCAATTACGTTATTTACAATTTTTATGGTTAAAATTAATTGTTATTGTAATTTTAAGTCTAATAAAAAACGTTTTACCTTTTTACGTCATCTGCTGTTACAGGTTTAGAATTCTAAAAAAGAATTGATGATAAAATAATATCGATGAAAATGGCGATACTAGCTAGGGAGGGATGCTGTAACATTTTGTGCAGAAAAACATAGAACGTTATACTGTGTTTTCGCTTTTTTTCCTGCAATTGCAAAATGCTTGCGTTATAAGTGTCTTCCTTGCCAAGAAAAATGCACCATGAAATTGTTGATAAAATGTTTACCTGGAACAATGTTAGTTGGCTTGCAGCAATTTTATTGTCTATAGTAGATTTCGTATCGAGTAAAGATGATACAAAAAGGTCTTCTTCACCATCGTTGTGCTAAAAAGTAGATCAGAACTTAATATAGAATCGAGAATTTAAGCTTAAGTTTCTTAAGTGCATCAAGACATTTTTTGTACATTTTTGCGATGTCGTTAATTGAATCACACCATACTTCATTAAGAGGAAAGATTAATTTAAGAATCCAGTACAAACGATCTTTGTTATATGCAAAGAAATGTTAGACGGTAAACGTTTGGCTCTTAGCCTAGATAGTTAATAATAATAATAGAGCTTTTCTTAACAGAACAACTAATTCATTTTTGCTAGTTTACATCATCTTCACCGCTGTCTTCAATACTTAACCGTAGGCTCTCTTCAGTCAATCAATTTGCAATTCAATGCATTGATTGACAATGAAAAAAACTTTTGAAAATGGACAGCCAGTCTGATATTGGTCATGCAATGCATGTGAAAACGCTGTTATTCTCTCTGATGATTTTAAGATGAGGCTAGATTTTTCCTGTGATTTATCATCACATCTGATTGTTGTACAATAGTCCATAATAGGCCCCTTGAATTTGTAGAGTGTATTCAACAAAAGCTACACCAAGAGTTAGAGCTACACCAAGAGTAATTTTCATAATGACACTAAATAACTCTGCCTTACTGATTTAGTCCGCCCAGCTGAAGTTCTCTGGCCTTCCTTACTTCCACCAAGGTCAATATAAACTGCATCCTAAGAAGGTAATCAAATTGTCACAAAACATGAATGTAGTGGAGTAAAATTGATTCAAAAAGCACACACTCTGAGGTTTTTAATAAAGAGTGGGCAAATTCTAATTTCTTGGAGACATCAGGGCTTTTTTTTACCACAAAATACGACGATGAGATGACATATAATAAATGGATATTACACATGAAATTAAAATGTATAATGATGCATTGAGTTTGATCTTTATCTATTTTTTGATTTATGAAACTCTAATCTAATCTAATGAAAATGATGAAAATCTAATCTTAATCAAAAGCCTGAATAATTTTATTCCTCTAGACATGTTTTCCTTTACGCTTAACCATACTTCTGACCTTTTCAGATCAAGAGGACCTTTTGACGAAATATCTAACCTTGATTAGAACACAAAAGTAACAAGTATATTTAAGAACAAAATAGTATGCAGTTTCAAAGGTTACCAAGGACTGTTTGCAACAATGTACATTAATCATAAATAAAAACAACACAAATTAACAAGGACACAAAAAAATCATCAGAAGAATCTTTATTAATTAGAAAACAGAACAAGTTTTATGATACAAACTTAGAGAAGAAACCTCCAGTATTTGCAATCACAGATCATCCTTAACTTGTTTCTTATATGAATAGAGTTATTATGTTTAATCAGAAACTTCCTGTGGTTATACATAATGACAAGTGGACCTGTGATCATGGGGACTGGAAATTTTCTATCAAAGCATGTAATGTTTACCTTGTCATAAACAATGCCACCAACTCCTGCCATAGGCGCATATACAAGCCTTTCTTTTTCATTTAAAGAGCGCCTTTTCTCTCTTTCTGGCAATGGACATGGATCAGGAAGAAAGCTTATGTCTTTCAAGCAATGATCACCACATCCTTGTCAAAGATAAAAGACAAATATTAGATTTTACATGGTTCAAAATTTCCAACAGTTCAAGTTCTGAACCTTGAAGATAATTTTCACAGTTTATCTCCAGGTTCAATCCCAAAGAGTGACAATATCATTTAGTCATAGTCATGGAACTTTGTAACATTTTTGGTAGGTACTGATGACATGAACATTGTAATCTAAATTCATCAATGTAATTTTCATCAGGTTTTGTCCACTGTAAAGAAAGTCAATAGATTGTTTTTACCCCTCCTTTTTTTGCTCCACGGAAGTTAGTTATTCATTCCAAAACTTTTTCTCTTACTTTGATATGTTGCATCAGAAACTTAAAGTTAATCCAACATGCTGCCAACAGAGAATTTTTATTCCCTACTGTCTTTACTTACCCATGATGTGAACTTTTGACTCATATCTTAAATGGGCTCCTCTCATGTATCCATACAAACAAACTGTCCTGTCTGTTTTGGGATTCTGTCTTATTTTTTCTGGATCACTCAGATCTTCAAACCTAAAGTAAACATTTACTGCTTTCAGAACATGACAGTTAGGATCAGTATTGCTTTTCTCAGTGACAAAGCCAAAGCTTTTGTCAAAAAAATCATGAATTTTGAAAATCAAAAATTTAGTTTCAATAACATTAGGTCAAAGCTGATATTTAAATCAATCTAAGCAGACAAGATAAGATCAAAACTAATGCAAATTAATGCATGAACAGATGCCAGAAAATTCCAAAAGGAAGAGATACATCAAGTAATGACATTGCTAGAATTTGAGCCACTGTATATATTTTCAAGAAATGACAATTAAACAGACCTGTCAGCAAGAATGTATGGATGGCGAGTTCTCCATGTCAGTGGCCTAAACTTCATAACAGAGATAAATCTGCCAAGGTTATGTATTTCAGTTTTTGAGTAGCTCCCATGTTGGATACCAGAAAGGTAGAACAACTTTGCACCCTAAAAAGGCCAAAAATAAGTGGATAGTTACAAATAGAGTAAAGATGAGATATGAAAGGAAGAAAAACAACCCTCTAATTTGGCTATAATTCTTCAATTTACAGATGGAACATCTAAACTCAATTGCAAATTGGTAACTTGTGATTAAAAAAGTAACAAACGAAATATATGTAAATCTGATCTGTTGTCTCCAAATACATCAACCTCAGCATGACAACTCACTGTGTCTTCCACATATAATATTATTTATCTGTTCTGTGTTAATGAAATTGAGAACTATGAAGACAAATCTGCAGCAATCAGTGATTTTCAACAATATATGAGTCTCTGACTCTACTACCTTTGATACCTTCAGATCGACAAGTGAATTGTCATTGAGTTTGTCATATAGACTATCAGTTAGTGGAAAATGCATTCCAGTTACATGCTCTGCATTACTAAAACTGTGAATACACAATGCAGATGTTTCAACATACTTGATAAACTTCTGTCCAGAATCGATGCTTCATCTTTTTCTTTATCTTTTTTAATGATTTGTTATTTTTCATGAGGTCAAGATGTGTCAGGACACCCATTATTTTTGGGAAGCCATGAACTTGTGCAACATTAAGGAATTCAAATATTTCCATTTCAAATCCAAAACTTGCATCAATGAGCAAAAGAACCTTAAAAGAAAAAAGCTGGGAATGAAGGAACATTATCATAAACCAATTGAGATGTGGAAACATATGAGGAGCAAGGATAATGCATGTTGATCTTAAATATAAATCTTTCTTACCAAAAACAAAAACAACTTATTTCAATAACATATGCATATTATATGTTTCCTATAGAGGGAAGGTGATGTCATCAAATATCAACTTCGATAGCCACTTATAAAAATGCAAAATTTGTCAAAAACGCAACCTGGTGTCTTTGATAGAAACCTCTCCAGTTCATAGCAAATGATAATCACTATCAATACGCAACTGATAAATAATAAAACCCAAATATTATGAACATTTGTGGTGTTAGTTATCTAGTATTTTTGGAATGTATTGGTGTATTTTGATAGAAGGCAACTGGTACAAAGGAACATAAAATAAAGCTAAAACTTTGAATGCTTAAGAAAAATAGTAACCCATAGTGAACTTGGATATAAATCACAGTCATGCCTTAACTGGGCTTTAATAAAATTGAATTCAATATAGTTTCTTACCAAATCTGCTATTTTTGCAATATCAATCATTGAGTTTATGTCATTATTGCATTCAATTAATGTTATCCTCTGCTTCTTCCCTAAATGAGACAGAAATGTTTTAATCAATAATGCAACACTTGGATACTGACAAGCAACAGTTAAAAAATTTGAATTATTGTTGAGCCTGTTAAAATAATTGGGGGCGTCATACAACAAACACATCCCTGTTTGTGTCCTTAATTTACAATCCTTGCAGCCTTTTTTAAAATTTCCTGGAACAAATTGGAATCACAAAGATTCCAAAAATATTTTGAACTTAAACTTGTAATGTTACACTTATTGATGATCTGGACACATATTTTGCTAGCTTGCCCCACATTTTTCAATGTGACCAGCAGTCTAAAATTTATAATTTTTTCTCTTTGATAAATGCTTATATATTGTAATTAACCATTTTATGCTGAAAAAATATTTTGAGTTTCAGTTTGTTCTTTGTATTATACCTGATACAATAGTAATTGGTCCTCTGATATCTGAAATCTTCTGCCTTGTGAAATTCTTTATCAATGAGCTTATGAGTGTCGTTTTCCCAACTTTCGGCGGACCAACTATTGCCACGATTATTGGTGGAGGTTCAACAGGCGTTCTGTCAACTACCGGGGCATGCTGCTTTTTTGTCTCAAGATCTTGTTTCCTATGAAAGGTTTTGGCTGCTTTTTGCACAGATTGGAAGCCAAATGCTTTTGGGTTTCTTCCAGCATTACTTTTGCCTTTTGCTTTCTTATCTGCTTTGGGTCCGGCCTTTCTTTTCTTGTGTGCTCTTTTCACGTCGTCGCCCTCCATCTTGAAAACAAAAACGCTTGACTTGGCCTCGCTTACAAGTCGCACGTGCACGTTTTATTCAATTCATACCTGATACATCGAGAACGTTCATTATTGCTTCACCCAACACATGCGAAGATGGCAGGCTCGCTCCTAGAAGACATATTTTTTGTGAAAGACATTGATCCAGGTGGTAAAAAATTTGAAAGAGGTGAGATGTGCAAGCCAGTGGCTATGAATATGGCAATTTTTCAGCTTCTAGCAATTTTTCCAGCTAGGCCTGCCTGGGCCTAGAGTTCAAGTTTTGCTTCTCCTATCCTCTCATAACACTGCACCTTAACCACTCAAGCAATTATTTTCATCGCCTGCATATTTGAAATGCTCAGCTTGGCGTTTCTAGATTTAATAAACGTTCTACTTTTTAGTTTCCAGATTGCATTGTGAAAGCGAAAGTTACAAAATGGATATGATCCTCGATGTAAACACACAGGTTTATCCCGTAGACCTAAATGACAAGTTCAGTGTTGTTTTGACAACAACCCTCAAAGTAGACGAAACACCAGATGATGGTGAATTCAATCCATATGACACAGCTCCTTCCAAGGCTGACCAATTTGAATATGTCATGTACGGCAAAACATATAGAATAGACGCAGATGATTCAGAAAGTGACCATTCAAATCGTTTGTATGTAAATTATTATGTCATTAGCTTGTCTTATGGCCACTAACTGATGTTTTTTCCTTGTTTGATGGCATTAAAATAAATTGCACTTTAACAGACTGAGAATTGTACTTGCATTTAACACAGGGAAAAGGGGCCCCAAAAAATAGACCAGAAAAGTGGAGGGGGCAGAGCTTACCTTCAAACTTCTAAATCTTGAACTTAATCAATCTTTGTCTTTTGTAGATCTGCATATGTCTCATTTGGTGGCTTACTAATGAGGCTTCAAGGGGATGCAAACAATTTACATGGATTAGAAGTAGATCAAAGAGTATATTTGCTTATGAAGAGATTGGCATTCTAAATGCTCAGAATTCAGACCAAGTAGTCAATGGCATAATCACAAACAAGACACCTTGTTTATTGACTTTTGGTTATTGACAGCAGCATTGTGAATATGCTTTCTACATGGTTACTTGATAAAGCAATAGTTTGCCTTTATGAACATCTTCATGTAGAGGGACATTTGTATCATATTGCTCTATACTCTGATTTAGTCATTGTTAGCTTAAGAGTTTTAAGGCAAAGCACTTTCATTATTGCAACGCAACCTCCCTCTTAACTATGCACTTAAACTCAACAAGCATGATAATAACTCAGAGTATTACAGTTTTTTTTATTGTTTTACTGATGATGTGTACCATAAAAATTTCCAAAGACAAAAAAGGTGTTTCTTTTTGTTTTAAGAATCTGCTAAGTGTGTAACATTTTTGATGGATCCCATCTAGCATGATGAAACAATTCTCCCCCCCCTTGTTCAGCCCTTGTACTTTGATTGTTGCAATGCTCTTGTACTTCATGGCATGGCTCACATTTATTTACCAATAATAAGATGCCGGCAATGGAGCCTTGGATGTGGAAAGTTGTAAATGGGGGCTGATATGCAGGGGCGTGGTGGCTGGGGGCAGGTAAGCATGTGTGTTTTGGAACACTCTGAGAATTTTTGGAAGAGGCACCGAAGCCACATTATGATTTCAAACTTTTTAAAGGACCATTGGATATCGCATTTATGTGTTATGCAACTATTTCTCAAAAAAGCGCAGGAGCTTTCTAAGTCACTGTTGGATAGCATTCATTTACATAGAAAGCTTATGAGCACTAGAACATTCGGCAAAAGGGCGAGACTGAAATATGTGCTCTATCAAAGCATTCGCTTGGAGAAAACGTCGTAGAAAAGAAGTGATATATATAGGTCCGAAAAAGTAACGAGAAGTTAGAACTATGCAATTTCCTTTGCGTGCAATTCTCGCTTCACCTCTAAAGATTTTATCAATCCAAGTTTTTTCCATTTTTTCATTAGACGCTTTGTCTTGCTGGTAAAGGAACCAAAGAGCAAAGTTCACTTTTCCACGCCACATTATGATAAGCAACAAGGGGTTGTTCCTCTATCCTGCCAGTTTTCAGTTTCCTTATCAGGGACGTAGGAAACGGAGGCCAGAGAGGCCACGGCCCTCCACTTTGTTGCAAATTATGCAAAAGTGCCCTTTCCAAATCCAAGTGGACCCCTTGCAATTCCAAATGTGCCTGAAATTTCAGCTGACCTTGAAAGCAAGGAACAGATAATGGGAGCGAGCTCTGCACACTCAATAAATAAATTATTGTGAACATCGGGGACAAGAGAATACATGATATATAGCCGAGAAGGTGACGTTATTCAAAACATATCGTAATTATTCGATTTACCTCACCCCTTTGGGGGCAAACATTTGACGCCTGCTCTGCCCCTCCCTTAATTACATTTTATCGTAGAAATTCTATAATTGCACTACCTCTGATGAAGTTGCGTATCAATTTTATCACCCTGAACTGGACCGTTAGGTGTTAGGTTCGTGCAAAATTCAACGTCTCTTTCCTGACAGTTTTGTACTTGTTTAGGTGCTTACGTCTTTACGTACCCGACCCTATGCACCACCTTGAGCACGTTCCATAGATCAATACAGAATGAGATGAAAGGATCATTCACGCATCTTAAATCATGATGCAGGCTTTAATTGAAATATTATTTGATCTTGGTGGAAGCCTTAATTGAAAAAAACATTGCCTGATCAGTAAATAAACATTGGAAAATATAAAGGAAAATGAAGCACAATAATTGATCTATGGGATGAACTTGAATTCTGTCTTTGAAAACCTAATTTTACCTTCGATCATGCAAATATCTGTCATCTCAAATAATTGTCGTCGATTAATCAGCATCCTGTCCTCTGCGTCACGTATCAATTATTAATTTACTTCCAAGGTATTTATAAAGAGGTGCCCGATTCATTCTTATTTTCATCCAAAGCAACAAGCTAAAGTGCAGCATTTACGAAGGATTTCTGCCTACATAGGTAAGTCTTGTTTTTGATTAAAGGCAGATGTGTTTTCATTAACCATTAACCCTCTAATGGGGCCAGGTATGTTCCTCTTATGCTGGCGCTCAGTAAACATTCAGCCATGCCATGGGGTGAAAACTGTGCAGACATATTATAAACAAACTGCGCTCTTTAAAAAAGAAGCATTGCAATCAGGGGCAAACGCACCACGGACAAGCGCCCACCCCAAGATTTCTGGAAATATAGCATGGCCCTCTTTCCCACGGTCAGATCAAGAAACAACATTCAGTTCCATGCTGTGACAAAAAATCATGGCGAAAGTAGAAGTAACTTCTGTTTTTAGACTCCTGTCTTCAACCAAAAACATTGATAGCCTGGGTGCCAGACCTACCCTTTGGGATATTACTCTAATATCTCAATGGGTGGGTCTTGTAGCCAGGGTAAAACTTTGACCTTGGGGCTGGAAAAGACATGTTGATTTGGATTACAAAGGAATTTGAAAAGTGAAGATGCAAAGAGTCGAACAAAAGCTGTGTTGACATTTCAAATTTGCGATCAAAAATATCGACACTTTGATGGTAACTGCCTGCTAAAACATTCAATTTATGTTGTTTACTTGGTTATCCATGTTGAATACAAATATCGAATTTAAAAAATTAGAGCAAAATGTTTTCATGACGGGGGCTTATATTGTTTTAAGAGTCTTTCCGAAATGCTCACATCTGGTAAATAACGTTCAGAAGTTAAAATAACAGGGGCTGTGGGTGGTGTGACACCCCCTAGTAACAAATAAAATGCCCTAAAATTTAATTTGAATCTAATTTAATTATCATTGTACACTGCGTCAGAAAAGGTGGGTTAAAAGATCTGGTTACCAAGAAAAAACACTGGAAAAAGAAACAGAGGTCGACAAAGAGAAAAGAGCCTAGACAGCCTGGCGGGCTGGGCAAAAACAGGCTCGGTAAACGAATTGATCAAAAGAATGAGGGACAAAGACAGATGTAGACTCATAGTCGCCTATGCCTGTAGGGAGGGCACTCGATGATGATGTTGATCATAGAGTAAAATTGGGTAAATCAACGAGGAGCATTATAGTGTAATAAATATATATTATTTTAAGTCCTTCGATGAATGTGATGAATCATGATCAAAATTGATGCCACACCTTAAAAACATCGAGCAAAACGATACAGCTTTACAACGAATGAAAAGTTCGAATAAGAAGGGGCTGCCCCTGTGTTCAGCCTAAAGTCACAACACCACTCAACTGGGCCCGGTTAATTTGCCTGCTCTGCTGCTGGCAAGCGTCAGACTGGCCATGGTGGAAGAACATCCCCGATCCATTCTGACTTCTGATGTGACATTTTAGCTGACTTCTGACAAGAGTGCGAACGAATCAGACATTTCACCGGACATTCACCCTGACATTTGCGCCTGTGCAGGGATCTTCGCATTTGTGCATGGATCGATTCAGTATCACTTGCTTCTTCGACTCTTCATAGTGACAAATAGATGAATTCATTTTTAATTCATTGATTTTCGGAAAAGTTTGAAACAAGCGAACTGGCCAGTCACCGAACAAAACAAAAAATTTGGCGGGAACAGAGACTCTAGTGCGTTTGCGCACACCTGACAATGTCAGGCAAGAGTGCAAACGATTTGACATTTCAAATAACAAACGGAAAACAATGAAATGTCAGGCCAAATGTTTCACCTTCATCAAACATCGTCCAACATTGCAAAAAAATGTTAGGTCTCCTGACATCGTGTGCAAACGACCTAACATTTTACCTGACATGACGTCAAATCAAATGTTAGACCGAATGTTAGATCGTTTGCACGGGGTTTCATGTTTAATTTAATTTAAAGAACTCAATACAAGCAAGTAGTTGTTGCATAAATGACCTTAAATTTGATTCCAGCTTACTACATAAGATTCTTATAAATTTGAGTTCATCTATTGGGAACTGCTATTCAATTACAAAAACGAAACCCCGCTGGCTCTCGGGTTCGCGGCCCTCGCATGAACTTCGGTGGACAGTGCCCCCCTTTCCAAAAATTATGAATCGGCCCCTGCAATGCAGTTTGACAGTAGCAACTCATACTTTTTTGTTATAGTTTATGTTTGAGCAAAGACACCTTTCACACGTTGATATACAGACGGATAGCTTTTCTCCAAAGAAATAAGAAATTACCAATTCTCCCTTTAAATGATAGGCTCATATGGTCCCCCCAGAGATGAACTGTTTCAGTCTCATTTTTAAAATTTTCCATTTTCCAAAGAACTGCATAGTACTTTAGATGCCATGTTTTGGTGCGATTGCCAATTCTTCATTTAAAAAATGATTATACAAGGCTCCTTCACGCCTAACCCCCATCTCAACTATTTGGTATGAATTGAAAAAGGAACCGCGAGGCGACAAAGAGTAAAGTCTTGTTAAATTCAAGACAAGCAGAAATTGGCTTTTTAAGGAGCAATTCTATAAGCAAGCTATAATCGTTTGATTTATTGTTTTGTGTGCATCTCAAATCAAATAGAATACCTCCATCATCAAACATATAAATACACCAGTTGGGAAATGAGCAAAGACCCTCCAAGTTTATTTAATTGTTGAGCAAACAAGCCTTGAACAAAAACAGCAAGAACGAGAACTAATAGACCTGGATTTCATTTGATCCATGTGAACGTTCGCTGCTACTTTCGTGACGCAAGAAAAAAGACACCAACATCCGCTTACATCGAAGGAAAATTTTCGTTTGGATCGTTTTACAAAAGTCTTAACGAAAGAGGGGATTGTGATTGCAGTACTGGTGCAAATTGGCAGAAAAAAAAAGATGGTATGGTAAAAATTTTAACGATTATATGACCCTATGTTTGGGAGATCTAACTATATTTGGGTCTGGATTCGACTGGTAACGATAGGACACCTTTCTTGTGCATACTGACAAGAAAAGAAATGACCTTGCAATGACTTTGAATAGATAAACTGATCTGATAAGGTTTACACTAGGCACCTCGATAACGTACAAAGTTCAGAGCAGAATTTCGCCAACCTAAGAATGTATTGGGCTGTATTGTTTCCAATAATTTTTCACTGCTTAACTTGTCAAACAAGGCATTCTCGACTCAATCTTGTTGAAAAAACTCTTCAGTGATGTGGTAAAGTGTATTAGTTAACCTTTGATAAGTGACCCTGCGATTTCTATGAAAGTTTAAGTACTGGGATCTTCCGAACTTTCTTGTGCAGTCGAATTAGACTGGCAAGACGAGATGAAATTTAAAAGGCAACTGAAGTTTTGGCTTCCATCATAGGCCAGTCAAAAAGCAATTCTCATTTGGTTTGTGAACCTAACTACTTAAGTCAAGAGTTTGACAGGAAGTATCGTATACTTAAGAAAAACATTCCGGTTAAAAAGTTTGAAAGAGGTTGTGTCTTGAGGAATATTATGTAAAGAAATGCAGCTGAAATGAAAAAGAAATGGGAAAGAAATTGAGTGTGTGACTCTCAATGCGACTTACGACTTTGCAAACTGCTAAAGATTGGCTTTTTGGCAAATTTTAGGGTACACTAAAGAAATATCCGGACATACAAGTTATAGGACATACCCAATTCATCGGCAGTTTTTTCCCTATTCACACCCACTCGAAAATTTCTATGAAAATTCTTTAGTCAACTGAAGAGGATCGGTGATAAGGAGTTATTTTCACAAGTATTCTGAACAATGGATTTGCCAACAAAATGCTAAAGAAGTACTGAAGGCTTTTGCAAAAAAATTAGACGTGTCAAACTTCCCACAACACCTGTTCTACCCATCTATTTATATATATAGATATATATATATATTCAATCAATTAGGCAATGACTGACATGGTATTAAATACTAACCACAAGGGTGCTACCCAATTGTTAATTTCTAGTCTCGACCGTGGTTTCGAACCAACGCTCACCACATTCGGAGTCACACCTAATTATTATAAATTCAGAAGTTTCATCTGGGGCATTATAAAATCGAAAAGAAATCGCGCTAAACATGACTTTTGGCAATGTCACCGCGACAGTCAAGATGAGATGGATCGCTACTTAACTAAAGAAGGAAATTAATTTTCATTGGGAATATTTGCGGAGAAGGAGCTGATAAAATTAACTGTGTAGAGAGAAAATGATAACAAGATTATTTTTGAAGAATCAAGCATTAGATTCGATCTCTTTGTTCTTCGCCATTTCAAGTTATTTTAAATGCTGCAGGCATTTCTTTTGCTCTTCATTCAAATGATTCCGTCCGCATATCATTGATTGTAGTCAATGGTGCCGAATTATGTAACAATTACTCACTGTGTGCGATTTAATGCCAATCCTCTGTTTGTGGTTTAGTCTATTAATTGGGTAGATCAGTTCTATGTTTCTTTATTAATATAACAAATTTCTTTGACAGTGGCTTAGCCTCAACCTTGCTACAGTCTTCATATGAATTAGAAATGCTTCCTGGATTAGGAAACTAAGAATTGTTTGCAATCGCTGTCTATATTTGCCCAAGACAAGCAAATGTCTCTTTAAACACTTTTTAATAAACTGGAATCACAGGAACTACAAGTAACTGTATCCAATTCCTTATGAATGCTGTTTCTGTTTATCTGACACCTCAGTGTTAAGGAGCGGTCAACCGCTACACATTGCCTTACCCTACTTTTGTTTACCAACCTGCTCTAAACAGTCATTAAAAAGAAAAAGTTGATAACAGACCAAACTTTTGGACAAGTCTTTACACGAAGGTTAAATCAAGCAAACAAAATATCATGTTTTATGGACATAAATCCAAAAGGATCAATATAATAAAACGTAGAGAAACCTGTTTGGGACAAACATTTTACCGCGTCCGAATGGAGAAACCATTTGGGACCTTTAGCTTTCATCCCATAAGATAGAACTACACAGGCCATAGACAAAGGGGGCTAGGGGGGCTTAGCCTGTCAAAATTTTAGCCTCCTTCGCTGACGCTTATCCCCCTCCGCACATAGAGAGGTACCAGCACTACAAAAGGAGTATCGATCTGATTATATCTTCTCCGACAGACCTCTATAATCTACTTGTGCCTGTTATTGGCTTCGAAATAATGGAAATATACAGTATCGCACCTTTTTTATAGTATCACTTTCTCAAGAAAATATCACGACAAATCCCTGCGTTCAATTTTATCTATTAGCACAAGAATGGGAAGTCGAAATTCCACCCTCCCTCTTCGAAATTCTATCGTTCGTCACAGGTGCATCATGAGGTTTGGTTTTAGCCCCCCTAGAGTTCTCTGCTGGCCTCGGGGCTGGAACTTCACCCAGATATTCATTCAGACTTTTGTAAGCGTTGGTTCTCTATATGTTTTTTTACACATTTCAGCAGTAACAGTGAGGGTTGAAATTTCAGACATTTAAAGAGCTGATCCTGGGTCAATTTGTTTATCAAAATGTGAGCAGCGCCAACATTGTAGTTTTTGTTGTGCAGTAGGAACTAATTTTTGACAGTGCGGTGATTGATAACAATAATATTCAGTGATAGGGCAATTTAAAGCAGTTATTCTCAACTTTTTGAAGCATAAACATGCTATTCCTTTACGATATTTAGATATTTCTTAGAAGTATGACTAATTTAAGTATGGCAATCTATCACATCCTTTTCAAAAATCAAATTAATTCATGCATTGCTTTTGTTGTCATACCCCCACCCACTTTCAGTGAAATGGTTTTGTACCCCATCCAAATCTATACACACATTGGTACACATACAATTGTCCCAAGTGATCATACCATGGTGATCATACTTGTTAAGTGATGACAGCAAACAAACCTTACTAGCATCATTCTTTCATTCTTTACAAACAAAAATTAACAGCATTTGAAAAGGTTCTGAGTGAAGTTTTGTACCCTTTAAAACCTATCTTGAAAGTTTTTTACCCCCGCCAAATGATAGTAAAATGTTTCATACCCCTGTCGAAAATCTTCCGCCCCGGTACCCAAGATTGTCAACTCCCTAAAGAATAAGGAATCAGGCATTTCTCAGTCGTAGCTCTTTCATTGAAGTTCTCAGAGCATAAAATTCTAAATACTTGTAGTTTCTTTTAGCCTGTATTCATACAGTCAAGCATTCTTTATTCCCACTGAGCTATAGTTTTAAGCTGTACATGAGAATACCTTTACCCGTTGGAATTTTGATAGTTCAATTCTATTTACAAAACATATGGTAAACTGATGTAATCACATCGATTTGTTTTAAGTTTTTTTTATTTCCATGAATGAAACCCCCGTCATTGGTAGAAGAAAATGGCATTGAATTCGGTCCACGAATTATATCACATACGATTTTGTTTATCTCAAATTAAAAAAGTGTTTATCAGACTTAGAGATAATCTTTAATCCTGTGGCGTACGAAATTGGAAAGGATTGTTATAGTGGTTTAAAATTCAGTCAACAAGAAAAGGCTGACATTTTGCATTACTTAAGTTGACAAAGGCATTTATGAAAAGTATCTTTGAGAGGAGTGACTGTTTCTAAATGGTATGTTCTGTATGCTTCTTTATTCTAGATTCATCCGAGCTATTATTGTACTATTTAATGGATTGTGAAGACATGATTACCACAATCAATGATTTCTGGCTTGATATCGAGAGCAGTGGTGGCTTTTAAGAATTGGCTTTCAACGCATGCAATTTAATACATAAAGTAGCTAGATACCGATACTGCTACGAGGAACAGACTTTAAAAAGAGGTGCAATTCTATGAGATTTTATTGACGAACGCTGTCAAATCATACTTGAGCAGAGAAGGGCTTTTAGAACCTGGGGAAGATAACAACTGTGGAGCCCATTTGCTATTCTGAATAACAGAAGAAAGTGCTTTTATCGCTTAGAAAGGGAAGTTTGGTAGTTTACGTTTGAAGAAAATTCAGCGATACGGTCTTACGTGATCTCCAGTTACCTATTCAATTCTGGATGTTCTTTGACGCAATCATGAAGATTTTGTTTGTACTAGTCAGCACGTTCCTTGTCCATTCAGTCCTATCTTCTCCAGCGGCGCTTTCGTCAAAGGATTTAAAAAGGGGACAAAGAAGTAAAGAGAAAATTGGTTATTCAACAAATCAACCAAATGCTGTATATTCAAAAGGCAAGCTGCAAGGTAATGATTCTTTGAATAGCGAAACGACTGAACAGACTGTTTTGTGCATGTCTAACAGAAGTGAGCTTTTCAACTTTACATCAACAGACCTTAACGCAACTGCGCTCAATAATTCCAGTAACCACCGATGCTTTAATTCTTCCAATGCAACTGAGCCGCCTCCTAAAGCCAAGGAACTAAAACCGTTAACTTTATCGAACAAAGTAGCGATTGCTGCATTCATTATGATTCTCATAATCGGTGTTTTTGGGAACGCATATGTGATTTACACCTTTGGGTACACGTTTAAAAAACAAACAGCAACAGAGACTATGCTTATTTACTTGGCATTCGTCGATATGTTTGCATCGCTCGTCAATCCGCTACTTTACATCTATTGGATTATGACAGGGTTCAGTCGTTGGGACTTTGGTGTGATCGGATGCAAAATCCTGCCTCCAGTTGGTCCCATATCTACAACAGCATCATCTGCTATAATCATCATTATCTGCATTGATCGCTACAGGTCTATAGTGACCCCATTCAAAAGCAGATTTAGCCAGATTCAAGTGCATATTCTATGCAGCTTGGGAATTTTAAGTTCAGTGGCGTTTTATTCATATTATATATCAGCCTTGTCTCTCAGCCGAGCTGGGAAATGCCAAGTCCAGGAGGTAAATAGTTTGGCATATTCAATTCCGAACATAACGATCACTCTTTTATGGGACGTCGCATATGTTATCGTGTTCATACCAACAAACATTCGTATCTTCATGCATTTAAGAGTGAGCAAAGAATTACAGTCTGATCTTTCGTATTGGGAAAAGAGAAAACGGGCAAATCGGAAGGTCATGCGGATTTTATTGACCGTAGGGGTGACATTTGCCATTTTGGTTTTTCCAAAGGATATTTTACATCTGGCGTTTACGTTATCTTGGATGTTTCCACCGGGTATCGATCATACACCGCTGCTTCTCTCGTTAAACTCATGGTTCAAGGTCTTGCAGGTATCAAACAGTTGTGTTAACGTTTTCATCTATTCCAAGATGCACAAAAGATTCCGCAGTGAAATGACCAACTTTTTCCGAAGATTACTCCGCAAGCCAACAATACGATTGGAAAATGAGAGTTCAGAAGAAGGGACTAACATTTCCATGGAATACAGCGAGGCTGCTAATGGGGGCCTGCTTAGAAAGATCAGTGGCAAGTTAGCATCGAAATTCTCACCAAGATCCAGGAAGAGGTTAGCAGCAAACGAAAACGGAGAGCTCGCGTCACTGACTCCAAGCCCACGAGTGCGCAAGGCTGAAGGAAATGGTGCAGCTACATATGCGAAGAAGGGGGATAATATCAGGTTGCTGTCAAACGGAAAACTAATAGCATCAAGCCCGAATGGATCAATTTTGGAAAGAGGAAAAAAGAGCGATAAAAGGCTCTTGTTAAATGACGAAGGTCTGCGACATGATCAGCAAAACTTTGATTCCGAGGATGAGGGCTTTATCAGAAGAAATGTTTACAACAGAGAGCCGAGGATACAGAACGAAAACATGCGCAGGGGTTTAATGCGCATCAACCAATATTCCCAGAATGGATATGGCAGGTATGAAAACAACCATAGCACTGATAATGCTCCTGTGCAGTTGTCTCCAAGTTTGCGAAGTAAAGAAATAAACATTTGTGATGGTAACGAGGTGGCTAAAATGCTTGAAAACCACAAAAAGAGTGGTATAAAATCACAGGAAACAAACTGTTGAAAGAAAACTTCAAGTATGTATAAATCATTAAGAGACTATTATAATCTTAGAAGATGATTTTGTAATAGAGAAGTGTATATTATCTTGAGATTATATATATATTAATTCTGTAGGTAAGTTAGGTGTGATATACGTATTAATCATGTGTTGCTTGTACAGTAGCCAAGGGCGCCGAGTGCCAAGTGACTATTGCTGATGGCACCACGTTTTCCCTGTAAAAGTCACTATTTGCCCCTCCAAAACTTAACTAATTGTCCATTTTGTAGCTACAACCTGTCCTGCAGTGCCTATTTTTGACCTACAAGAAGACGATATTTCATTGTTGGAGGTGAGCCCCCCTAAACCTCAAGTGATGCCCTTACATGATTGGATAAGTACAACTAACTAAGTCTAAACTGACCGAATAGGGTGAGCTTGGCCTTCATAGATGCATCTGGTACGATTCTTTATCAGGTCAAATTTTGACAATTTTTATGAAAAAGAATATTGCGAAATGCATATTGCCTTACCATCTTACCATCACTTAACTAGATTGTAATTTTAACCATACCTATACCTTGTATAAAGAACGCTGTTATGGATAGTGTCTAATGCGGAGGGACATAACACCTATAGCTTGCCAATAGAGTTACCCAAATGGCATCACACACCCTACCAACAGATGAAAATCTACAAAGGGAGCCACACCCTAATTGTGAAGATAGAGCGAGTTTGGGCGGTATAACGCATCATTCTTCTAGTATATCAATCATCATTTTAACGAAACTTATAATTGCAGCCCTTGTTACGCAGTCTAGCCAATTGATTAAAATTTTGTGTAAACGATAGACATTCTGTCATTAAATTTACATCAGTGCATTCTCCTCTCGAATTTTCGTTCGGCCTAAGTCAGCCCATAACACAGCCCATAATACAAGCGTTGAGCACAAGATGTTACAAGTACCTTACTAACTGTGATTGGTCAAAGGATAAGTTATGTATTATATTGGCGATTGTATTCAGCACGCTACGTAGCCACCATCGTACGAATATGTCTTTTTCAAATGTTTGTTATACTGCCCCGCTGGGACAACTCTCATTGTCAAGTGTAAGCACCCAAGTCTGAGGCTCTAGACAATTGACCCTTTTCTCTGATTCTTAACTCAAATTTTGCCCCCCCCCCCCTTTTCTCTAAAACCAAAGAGCATATTCTTTTTAATACGATGAGTTGGACCCAAAAAAACCCCTTTTCTTAAATTTTCTGCTTTTTTCAGAAAGTACACCCCTTTTTCCAATTTCTATGTCCTTGGTTTGGGATGAAATTGAACCCCTTTCTCAGAGATTTTAAAGATACGGGTGCTTACAATTAACAATGGGAGTTTCCACCGGGTATACTGCGTAGCTTTGACGAAGAATAAAATAACATGAAAAAAATTTGAGTTTGAGGACTGAGAGCTCGTTGGATATAGAGTAATCTTGTATAATATAATAGTTGATTAATAATATTATCGGCTATCCTATTCAAAAATATAAGATGTATTTATTTCGGAAAAAAATGTGACAAGATTATCTTGCATTGATATTTCCTGTTTTGACTACTCTGGCACAAATTCCTGAAAGCTAATATATATAAAGCTAATAAAGAAAGATCCTGTTATGCTTCACGGTATCTCGGTGAATTGAGCAAGATATTATTGCATTCAGACATGGCTTGAAGGATTTGGTGTCAATGAGGGACACATTTTGATGGGGAACAGTTTATCATCTAAAAGAAGGCGATTTTCACATAAAATTGTCAACCTAGCTAGCAGTGAGTGACATTGGTCGTGAGAAAATAGGAAATCTTCTTTTTCTTCTGGCTTAGCCCATTTGTGGTGGGATCGCTGCCATCTGGACCCAATCTTCAACATCCTGATTAACTGTTCCAAATGCACGCATGGTTTCTTCTTAACAATCTTTCCACTTTCTTGCTGGTCTTCCTTCTTTACGTTTCCCTGGAACTGCCAAACATAGCCCTGTTCTCATCTCCTAACATGCCCATACCACCGTAATCTTCGTTGCTGACAACTTTTTTACCAATTGAACTGTTTCTAATTTCCTTCTTACTTCAATTCCTCACTCTGTCTATCCTTGCTAGCTCTAACATCCATATTCTTATTTTCATATCAGCCACTTCCTTTGGAGGTGCTTCTTTTTTGGTTAGGGCAATGTCTCCAAACGAGTAGCCAATCAAAAGCACTATTCCTCTTCTCACATGATATGGTCCAGAATTGGGTTGGCGTGGCCTGAGACACCGGGATATTTTCCCAATGGTCGCTAAATATCATAGGCGCCGACTTTTGATTTTAGCAGGGGGGGCTGAAGCTAGAAATAAAAAACAATTACATACCAATTTCTCTAAATTATCAGTTATAAGAACGCAGTTTGGTTCTTTGATTAACGATGTATTGTATCCTATTCATTAAAAATAGATGAAGATACTATGCCTATTCGGGAAATTAAGCTAAAAAGCGATAAAGAGCAAATTTTTGAACATTTCTCAGAGGGGGCTCAGCCCCCCCGTAGCATTTTCCAGGGGTGGCTCGAGCCCCCAAGCCCCCACGTAGTCGGCGCCTATGCTAAATATCCTTGAGATATGGACCCTAGAATTCAATCTACGCTATTTCATTCACTGCAATTAGTTGCATTGACCATTATAGTAGAGCACGGAGTTGGTGAATCAATTACTCAGAAAATGAGATCAAATTAGACTGGGATCCTGTCTTTTAAGCATCTCGTGGGCTCTTCATTTTTGAATCAATGACCCTGGTTTGGTTGTACTTGCATTCTCTTGTTGGTTATTTCTTTCTTTAAGCAGTGTCAGACAAAAAAGTACACTTCATTCTTGTATGGTAACTTATGCTTCCGCTTTTGAAGAAATTATAAAACAGGAAAATTCTATTAAGCGCAAATGAATCAACTACTAATAATTGTTTAGAAGACCTATACATATCGAGCAAAAGAAACCTTTCAAGAGCCCGACAAGGCGTTCAGCTTGCAGCTAAAAATATCGGACGCCGGCTTAAGATTTTGCATTCAAATCAGGTTTTCAAACGCGTCACAGTTGAAGTCAGTCAAGAGGATATAAGAGGATTTCGGCTGGGAGTTTTCTTGAAATCAAAAAGCACGATAAATGTAAGTTCCTCCCCCGCTGATAATCCTTATAGGATTGGTAGAAATCACGTGCTATGAAAAATTTATGGAAATGGTGACTAAGCATGAATGACCATCTCGGATCGCTATTAGAATTTGTCCGTCGGGGGGCTACCCCTGCTATTAGGCCATTCTTACCGGGCGTGTGAGCCCCTCCTGTCGGAAATTTTCTTCAAATGTGTAGCCTGTAGGCAAATTGTAAAGTTTCAGTGTTATATGTAAGGTTTTATTGTGTTGATAAAGTGCTTTTGAGAAGAATATTTTTAGTATTATTAGCAATCACTGCCTTTTAAGGGAAACTTTAGTGCAAATATCTCAACTTTCTGGAGACCACTCCCTTCAATGGTAAAGATGCGCCCCCAGTTATTCGATTAGCTTTCTTCCCATCATCAGAAATTCATTCGCTGAATTTTACATCTTTCGTGCAACATTATTCACCGAGGGTGTCACTTTAGGGGGGTTTAGGTGGTGGCTCACTTTTCCGACTATAAAAATATCGCCCTCATGCAGGGCAATATAAGATGTGACCTATAATTTCTACAAAATGGTTAAAAGGTTTCTAGGAGGGTAAAGAGTCATTTTTAAAGGCCAAAAGTAATAATAATAATATACATTTTTTATACACGGTAAATACCGTATCAACACTAAAAAGTATTGTTATCAAAAAGGGCTCTATCAAAATTAGAATTAAGTGAAAATAAATGATAGTTATCCTAATACAATGTAAAACTGGTTGAGGTAATTACGAGAGTATTTTCAAAAAATCGTTTCTACAAGAAACCTTATTCACAGGGCATTACTTTGAATCATAGTACTCTTTCAGTCTTGATTTGAATAGCACAAAAGAGTGCCTTCATCCTTCTGCCTTAGAGTATGGAGTGGCCCCCAGTTACCTCCTTCTAGTTGAGGAGCAGACTCAACGTTTTGTTTGTTCAATGTACCCATTGATAAGATAATATTCACAGAATTATCCTTTAAACTACTTACTTATTAGAATAATCCACAGCAAAAGGCAACCGTGTCAGCTATTATTGAATTTTCATTATCGAGAAGAACTCCTAACACCATAAAAAGATTAGCGTAGATGAGGCATCCATATTGTGGATTAAGCCAAAGACTGAAGGATCTTATTAATTCAATACATATATGTCTACAGAAAAGGTCAATATGCCTGAAGGAGGAACGATCACGCAGGTTATATGAGCAAAATAAAAAACAATGCATCGCTGCTGGTAACGGTTTGGGAGATGGCACTCACCTAAAAGACTCACAGGGCCTTTTAAGGTTTTCCCAATACTTTACTGAATATTTGTAAAGGTTATTTCTGGACCCGTTTACATAAAGACGGTAGAAGTATCAATACATGATCATTCATATTTAGGTAGATTTCTTGTTGCAAGGAACGAGGCTAGGAAGTCATAGTTATAAAGATTACAATGGACGTTTTTTGATTGGTGTTTTGCAGAGTTTTTTTCATCATTCCACTCATTGTTTTTTTCAAGTAACAAATCAATAGGTGACTATCATTACTACGACGACTATTTATTGTCCAATCAAACATGACTCTGGTGGTGGAGTCATCATAGCAAGAATTTTACGAAGTTAACGCAGGTTATGTATATATGCTGCGTACGGTTAAATCTTTACCCTTAGCTCACTGATAGATGACACCGATGAGATGATACTTTGTGACCACTTTTCATTCATATATTTGCATTTGGAAGAAGTCTTTTCTCAAAATTTCAGCTCTATTTTGGTGGCGTCTTCTTGCTCATGTGTTAAGGGGTAGCATGAAGTTTGGTACATAATGAGAGTCTGATTTTGAAGCCAGAGAGGTCTCGTGCTATTTAGGGGGTTCTGTAGCCAACAAAATCTTGTTTTTTATATTTTAGGGGTTTTTTATATCTTAGAAATGAGTTTACTTAGAAAATGTCACAGTGCAGGTAAAATTTACTTTGATTGTCACTATCTTTAGATAGATTATGCTCTCATGGCCAATTCTTCTACTTTTATGTATTTTGTTAGGCATATACCACATTTCTTCTGTTCCTTTAACTGAAATCTCTCGTATAAAGTTGTAGTGATGTAAAAATCTTATGGTTTCGAAATTCATTAAAAAAACGATAAAACCCTTTCCCCATAAAATATTACAAAAAACATTCACAATCGCTAAGACGGGTACCGAGTTATCACCCCATAACCAGGCAGGCAGTAGAAAATATTTGCCAACCTCCAAATATTTGTTCTAGCGTATAGACGATCCTCGGATATAAGTGTTGTTGTTTGCTGCAAGAATCGTAATAATAACCTTGTTAGTATTCTATAAAAATATTGCTGTTTGCATTAGCAAGCTTCTATAAACCTCCTTCTACAAAAAGAAACCGTTTCATCCTGCATAAATAAAGCTATAAACCCAGTGGCGCAACGGAGAAATGATAATGCTGGCAAAGTTGCAGGGCGCCCGTTTACAGTGGTGGCGCTAGAGGGGGGCAGAGAGGGCTGTAGCTCTTAAATGAAAGAATTAACAATCCGTTCTTTTTCAACGAAATTCTGCGTTATGAAGACGTTCTAGCTATATTAAGAAACCTGCTTTACATATGTTACTAACCATGCAATTATAAATTTTGACATTGTTTGTAATCAAAGAAGGAAAGTTTACCAACTCGCGGATAAGTCATAAACTCAACTTGACAGTGTATTGATATTACCATAATATTTTGTTTACTTGCAGTTATGTATTGCTATAAACGGTATTTGCTTTGAAGGGTTCATGATAAGCCGAAATTTATTGAAAAAGATGAATTGATATCTTTGAATGTACGTCGTTCACTAGTTTCATAATCAATTAGATTTTAAGTCAAGGTTCGCATCCTTCCTGAGTCGAAGCTTCAAAGAGGGTTGTTAATTATTTGTTACTCAACGCTATAGCGACGACCTACGAAAGCAACTGTTACCATCTATGTAGCATTAACAGGAAAAGGCAACCTTGAAACATACCATGATTCTAAGATTTTTTAATTGTCCGATACACTCTTTTTTTATAAGAATAATGAGGCTCAATATTGAGAATTAAGAATTAAGGCTCAAAGTTAAGATTATTTTAAGAATATTGTCAGGCTCAAGATCTCGTGAAACAATTATTTTTAGTGGGTGTTTTTTTACTTCTGAATTTTTCATGACATTTAATTACTAGTACTTCTTTACTCCTTCTACTTTTAAATACTGTAAGTCTATTTTTTAGATTTTATTTTGATGACTTGTTCTGTTAGCCACCATATTTGCAATAGGTGTGCGTTTTTGGCATTGATGATAATTATTAAAATTTTATTGCCATATCCGTATTTACTGCCGTGCTAAGAATAATTTAAGAATATTCCGAGGCTCAAAATAGCAAAAAATTAAGCATTGTTTTAAAAAAAGTGTGTGCTAGAATATTGACGCTTTTGTTTAATCTATCTACAAACTCATTACTGCTATAAAGAGCCTAAACTTTGAGGTGATGATTTTGATTGAAAAAGAACATAATGACTGAATGATGAGAATGATTCTGTCCTTAAAATTATTTCATCATTAAAATGAAACACAGCATTTGAAAACCGAACGCCTCTTGCAAATATCTGCAGCAGGAAAAGCGACAGAAAAACACCTTGTTCATGATAAAATGATATTTTCAAATACAGGCACAACGAAGTGTGAATACCTAAAGCCATTCATATAATTACAATAAATTTCACGTGATCAACAAACAATTTGCATGTGATTAAATAGGGAGTTCAAAATTTACATGTACATCTGCTGCCTGGGCCAGTTCGACGATGCTAGCTAATTTCACAACCTTCAATGAAAAATACGCAAGGATCATGAGTCAGGATATGTAAAAATAGTGATTCAGCTTCATCTACGGAAGTAACTGCATCGTATGTCCAGTAACAATACAAACATTCATTTCCTTTCTATTTCTTTCGTGTTTATCTACTGTTAAAATCATCTACTGTAATATCAATGATTATATTTTAGGTATAAGTCTAGTGCAGGAGGGTAGTCATGATACACTGTAGTAATGTAAATCTTTCCATCGATCCCCTTCCCAGCAACGCTCAACCACACCCTTTATGCAAAAGAGGATACCCCCATTTAAAAAATTCATGCTACGCGTATACTGTATTGTATACTAAATTTATTAAGAACGGATTATTGATCAAATAAACAGCGTAGAGTGAAATGTGTTACACATTACGTACCAGTCTCGCTGCATCTTCTAAATTGTCAACAGGTAAAATTCGGAGTCCGCTTGTAGCGATCAAGGCTTTTGCATCATCTACTTTGGTGCCTAATCAACAACAGAACCAATGTAAAAAATTGAAGGCAAAATTCGAAAAAAGCTAGAACTAGATCTAGAAATAAAGATTGATACCAATGCCTAATGTAAAATAATCTGCGTATTTCTTAGAATCCTTTAAAGACAAAGGAAAAAGCCAGCAACATTTTTTCATGACAAAAAATGTTTAACATTACGTCGTATTTAACCGTACATAAGTCGTACAACGTATTTACACTTATCGAAAAAAACCTTAGAAATGAATCACAAAAGATAAAAGCTGGAGTAAAAATTCCAGCAGCAACCACCGCCAATTACCTTCCACAGTTCATCACAATCGAAACAATATAATTTTGTCCGCTTTTTTGAATGCACTATTCTTCAAATACAATAGCTGAACAATAGGTCGCAAGCAGCATGGGATCCCTTCTCTCTGCATTGATTCATTTCGTAAGACTCCGTAAGTCAAAAAGTGCTTGGGAAGACAATGCAGGGGTATAATGGTAAACACCGTGCATCTAATGGGGAAGTCATGGCAGTTAGAGCTTTAATTACTCACCTTGTAACCTGACAACAAGTGGAATCTTCAGGTTGAGGCTTTTGGCAGCTTCAATAATGCCTTCAGCGATAACATCACACTTCATAATGCCACCAAAAATGTTCACCAAGATTGCCTTTACCTTAAATTTAAATACAAAATAAAGGTTAATTTTATCAAATTAAAAATAGTTCACTCAAAGAAAAACTACATAAAAATTGTGTCCAATATCTTGATGGGAAGGAGAAAGTTTTTGAACAAAATTTGCAATTTGCTTTGACCTTTTCTTTCCATTTCCTACTCTATTTACCTTCAAACGTTGTCACATTTCCCCCTAACTCACGATAGCAGCATCTGTAACTTGCAGAGAATGACAGCTTTATTGCAATTGGTTGCAATAACTGGTGTGCTGAGAATCAATTGCCGCCGTCATGGCCAAGGTCATTATGCTGTATCTCGCGGACAAAATAGGCATCTAAGCAAATTAGACATCTTCGCTAATACAAAAAATCTAGTATCTCTTTATCTGTAACCTGCCTAGAGTTGAAATACACTGACATATTCTCAGCTTGTAATCAACAATAATAAACTGACTTACATGACTATCGGAACTGATTAATCTGAAAGCTGTAGTAACGGCATCTACTGTTGCACCACCACCAACATCAAGGAAATTTGCCGGTGAGCCACCATGCAATTTGATAATGTCCATTGTTGCCATAGCTAAACCAGCTCCATTGACTAACGAAAAGAGATAAATGTGTGTTAGATATGGGAATATATGTAGCAGCAATGCGCATCTAAAAATGTAGCCTAGGTTATAGACAGTGTATGACAAGTATGAAATCGCAATCTGTGTTTACTTGGACGAATTCCCTTTCTGACAGCTGCCAGTGACAAATTTTGTATGTAATATCAATCGACTTTTGATTGGTTTTTTTATATTAAATAACAATGGATAAAACTGTCTAGATTTGCAAAAAGCGACCCTCTCCCTACGGTTCTCCGTCCTCGATTTAGGGGCCAGCCCTATCATGGAAATTTTATGCAGCAATTTCAATACTTGCGGGAGCAAGATGCACCCGTGAACCTTGTTTTGTGATCCCCTTTGATAAATTATTTGCAAATTGTGATCCCTTCAATACATTTTCTAGCTTTTTTCCCATTGCATACAGCCAGCAATGTTGGAAATATATATTCTCAAAAGCCGATATAAAGCTGTTACCAGCATCAAATCGAACAAACCTAAACATCCTATGGACCCCTGAAGTCCAATGTAATTCAACTGTTTCTGTGAAGCTTCGACTTCTCTAGGATCTTCTTGACTTGCATCTCTAAGTGCCTCAAGCTCAGGATGTCGGTACAGTGCGTTGTCATCAAAGTTTATTTTCACATCCATGCAAACAACTAGAAAATTTGTATGTCCAAAGAGTTAAAATATATTCGAACTAATCACAGCATGTGCAGAAAAAGCTCACATATTGCGGAATGCAATTCTTGGCAAAATGCATGCGCTTTAAACATATGCAAATTGGGTACTAGGGTGTTGCAGGTTCTCGCTTATGCGCGCAAAGGTTCCATTTTGGGTCGCATTTTAAGTAGCATTTGTCGTAATTCGTTTGAAAAGGCTCTTGAGTGATTCTTTCGGGTTAAGTTAGTTCAATTGTACTGTCAACAGTAATCGGTTTTTTTAAAATGGCAAGTTGCTTGAAAATGAGTATGACAAATTTTGAAAAAAATTGAAATTTCAGCTTTTCTTAATGATAAAAGCTTCGTATATCGGTCTTCATCACGGATTTCAGACAAACAATTTTTATGTGATAAAATGAAATTGTGTCCATGCGAGCTAACTTTGAATTTTTCCAAATGATTTCAAATCTTAATATTACTTGAATATCGTATTCTGATTCACATTGGAGCGAATTGATACGAAATGAAGCATTGAGCGGCTTTCATGGGAAATCTTTTAACATGCGCGTGATTAAGCATTACCTCTTTTTAGTAGCCTTTATAAAGCGCAACTTGCCAGTAGTGTGACACTTACCATCGCCAGTTGATATCTCAGTCATTGGATTGATTTCAACAAGTGTGCAATCTTTCTGAATAAACATATTATACAACTTCACAAAGATATCAGCAGCCGGTTCAACGCAGTGTGGACCAAAGCCCATTTGACATGCAAATTTGATTGCTTGATCTTCGCTGAGACCTGGAATGCAACAGAGCTTTAAAATGGTGTATAAGGGCGATCGCATCTTAACATTGTGTGATCCGTGTAGAGAAAAAGAGCGATACTGTGATTGGGAAGAGCAAGCAGGTGGAAGTTAGAAGCTTGAGGTATGATAAGGTGATGACGACGAAGCAAAAGACAGTGAGCCAAAAAGAGAAATCAAAAGGTATAAAAAGATAAAAACCTCACGCTGGTGTCTTTGAAATCCCATTAAAATCTTGTAAAAGATTGAATCTCTGAAAAGCTATTCGAACCTCTAGTTAAAAGCATCGCATTATCGTTCCTAATGCTTCAGTATTTCTTCTCCCACTATCTCTCTACAATAAAGTGTGGCTTAGGCAAGAAACCTAACATGTATACGTGGAGAGGAAGGAAAGGCTATTTATTTTGCATGTGCTTATAAATCAGAAAGTAATAAGGTAACTGAGATAAATTTCTTTTAAAACCAATGTATTACCGTTATCAATATCAACAGGATCTGTTACAATTGAATCAGTCATTTCTTCAATATTTACACCACCACTGCTACTTCCAATCAAAAGTGGTCCCTGAATAATATAAAACAGCATCATTTCTTTCAAATTATGATTCAGTAAGTAAAACTTACACCATCTTAACAAACTGTACAAATTCTTCACCGTTTGGTCCTTTTTGATATAAAAAACTCCAGACAACTTGTATGATAAATGTATGAAAATTTTTACTGTTTTTCTAAACATTAATAGACAGAAATTTTGGTTGCAGATTCGTCACCAAATAACTGCTTTCTGACTAAAACATTGTTGCAATGAATGAACGATTCAGATGCCCACAATATAGTTGCATATTGTGGGAATCTAACATGCTACATGAATTGGATACAATAAAAAAAATTTTTTTGCAATCTAGTAACTGTGCAAAAATTGTCTTGGGCTTCAAATACCTTAGCCTTTCTGTCTTGAGTTATTGCAAAGTAGTATTCTCGTCTAGGATACATCCTTTCACATACAAGAACCTAGAAATGAAACAAGCCAGCTTCACTGATTATTGTCAATTAAGATTGCATAACTTGATGTAGGCAGAAATCATCACTTTTGGTCATGCATGTTCAAGGTGGTACCCTTGACAAATTAGAGTAGAGTAACAAACTCTAAACAGTGAGAAACTTTTTATTGGGAAGTGTCAGGCTCTTCAAGCTCTCTTATGGCTCAGTCCTGCATGTCACTTTCTACAACATTTCTTTTGTGGCCTTAGATAAGTAATTGAGAAACTTTTTCTAAACACAAAATCATAGACAGTATCAATGACAAGTGCAGAATGAGCACGAACCATCAACAAATAAATCTTATCCTTTAGCTATTCAAGTGGTAAAGAGATGATACATACTTCATTGCAAGGCCTTCCCATCTCTCCTGTTTGTTTTGTGATAAGTGTTTTGCCAAGCATGTGCTTTGAATATTCTTTAACTTCTTCAGGACTATTAAACAATAAATGTTATCCATACATTAACTATGGGGGACTGTCTAGAATATGCAATTACTGTTTCATTACAAATATTTTAAAAGAACACACATCTTCCTGAAAAAAAAACTCCATTGGCATTTTCAGAATTTCCAACAAATTTTTTATAATTGTCCTATTCAAGATATACAATAACTACATCAGAATATAACATCAAATTTCAGAAAGTGTATCCAAAAATATGTGTGTTATGAATATGTGATTAATTGCTTGATAGTCTGATTTAGTCCAAATTCTACTTTCATCACCAACACATTAATCTTAACATGGACTTCAGTTTCAAGGTTTTTTGATAGAAAACATCTTACACTTTAAATAGTATAAAGAAAAAAAAGCATGTTGTCTTACGAGTACAAGATTTTGATTCCTTTATGGCCACTTTCAAACTCTCCTTTTCCTCTCCCACCAGCTAACACTTGCGCCTTTATTACAAAATCATTTGAGCCTTTAGAAAAGAAAGCATTATGTTTTAATGAGCTTTCATCAAGGCAAGGAGTAGCCACAGGCAATGCTTATATAAATTAACTTGTTATCTCCTTACACACCTTTGTAGAGAGAGCCACAATTTATGTCAAACCTACCTAAAGGAACTAGCCGGAAAAGTGGCTAGCAAAGTTTCTCAACAGTTTAAGATTTGATAAAAAAGTATGGGTATTCTTGCCTAATTCTGTTGCAACGTCAAAAGCTTCCTCTGGTGTTCTTGCGACTTTTCCATTAGGCACTTTGATACCTAAATCATTTAAAAGGTTCATACTAAGATACTCATGAACAGACAATGATCTTTTCTGTTGGTTTTGATTTCTCCATCTGGATGAAAGAATACTTGTGCTGTTTACACATATCTAGAAAACAAAAAGCAACAGTTCAATAATGTGGTTCACCTCCATGCCATGTAAAGTCTCCACACTGGATTTTAAGCCAAAGGACATTAGAAAAAAGAAATTCTTTTCATAGAATTCCACGACAGAGATCTCTTGTAAAGCCTATGTGGAAGGTGCCCTAGCTTAGAATGTGCATATGGGAATAAATGGTGCATGCACCAGACACATAGTCTGTGGTGTAGAAATCTGCACATCAAACTGATTTTGTGTTCAAGTATTAGGGTAGCTGAGGTGCTGTAGTGGAATTAATGTACGCTGACTGCCACATATTACGCCAGTTTCTATTTTCCTATTGTTTTGTCCTTTTGTTATAAGTGACTCTGTGTGCCACAGATCTGTGGCACAACGTGGTTGGATTCTACTCTGGTAGAGGTGCATAAAAATGGGAAGATGTATGTACCATATCTCACAGGGAAGTCTTTAGTAGAAGAAGTCTTTAGTAGAAAGTTGACACTGCTCTTGCAATATACAAAGAAAGTGCTAAATATTGCCATTACTGCCATTCTGCAATTGTTCTGTAGGGTTGTCACACATACCATATAAATAGCAAACCTAATGTGGATTTCTTCAAATGGCTTTCAAAAAAAGTTGTGTTTTTTGTATCTTTCTGTCTATAGATTTATGTACAAAAACCTACATTGTACCACAGTGTCATTTTTTCCTAGTGTGGAGGGATTTCTTTTTCTGTATCTGTGTCTAAAATGATTATTCAAGCTGAGCAGGACTATACAGGCTGGTTATTACCAATCATTTTTACATAAGTTTGATGGTCATTATAGCAGTTGGGCAAAATTTTTATCAAGACTTCTTGCAACTGCACAATTGCTAAGACATAAAACAGGTCCCCAGCGCATTATTCAAAGTTTGCAATCTGGACATAGGTTATTCCGTGCAATATATAAGTTACCTTAACAAAATAATACAATTTGCTAAAATTCTAACTAAAAATTTATTGATAAAGAGTTGCTTGGTCTTATATTTTAACTATAGTGCTGTTACGACTTTATTGAAAGAAGGTGCTCTGTGTGAAAATGCGACCACGTTAGCATCAGTCTATGCTACAACTGAGTAATCTGCTACGAGAATAAGTCTATCGGTAATAAATCAAGGAAAATTACCGGTTTCGTTTAAGAAACTTTGCAAAAGATGGATGATTCATAATGGCTCCTGGGGGAAGGAGGGCTAGGCCCGAGCTTTGCCACAGTGAATCTCAGTTTAACGCTTGCATAAAAATATCAATAGCGACAAACTTACTTTTGCACTCTTAAGTAGTGAGTTTCCTCCAAATTTATGACATCCTCGGCAAAGGCTTAGGCCCAAAGCAGCCATAATTGTGGTACAACTTTGGCTGGATTGACTGCTCAACGGCAAAAGATTTTTGTGTCGGTTAATAGAGACAGTCTCAATTCCAGGTTGTTCTCGTTTCCATTTAGCAACGGAGTAATCTCGCTTTCAACTCACACAACTTTCTTCAATGATATCGACTTTCACATCATCTCATGGTCATGAACGATCAAAGCAAGACATAACGAAAGGTAGAAAGGGGAATTAGTGAGTAAGTATCGACATTGGCAAAGAGAACACCCAAGCAAACATTCACCATTTGCTTAGCTGGGGATTGCAAATACCGTTGTTCTGTGCATTTTAAGACCTGGTAGTAGTCAGGTAAATTACATTGCAAGTTCTCTAGCCCAGAGGCCCCCCCCCCTGGAAATTAACGCTGGGAGAGGCGTACAAATTAGATGTATCAATACTTGAGTTAGCGTGCCACTGGAAAACTGCATATTAAAAAGCAATGATTACCCATATTCAAGCAAAACCCAACTCTGCAATGATCACCCATACTTAAGCCAGTTTCAAAGTATGGCCTACCTTAACAAGATCTTGGGTGTGCCAACAGTACAGCACCTCAAGTGCGGGTGCGCAAAAACTGAACAAAATCATCAGGCACGCCACTACACGATGGGTACCACTGCACAAAAATAAAAACTTCAAAATCTGAGGGGCTCCCAGGTCACTTTCTTAGGCATTTAAGAATATTCTTGGGTGCGACTCTGCCATGCCCTGCATTCTGGTACTCGAGCAATACCTAACATATATCTTTGCTACCTCTTAAACCTAACAGGTTGCCAAAAAGGACCAAAATTGTACCAGAATGCAGAGTATGACAATAATTCACCCAAGATAATTTTTAAATTCCTAAGAAAGCGCACATGTGCAGTGGTACCCATTCTATAGTTGGGCACCTTACAATGTTTGTACTGTTTTTGGTGCAAATCTGTTGGCCTACCCAAGATCTTTTCAAGATTGACCATACTCTTTTAAAGAGGAAGAGGTGTTACCTAATGCTCCATCTGCTTCAGGCATAGAAACATGGGGAATTTGGTAACATGGGTAATCAAAATATGGGAATTCACAAACTAGCTTCATTCCTCTATTGTGATATTTTTCTTCATTTCCAGCAAGAAACTGATGAAAAGGGAAACTAAGCAGAAAAATTTGGATTTTTTACATGATGCAAAGATGTTTAAAGAATTAATTTTTCAGATATTTGGCATGTAGGTCATTCCATTGATTTGCTAGAATTATTATGAATTTTACTACCCTAACCTGTCTATCAACTTTGCTTCAACAGGAAAGTTGGATACAAGATCAAACAAGATGAGCATGATTCTAAGAGGGGCAAAAGAGGTGCTATCTGGCAATAAGCTTCTGAGGTCAGATGCTTTTATAAATGGAACCTGGATCAAATGCAAAAAATTATTCCCTGTTTACTGTCCATCTACAAATGAAGTAGTTCTAGAAGTCAGTGATTCTGGGAAAGAAGAGGCAAGTGCTGCAATCAATGCAGCTGCAACTGCATTTCAAACATGGAGATATACATCTACTAAGGATAGAAGTTCACTCCTTTATGATCTTTATGAAAATGTGATGGCATCAAAGGAGGTAGTTGCTCGAATCATCACAGCAGAGTCAGGCAAACCTATAAGAGAAACTAGAGTCGAGGTTGACTATGGTGCCTCATTCTTGCAGTGGTTTGCAGAGGAAGCAAAGCGAATAGATGGAGACACAATGGCAGGTGCCAACAACCAAAGTAAGAGATTTGTTTTCAAAGAACCTGTGGGTGTTGCTGGTCTTATCACCCCATGGAACTTTCCGTTTGCTATGATAACAAGAAAGCTTGGGGCAGCAATGGCAGCAGGATGCACATCGATCATTAAGCCATCTGAAGAGACTCCATTAACAGCATTAGCTTTAGCAGCTATTGCAGAAGAGTGTGGTATCCCAGCTGGTGTTTTAAATATTCTACCATGTTCCCGTGAAATGACTCCAATAATTGGAGACCATCTATGTGAAAGTTCTTTCATCAGAAAAATATCATTTACTGGTTCAACTGCGACAGGAAAGCTTTTGCTAAGGAAGTCAGCAAATACAGTCAAAAGAATGTCATTTGAACTTGGTGGGAATGCCCCATTTATTGTCTTCAACTCAGCTGATATGAAACATGTAATTGACGGTGCTTTGATGGCAAAGTTTAGAGGCAATGGTCAGACATGCATTGCTGCCAATAGATTTTTAATTCAGAGTGATATATATGACACTTTTGTGGATGAAATGAAAAAGGCAGTGGAAAAGCTAAAAATTGGCGACCCCTTTGATGAGGAAACTGACGTAAGTTCGCTAATAAACTCTGTAGGAATTGGGAAAGTAGAATCGCATGTTGCTGATGCAATCGATAAAGGGGGCCAGCCTGTAATTGGATGCGAAAGACATCGATTAGGACAGAACTTTTTCAAACCATCCATCATCGTTAACTGTAACGAAAATATGAAATGCATGAACGAGGAAACTTTTGGCCCATTGATTTCAGTAATGAAGTGTGAAACGGAGGAAGAAATGGTTAATTTTGCAAATAGTACCCAAAGTGGTTTGGCAGCTTATATTTTCTCACAAGATACTGCTCAAATTTTTAGAGTTAGTGAGAGGCTTCAATTTGGTATGCTGGGTGTAAATGACAGCAAAATTTCAAGTGAAGTCATTCCTTTTGGAGGTGTGAAAGAATCTGGTTTTGGTAGAGAAGGTTCAAAGTACGGAATTGAAGAGTACTTGAATATTAAATATGTTTGCCTTGGTGGGTTATGAATTTTGTAATAATATTGGTAATTTGTAATAATATTGGACTGATCTTAAATGGGGTTATTGATTAGAGGCATTTGTATAATCTAACCATAGCGGAATTGAAAATGTACACTTTCGAACGTGGTATCTGGTTTGGAAACGACCTTCGTAACCTCTCTCACCTGTCCTCAACTGAAAGGTGCTGCTTCGGGGTTTTTTTTGCGGGGGGGGGGGGGTACTTATTATATTTTGCGGACAGGATGTGCACTCCTTTCTGGGTATCGATTTCGCCTCTTTTTTCTAGCACCGGGTATCGAAGTAGAGCACTTTTCTAAAGCCGGTTGCCAAAAGGGAAATTTTGCAAGACTTAGGGTGTTTTTTACGCTTTGGAGTATACTTTTCGCCGATTTTTTCTAAAGCCGGGCACCATTGGAAGGGGGAAATTCTAGATCCGGGTCAAAAAAATTTTCTAGGAGTACACACCCCCGTACAATTTTAGGTCAAGTACCGCCCCCCCCCCCGGGGTTTTTTTCCTCTCTTGCCTCCTTTGATCTCCATATTCTTTCATAACAAATACATTAGCTCCACATATCCCCGCTCTATCATTTATAAAAGCATTCAAACTTACAAGTAGATTTATTTCGAGGAAGAGGATCTAATGCCAATTAGACTTGCCACAAAAGCTAATCACAAACCCTCCAATCTTCCAGTTTTCTGGAAATTGACCTTGTAGAATGGACTCATTGAATGTACTGCAAAATGATTGTGCAAGAAAACACATCCCAAATTTTAAGAATTGAGCGCGATATACCGTAAATACCAGAAACTAGGAGATATTTTATACTTATTCCTCATATTGCTTAGCTATTGAGGGCGAATAATTGGATGTAAAAGCGGACATGTTACTCTGTTATTGATTAATCACGATTAAGAAATGGGTTTCTATCATTGGCATCTTCGAACTAAGTTTGCCACCAACGTGGCAAAAGGGAATGATCAAGGGCATGGCCCGTATAAATTTATTTCAAATCAGCCCACTTGCTACTTTTTCAGGAAGCAGAGCACCCCTGTGCACCAAAACGAGGCTAGGTGGACGGCCAGGAGTTAAAAACAAGGACTGCTTTTAAAATAAACTGCGACAAGATGAGCGGAGAAATCGATGTAAACGAAAGACTAAGAGAGCAATGTTCAGTTGGAGAAGAAGAAGATGTTTTAGGACACCTTCGCAATGGAGCTGCCGTGAACTCACAGAATAGAGTAAATGGATGGAGTGCCTTACATTTTGCGGCACGCCGGGAGCACGCTGGAATTGTTCGCGTCCTTCTCGAACATGGCGCAGATCCTGGTGTAAAGAACCAAAAAGGCGAGCATGCAATTGACATGACTTCAAACAAGGAAATTCGAAGGATTATCGAAAGTTTCAATGTGCCTAACAAAGGCAATCAGAACAATGCAATTTCCAATGCATCTGATGCTGATGGAAGGCAAAGTACGAAAGAGAGTCAAGCCCCGCCATCCGGTGTGAGCTTTTTATCAGGATACCTCGCAAATCCAGTTTTCCCATACACATTTGCTGCGCCAAAAGTATCTGCAAACGAGGATAGTACTACATCGTCGCATGATAACAAAGATCAGCATGTTTTGCTGCCTGGGTATCTCACCGCAAACCCAGTATATGCAGTAGCAGCTGGAGGCCCTATCTTAGCGAATGGAAATATCCCTTCTAGCGGAACACTGCAAAGTGATGGCACAGTTAATTTTGTTCCAGGCTATATTGCGAACCCAGTTATTCCTTATGCTGTTGCGGCAAGCCAAGCTAAAGAAAGCAATGAGATCAAGCAAATTTTTGTTCCACACGTAGAGCAGTTTGGATCATTGGTGAATACTTATGTTAATAGTATGAAAAGTCTTGAAAAGCCTGTAGAATATCATATGTGTGACTCTTGCAAAACAACGCCAGTTGCGACAGTCCATGTTGGCCCAAATATAAGTGAACTTGTTATCAAGATTCGTAAGGCTAACACAGATGACCCAGATTTTATTGAAGCTGAACTGAACAGGAAAGTGCTCACATATGACGAGCTAATAAATGTGTGCTCCAAAGAGCTAAAAATTGACAGGGATTCAATTGCTAAAATACGAAAACTACCAGACACTGTCATACGTAGAGACAGAGATGTACAAAGGCTACAACCATTTCAAGAGCTAGAAGTACTGTTACTTAATAACTCATAAACTATCTGTCATTACCCTTATTATGTTGTAAATTAGCTTGTTTGCTGTATAGAACCAATGCATTGAGGATATATATATATATATATACATAAACATATCTTTTAAATCTTGACATAAATATGGTTTTTGATTTTTATTAGGACATTCACACTGAAGCTGTTGACACCAATTTTGTCTTTAAGTTGATACTTTTCAATCAAAGTTTGAAACTTAGACGACTGAATTCATGAATATTGATTGCAAAAAGAGAATATGGTTGGTAATATCTAAAGACAAATTTAAGAAATCTACACTTTGTCATCATTTATTTTTAAGTTTCTTGGCCTGAGACTCAGATGAGTTAAGAGCCCTCATGTAGGATTCGGTTGAAATTTGTTAAAGAAATAATAATTTTCAACTAATATCATTGAAACAGGGGTGCTGTATTCTCGATTAGCCAAGCTACTGAGAGAGCCCCTCCTCAAGAAATTCTCTGCTAACAATCTGTTTTTTGTTGCTTAAATTGGTGTATTGTTTTATCATATGTTAATTTGATGTTTATTCCATCTATATTATGTATAATATGGTTAGTTTATGTTGATAGAATTTTAGGTAGTGGAATTTTAAAACATTGAACTGAAACTGAAACTGGGCGACACACGTGCAGAAATGATGTCAAATAATTTGATAACAAGATGGTGATAAGAAAAATGTTTATATCAAAACCAGGATAGGATAGTATATATCCAAAGTATCCTGGTTTCACTTTAATTTTGCACAGTCAGAAATTGCTAATTTGTGCAAATTAACTTATTTCTGTGGCATTCAACTATCTTCTCAACATGGTAAACAGGCCATCATCACAGCCAGCAGAGTGTAATATTCTTATAAGAAATGAAGTCCACTGTTATGTAACTCAAGCATGAATTCATTTGGTATGCTCATCAAAACGTTTTTTAATCCAACCATTTACCTTAAACCTGCTAAAATAACTCTGCTTTGTAAAAGCATCAAAGAAGATCAGTATCATATAAATTGATCTTGTTTTTTGAAAATAGCGGAATCATTAGCATGCCATATCAGTATTGCCTTATATTGTGTTAAGTAATGCTTCCAGCTGCCACCATTTTGTCATAAGCTTTTTAAAAGGGGGAGCCAACTTTTTTAAAAATTTTTTGATCCTAAGGCTTTCATGAATACAGTAGGATCCTGTAAACTCAGACCCTGGGTAACTAAGGCTTTTACTTCTTGGTTTGGATATCTTGTCCCCCATGGATTTGACAACCCTAATCAAAACTTTAAAAATCTTGGACATTCACTAATTTGTATGAATTAGCTGTCCCCCCTAAGGATTTGAGCTACAGGATTCCATTAATTCTGCAACAAAGCGTTTACCCTAATTATTCACTGTCAATGTCAAATGTGATAGAGGCAATCAATAAATCATTAAAATGTAGCCTCTCTGTCTAATTTTTCCAACAGTATGTCACTTTTAGAGAATAGTTGCTTACCTATTGTTAAAAGATATATTTAAGAGATTATTTTATTCCTTGTATTACCCATCTGTGTGAATGTTTATGCCTATATGTAAGCATGCAAGCTTTTAGCCATAACAAACTCTAAATCCTCACAACATAACTATGTATTTACACAGCCTAATTTCATTTACATCCCAATAATAGATAGTGAGGTCAGGTTATTAAATCGATGTACAACTTGATAAATGTTTTTCTTTATTTTACAAGTTGAAAGATTTGCAAAACTTTATACTGTTCATTAGTTTAGAATGACTTCAAGTTCTTGATATGGCTGTAAACGCTTAACATCCTTATCTCTCCTAATGATAGTGTTTGGAAGCTTCCTGACTTTGTTTACTTGTGCCCTGTTGATGTTAAGTTCCTTACAGCAAACATTCACCAGCTCTTCATGTGTTAAACATTTGCTGTTCAGTTCTACTTCAAAAAAGTCTTCCTGTCCACAAATACGTACTTTTAATACAAGTTCACTCACTGGACCACTCATAAACACAGTTGCGACTGGGGTGGTTTTACATGAATTATACATCCTGTATTCAACAGGCTTCTCTAAACTTTTCATGCTGTTCACATATGTGTTCACCAATGATCCTAACTGTTGAACATGAGGCACAAATATCTGTTTAAAATCATTTGGAACATCATCTTTATTTGTCTCCATGAGATAACCAGGAACAAAGTTAACAGGGCTTTCATTTCCAGCGTTTTGGATAGATTTTTCGTCATCACTCCCAGTTAAAGCACCTCCTGTTGCCACAGCATATGGAATCATTGGATTAGTTATGTATCCTGGAACCAAAACTGGTGTCTCTATGTTCTTCTCGTCATTGGACCCACCTTCTGCTGTCTCTGATAGCTGTTTTGTGGAGGCAGTCATAATAACTGGTTTTGCCAGATATCCAGGGAACAGGACAGAGGGCTCTTGATCTCCACCTTTTGTTGTAATGGGAGCAACTGCCTGAGTTAGAATTGGATTTGCAGTTGCAACTGCATATGGAAATACTGGATTTGCAAGGTACCCTGGAACAAAGCTCATTTTCCCAGTTGTTCCGGATTTTGGTACTTCCTTACTTTGTCCTTGCTGACTGTTATCTTCTTTTGAAATTCTGTCACCTGCCACTTCGTCTGCAGCCTTTGGTACATCTAGCGAGAGCAAACGTTTGATGTCCTCTCTTGTTGTTAAGTCAATTGGAAGTTCCCCTTTGTTGTTTTCTATTTTAGGATTCGCTCCGTGCTTCAGTAAAAGTAAAACTATGTTATCATGTTCTCGCTTCGCAGCCCAGTGTAATGCTGTCCAGCCGTTCACCTTATTGCGTGAGTTTATCACAGCCCCGGATTCAATACATTTTACAACTTCGTGACTATGACCGTTGCAACAACTCTCCCTCAGCTTTTCATTTAGTTCATCTAAATTATGATCAGTTGCTTTCGCCATAATTCTAATTGCTGGTGCCGTAAGTGTATAGGGGTTATAAAATAAGGAGATACACGCGAATGTCCGCCAAGCTGAGCAATCAGGCAACAAACAAGTTGAAAGGAGCTACAGAACTGGTTATGTATCTGCCTTCTTTAGGGAGCCTCGTTCCTGATCCGAGGTTTCCTATAACTTCAATGGTGCAAGGGGGGGGGGGGGGTTGATTCAGGGATTCAGGGAACATGTAAATATAGAAATGTAAAAAATGTAAACCCCCTGTCAGCCATCTCCATATTCCAAAAGGTTATAAAAACCACTGTTTTGGCAAATAACGTGATCTGTAGACCTGCCACCATAACGATCAGAAACATGCATGACATACCCAGCAGGAGAAATTGCTATTAAAAGCTTAAAGGTGTTGTGTTTTTTGTAATCATTAAATATAACATGTAAATATAGCCGCAAGCAGAGGAGGGATAGTGCCCCACATAGTTTCTAGGGTGATAGTGTGACGCCATAAACATATGGCCAGCTGTGTGTTTCTGTTCCTTGCTTCATAAACTCTTAGTTCTTACATTGATATTTTTGACAATCGGGGGGGGGGGGGCTTCTTTCAGGGTAGCGATGTCGCCCCCGTTTTCTAGATAGCGGATATCGCAAGAGTGCACTTATTCTAAAGCCGGTCAACAAAAGCAGAATTTACAAGAGTTGAAGGGGGTGTTTTATTACGTTTTGGAGGTTTTGGAGTATACTTTTCGCATGAAATGGGTGGGTACCACCCCTGGGTAGCTTTTCGCAGATATTTTCTGAAACCAGGTACCATTGGAAGGAGAACAGTGTAAAGCGGGGTCAAACATTTTCTAGGAATGCACACACCCCCGTGCTATTTAAGGTCGAATCCTCCCCCAAGGATAGGGACCAATACCTACAACCTACAATATGTTCAAAGCCTCCGATTGAATCCTCCCCCCCCCCCAACACTTAATTTGTGCCTCGTCCGAACGAATAAGGAAGCAGTTGGGTGCGCCTGCGCAGTAAACTTGTTTAGAGACCATCTTTTAGGCCATGTTTGATTGTCTGAGTTCTTCGTTTGTTGGAGGCTTTGTAATGTTTTTCGAGTGAAAGTCAAGTATGTGTAAGAAGTAATTACACTTTAGGTGCCAGCTGGAAACTTTGACTAACAACAACGTGGATTTCATATCAGCGTTGAGTCCAACAAAATGGACGTACAAATTTGAATTTGACCCTTCGCTGGAGTGTGTGGTGGATGCTCTTGGGTTTCAATTTTCGAGACAACAAATTTGTAAGGAAAAGCGTGCACCTCAAAACCAGTATATCTCGCTTGTTTAATGAAGTATGCAAATGGAAGGTGAAACTGCAACCAGAACAAGACTTTCAAGTACACAGCTTGTGAATCTGGATTCACATCAAGTGCGTGGAATTCTTTTACACAACTCTAGGAATGATGTTTTTACACAACTTTATTTGTGCTAATCGTGCACTTTTCTGCATATGATACAGTGATTATGCTTTCTTGATAAATAAATTCCTAAATATAATCGAGAAAATTACTTAAAAGACAATATAGACAAATCTCGCATGCTTGCTGTTAACCATTGAAGCACAGGAACTTAGATAACAATACAGTCGACTCCGGTTATAGTCACATTAAATATTTTCCAGAAAACTGTAACTGTAAGCGGAGTGTGACTTTAAGCGGAGTTGCTCAAATTAGCCAGGTAGATCACAGGAATTGTATACAGTAGCTTAATACTGGTACAGAAACTAACTCCAGACATCATTAATGCAAATATCTTCACCTGTCAGATTACCACTGGTGGGTAGGTCATTGCCTACTATGCACGCAAAAATGATTGAGAAGTTTGAGAATATTCCTTTGCAAAATACTTATTACTAGGATTCAGCAATTTTTCTCTGAAACATGACTAAAAGGGTATTTGGCTGTCTTGGGAGGGAAAAAGTGGTGATTATAAGCGGAGTTTGACACAAAGCAGGGTGACTATAAGAGGAGTTCGTTTATATGAGTTTGACCAGAGTTAAATTTTGTAAAAAACAGAATTGTGATAATATTCAGAGTATGGCTGTAATTTGAGTGACTGTATCTGGACTCAACTATAGTATATTGATAGAATAATAGTAATATTTAAGTTTAATAGTTGGTGCAATCAATATCTTTTGTCCAATAAAAACCTGCACACCAAAAAGAACTAAATGGTTATTCAAAGGAGAAATTTGCAAAAAAATTGTTTTTTGGACATTCTTGGACCATTCAATCTAATGGATTGGACATCTGCACCCCAGAAAAATGACAGAGAATATTTATCAAGCAGGAAGGATGTCTTAACAAGGAAACATATTTTGATCATAGGCATGCAATCATGCGCAAGGCTATTTAACAAGACAAATATTTACATTTTTTTTTCATTCAAAGTGCATTAGTACAACTAGTTTGTTTAACATCATCTTGGTTTGATCTTGGGTCCAAGAATGTTGTATAGCATTATTAAAATGTATTTGTCACTTTAAAATTGCATGAAACAAGACCATTGTTAAAGCATGTTGTGAATGCCCCTGGAAATGCTTAAATAGCCAGTAATAGTTAGATCTCTTCCTTTATATTTCTAGCGACATCTTCGTCATTTGTCTTGCATCTTTGGCCGTAGCATTGATCCTAACCTTCTGCCTTCTGCAAAGTCAGGATGCAAAACTGGCCTTCTTAAATTGTCATTTAGCCTACACACAGAAGATGACAAAACAGGTAATATTTTCTTATAGGTCTAATTTTTTAGTGTTATAAAATACTTTTGTACTTGGCAGTTTCTTATCAAGCATTGCTACCAAATCCTTTGACATATTATCAAAATGCTATGAATTATGGCAGTGTGCTGTAAACCATTTGCTAGGTAACAGGCTGTGGCCATAACACTAGTAAAATAAATGTAGAGAATGAAGGGTCTAGAATGTGACATATGATCGATAGAGTAATGTATGGAGAGGTATATATAACAACCAATGTTAAATATCAGAGATGATAAGAAGGTGCAAAGACTAGAGGGAAATTAAAAAAATAGATAAATGTAATAAAAAGAAAACAAAAGCCAAACTGTAAAAAAAATGATGTAGAGATCGTTGAAATCAAATCTGCTCAACCAGCCATTTTTCAATCAATTATAATTTTCTTTTGAAATGGCCAGTCTATTCAAATACAGAGAGGTAATGTTTTCTCATTGGCCTGTATTTTTCTCCTCTTGATGCCACCACCCTGGGTTCAATTAAACACATTAGCTGCAAATGTCAGTGGCTCAATGGCTGTCCAATTTGAGATTCCTGTCACAGCTGCCTTAATTTCATAACAGAATGACTTTTTCTTTGTGCTTTGTTGAACCATTGTTTAGCAATTCATTAGATGCTCAGTTGCTTTTAAGGCTTCAAAAGTTCTTTCTTTTTTTATAGTGCTTTATCAAAGTGAAGTAATTGAAGATTCATTGGTAAGGCACATTTATTTAGTGCACTGTTATCAATTTGTATATTTGGTCTCAGTAAATAGTTTATTAGTGTTAAAAATGTCCTGGATACCTGGATGGAATATAAATTTGATCATTTCTGCAATGCTTTTAGTTGACTTTTTTAGGGCTTTGTTAGGGTTTGATTTTTCCTGCATTGATTAATGTACTATCAATTCATCAAAAACTTCATCACACAGTGCCAGTTTTTAAACGTCATCATTTTGCCTTTTGTTAATTGACACCCATCATTGGTTCTAATGTTCTTAGTTCTAATGTTTTTCTGTAATTATATTTTGCCTAAAGTTTTTCATAAATTTAAATGGCAATTTTGATAATTTTTTTCAGAATCCCAGCTGGAATGAATTTGACTCAGGCATTTTCCCAGAAAAAGCAAATTGTTCTTCTTCAAGTATCCTTTCTACAAATCTCTGCCTCTTTATGTTAGACATAAACACCACCCCTACACTAAGTAAGTAGGTACCTTAATTTTAACTTTAGAAAATAAAAAGATTTAGCTGTTCCCAATTTTTTGAATATTAAATAAGACCCCGTCGTAATATATTTTTTGGACTTATGATGGTCAGTCATTTTGTTGCTTTTATTTTAATTTTAGCAGAGTCCTCAAATCTCAAAACTTGTTTCTTAAATCAACTGCTTCATTTACTAACTAAACAAATAGATATAATTGTAGAGGACTCAAAATTTCTAGAACTCATAGAATGTTCTTGAAAATGATGCAGTGTCCATAACTGTGCTGCTAGCTCTTAACCCATTAAACTAAAGTCATGAGCATTGTCACTGCATGGCATTTTGCTTGGTCTTTGCCCAAGCATGTTTTCATGTACATTGATTGGGCTCCAACAACTTTTAAGTCAGTTGGTTTCACTTTCTAAATCCCTATCAGTTGGATTTATTTTTATTGCGATGACGATGTTGGTCTAGTTCCTTTCTTTTGAGGTGACATTGTCTGGTTTCAAGGTATGAAGCCTCAACTTGTTATTCTTTGACTTTGTGGTAGATTTTATTATTCGAATTATGGCTCAAAGAGATGGTAAACCTCAAACTATCATTCAGTACAACATCAATCTATATGGTTTGGTACTGTACGGAGATCAGGTTTGTCAACTCCCTCCTTGTTTGTTCTAAAAGATATAGATGGGTCTATGTTACAAGATTTTTAATGAAGCTTTGAATTTCAATGTGCTTGGGAAACTGTAGTTTCAAATCAGCTTAATTGCTTTAAAGGAAATATTTAAACTTACTTTTTGAGTTTAAGATGGCCAACTATATGAGAAAATGTATTTCCTTATTTTAGCAAAATGTAAACACAAGCTCCTGAGATAGATGTAGTAATCTTTTTTTAACACATGTAAGCACCAAATCAAGGAAATGTAGTGTTCTCTACAAAACTATCTGAGTTTTAAAAACCAGCAACGTACAGGCATAGAGACCTAAAATATAAAATTATCAAAATTAAAACATTGTCTCACCTGGATTACAGAACATTGTCCAAGTACAACATAAAGTAGAACACCATTGAAAACAGGCTAGATATGTTGTCAAAATATAATGGCAAGATATTTTTGTCTTTTAGCTCAAGACTCGTGGAAAAGCATATGAACCAAACACTATAATCTTTAAAATGTTTGGCCAGTTTTATATGTACCCTTCAAAGTTTGTTATGGTATGTTTAACACAAACTTTTTAAATCATCTATGGCGGTAGAGTATCCTTAAAATCCCAATAGTAATCTAAGAATCCAAATGAAGATCGAATTAGTTTCTGAATTCATTTGTAATATTGGTAAAAAGAATATGCTTACTATTTGAAGAATAAAGTATACTAAAAAATTGCTAATACAAATAGGTTCTTCTAATTCAATTGCAGAGATATTCCTTGTTGCTATTTATTTGTTGGAATCATATTTTGCAGCAATTGGAATGTATTTTTTGTTCCATTTGGTAAGTTTTAAGGGCACTCACACACTGAAAAAAGATTATTTGATTATATATATGACTATTTTTCATTTACTCATTCTTTTTCTAGGACTCCATTGCTCAAATGAAACAAGATCAATCTAAACAGATCCATCTTAAAGTGGAGCAAAATGCAGTGAGTATACAGTTCTCTCCAGGTTGACAGAGGACCAATTGCCCTATCAATTACTGTTGGCTTAAAATTTAAGATTCTAGTTGTATCTAATACTGAGGACTTCAAACCTTTTTTTGTCTTAAGGGGACTATTGAATTACCAGCATCTTTTATGACTCATTCCTACGTTTACCGTGAATATTTTTTATGCTTATTATTTGGAGAAGTAAGTTTGTAATAACCATGGAAGCAAATATAACGCAACTGCTATAATTCTCATGATAAAACTTGTCATATTCCATCAACGTTGATAAATTGGGCTTCTTTGATTTGATAGAATGTCTTATTTTTTTCGTAACAGGTATTTATTTTATAATCTGATCAATATTTTTGATTAAGTCTCCTTTTTGTATTTGTACAGGTCAGCTGGGCGTATAAAATGTCATCCCTTATGAGGTAATTTCCTTCATCGTGATAACCTTTATTTAACCAAACTTTCAAAACCGAGAATAGGGTAAACCCGAGTCTGAAGAAGCCCTGTATGCCAGCAAAGTATATATGAGTAAAACAACATGTGAATATATAATTATTATTGGTCGTATTATTGGTTATGTGTACTCCTGCCTCGTTTCTTTGCTCCTTATCTCCGTCAAGGCCCTGTTAGTTGTTTCATTTGTCAGTTGGAACTTGAAAGGCCTTAATGAGCTGATAATTTTGCCTCTTTCCATTTCTTGTTCGCTTTTCAACCGGCCAGTTCATTGTGTTTACTTTAACACATGTATGTATTTTTTATTATTTAGAGTTCATAACATGCTAAAAGCAGTTCACGAAACAAAACAGCAAGTTCAAAAAGCTCGGTTTTTAATTGAAACTAATCAGAAAAAACAGGAAACTCTCCTGAAGAAGGTTAGTTATGTTTGTAATTGTTTAACTGCATTTTACCCGTTTTCATTATAAGTATTTTGCAGTAGTATCATGGTATCTGTTCTGTTCTTTGCAGTTCTCTGAACGAGAATCACTCTACAAAAGAACTCGCCTTCTTAAAGAAGAACTCAAGACATTGCACGCGAAAGTGGAAATGGGTAAGAATTTAAGTGTTTTTGATAATTTAAAGTTGAAGATTTCTGCAGCAATGTCGTATCCTTTGAGAATGAAGGTATAGATAAACACTGGTTCTTGCTTAGGTCAATGTCAGGCTTACTTGTGAGAAGACAAAAACTGGGCCTTTATTTTTTATCTTTTTGAGACGCATGAATATTGTATTAACATATATGCGTGACCCCCGTCGCAGGGTCAAGAACAGAACACAGAGGAAAAGCGGAACTAGACTGTTGTGTTTTTGACACAGTTGTTACGAGTGAACTTGACCGAGTGAATATATTTGCTAAGTTATATCAAAACCGTTGTCTATTCTTTCACAAATAACCTAAATCAATGGCTTTGTGTCACAGCTCACATACTTAAGCTGCTAAGTTTCTTACTTGCTGGCTTCTTTTGTACTCGCTCAAAAGCAAACTGTACTCGCTAGACCACCTTCCCTCTCCAAAAAGATCGTTTAGGTCTTATAAGGAAGGCACCCTCAGTGTGCAACCCACAACATTCCATAGCTTCTTGCAACCCCAATCTTGACAAAAAACCTACGCTTCTAAGTTGCTCCCTTGCTTACTTCTTACATCGCTAGTTTTTCTACCATAACTCTATCATACAAAGCTCTACCAGCCTTACTATTGGTTACTGAAGGTTTTGCTTGAACCTGATTGGTGCTTTCTGACCAGTCAATCATATTTTCGCTCGTTCTATTACTTTTATTCAGGGGCGTCGTGGGACCTCGGTATCCGGGAGGGCAAAGTATAAAAAATTTCCGACAAAATTTTTCTTACTCAATTTTGATTAAGTGGCAGAGAGATTTTGAATTGGTAAATTACGTGTAAAAGATTAATACACTTTAGTAGATTCTGAAACTTTTCGGACAAGATGAATGAAACTGAACAGTTTCCGAAAAATCCGATATAATTTTTGACTGGTCAAAATAACTTTATACCCTTTTTATTATTTTTATTAGGCATGTGCTGCCTTTTTATTAGCAAAAAAAATAATGCGAAAAAAAACAATGTAGAGTTTATTTGACATCTTGTAAACAAGAGATTGACAAACAAACACTTTCTAATTCTTTGATTTGTGCCTTAGTAAGTTCACCAAGTATCAGTGCTAATTATGATAATCTTTATCCTCAGATTCGGACTGTACAGCAAAGAAGAAGCATCGAATCAGAGAAACTGGTAAATTTTATTGTAATTTTTTATGGCTTATATTGTTTTGCACAGAAGCCTGTGAAGTCTAATTCTGGCTCAAAAGGGCTATCAAAATCATCAATGAAAAAGCAATCAAGTTTAGCTTGTCAATGAAATAAAATGAAATAAAAGAAATGTCTTCTTTCTGATTTTTGCTGATTTATCTGTCATTGGGCTCGTCGTGGCTTTCATCCTTAAATTTAGCTTTGATGCAATTTCTTTTTGAGGTCAGTTGAAATACTACAGTGTTCTAGTTTTTAATTTGGAAAATCTTGTATACAGAGAGTATAGCTACATATTATCGTTAAAGCGAGCTAAATGTCTGTTGCTTTCTTCGTAGAAAAAGGTCTGAAAAACAGACAAGATGATCTTGAGCAATACGTTTCAAGCATGAAGATTTGTCATTCATCCCATATTGTTAATCGGTAAGTTCTTTTACCTGTTTTGTTCCAAACTAAAGGATCACATTATGTTAAGATGGAAGAAGAAAACTTCAGTGGTCACGCGAAGAAGGCTGGTCATTTGTAATTTGAGGCTAACTAGGACTACGATGGATTTTTAAACATTCCAAAAGGCTTTTAAGCCTAATTTTAAACAACAATGTGCATGTTTTTAATGCTAAAACCACCACCTACTCCAGATCAAGGTTTCTTGATTTCAGTAAATGGGGAAGAAGAAATTATTCCTTACAGGGAACCAGTTAAATTTGCACTTAGTTTTCTTGCCTTAAAGAAGCGGTACAGAACTGCCATCTAAAATTTGAGGCTATTGAGCATTCAGGAGCTCCACTTAAATTTACCTTATTTTCATCTTATTTATATATTCTATTTTTTAATTGTGTGGATTCTTAATCATAGAATTTTCTTCGCTTTGTATTTTGTTTGGTAGCCAAAATATCTTTCACGACCATAAATCCCACGGTCAGGTATTTTTCCAAAACCCATCCAATGACCTCCAATAAAGTCCTAGCACTCTGTTGTCAATGTTTTGTTTTTCCTTTTTTGGTATGTAGTAATTAGTATCGTTTGTGACAGTTTCTACCGCAAATTTGATCAAATAATTTAAACTTGAAATTCTATTCTGCAGTGAAACCCTTATTAAAGTGAATGCTCAGTTGATCTACAGGCGCAAGCAGTTGGCCGCTGAACTTAGTTACATTTTCCCCGTCGTAGAGGTAAATTTAGAATCTTTCTACCTTTAAGCTTTACGCAAAATTTTTGTATTAACGAGAAACGGTCTCCGAACCTGTTTTGCCTTCGAGTTTAACAAAAGATTCAAGTGTCAATAAGAAACTGTATTTATATCTGCTTTCCCGAAAGGTTAAGGTATACATAAGTTAGAAAAGAGTGGATCTACAGCTGGAATTTTTAGATGACTAGAAATAGAATCTAGGTCAAAGTTATACTTCAAAATTATTCTTTTCAACTTTTTAACTTTTCAACAGTTCTAACACTCTCCCTTTCGAGCGATTTGTAAAAAACTTTATGTTTTGGGAAGTGAAGCAAAGTATCAAGCTAAGAACAAATACTGGTTGAGGGTGTCTGATTTTTCCTTGAGTTTCACCGATGTTTTTCACCCACGCTGTTAATATCGATGGAATAATCAGTAATCAAACCAATGTAAAAGGCTAATGTTGTTATTTATCAACCTAACTTTTTGAATTCTTACATTAATCCGAGGCTCAATCCAAGGACAGTTGTACTGTATATTTGAGAAATTTTAAACTTTGCCTTTTATTTCAGATTCCAATGAAAAGAGGTTACAAGAAGCAAGAATATGCGATCACGGGTGTACGACTGCCAGTATCAGATGCCTTGACAGGTATTCGCTGAATTTTTACCACAAAATTGAAAAAAGGAACGTTTTAATGGAGCATGAGATCTAAGGATCTGTAGAACTTTTGCATCACCTGTTAACAGTTTTACACGCATATTGAAGACAGTTTGTAGAAATAGCACTTCATGGCATACCGTTCATGAAACATTTGGAGGAATTTTTCGAACTAAAAATCGTTTTGCACAGCTTTCTTCTATACATTGTCCTCTTCAGCATCTGTAACCTGAAAATTTTGATAATATGCGCACCTGGACATATATTAGGAAGCGTTAGCATGCTCGCAAGCTTGTTGAGAGGTGTGATCTTCTCAGGCTGTAACATATGATGATAATAATTTTCAGATTATCGCAAAAATCAGGTTTCATTTTCACTTGGAATTTATAAATCCCTGTGCAGAGAAAATGCTAATTCCTGATTTTTGATTGCGCAAGGAGCTCGTTTTCCTTCTTGAACTCGTCAACCAAATAGTGAGGAATAGCTGCCCTTTTATTACACGGGATTTTTGATCAACATGTTGTTATGCGGTTCCATACGTTTCAAGCTTTCTGTAGTGTTGTTTAAAACTAGTAAGCTAAGCTCTTCTTTTCCCGTTTTTCAACTTGAAAGTATAATGATCTTTATGCTCGCATTGCCAACGCTAGCTGCAGAGTAATAGTCCGAAATTGAATTGTCTTTCTATCACGTAGGGGAAGATGACGAGATGTTGTCTGTTGCTCTTGGTAACACGAGTCACTTAGTAACGATGATGGCCAAGTTGATGGAGCTCCCATTAAGATATCCAATTCGACCAATGGGATCTCGTTCTTCTATTCTTGATTTGGTTAAAGACAGGCTTACGGAAAGGGAAAGAGAGTAAGAGCTGTTTTCATATACTTAGCTTGTTCTACCTTAGTATTTCTCAAGCAAAAGTATTAAAATTTTTATTGCAAGTGGAATTTTAGGATGAATTGTCAATCAATATTATCCAATGGACCTATTACTTACCAGTAAAATATACTGACTAGAGGCATCGAATTTAAGAAGCAAATAGAGATTCTTGGAAGGGAACATATTAAATCTAAGGTACACAGATAGCTGCAAGGCGTAAAGAAAAATGATTTGCAGACAATAACCTATTTGCTGTTGCCCAAGACGTAAATTGTTACTCAAAGTTCTTACACAAATGAAAAGATTAATTTTTGAAAGATATTAAAAGAGTATAAAAAGAAGTGGTAATGCTTTTGAATGAACAACTTCAATGAAAGAAGCGTTATCCAATGGTTTGATGATTAACACACATGGCCGATTAGCAGGAACAAGCATAACCATATATAGAGCCAACTACAAAATCTGAAAGGTTGTAAATGCAGCGTTTAATTATTTTAAAAGTGGTTTTTAATAGCACGTGTAGATTTGCTTGCATTTGTTCCATTCTAGATTTCCTTTGTATCTGAAAGGCAGAGAGAAGTACCAGTTTCATTATGGTGTTTATTTATTAAACAAGGACATTGCACAGGTTTGGGATTTGTGAAACTATACTCAGAATAGAGTAACGTAAATGTTAACGTAAACGTAAACGTAAAGTAAACGTAAACGTAAATGTAAACGTAAACGTTAACGTAAATGTAAAACCATGCGAATGGAATGTATTAAACTTCAATTCCAAACTTTTCTACCGGCGCAAAGGACTTCATAAAGGTAAAATGTATTGCCAAATTGTAGTTGTAGCATGGTTTTCAGGATTATCTCGAAAATGCTGGCACCGATCGCAGCGAAATCTATCAAATATATCCTAATCTATATAGCCAAATGGAAAATTTTCGTCAAGTTTCAGTGTTGAATAGCTGCAGAAATTTTGGTTTTAATGTTCATTTGCTTGTGGCAAAAAGCTCTGGAGATCATTTTGTATAGGCTAAGATGTGGCTTTAGTTTTAAAGTCATTATGAATTTAAGTTGTAGATGATTCTTGAGTTTAAATGTTCTTTTGTAAGCTTATCCCTCTTTGTGCATTCCCTCACCAGAATGTGTTATTTCAGTTGCTTTGCCAATGCAAACCTCAGTAGATTATGGTAACATTTCCCCAACGTATTTCATAATTATAATCAATTTATTCATTTGCCTAGCTGAGGTATCACTGTGGATTCGGAACTTCAGATTTACGCCAGACACTGCTTAACTTACGACATCTTTTTGAAAGTAAATTCGGGGTAAAAATGTAAGTAATAATGCTTTTCTTTTTGCTGAATTACGAATTTTAATGCATAGAATTAGTAGAATGGTTGAAAGTTGAAAGTTGAATTCATGGCTTTCTAAATGCTGCCTAAGAACGGAAAGATTGTAAAATTTAGCTGGAATGAATTAGTTTTTTCTTCAAATCAGTTCCAAAGATGGAGGAAAAAACCTTTTACGACTTTTTGGTCACGAATTATCCTATTTTTCATTTTCTAAACTGTGTTGCCTTACAATGGAAGTTGTTACGTTGCAGTTAGTAACAGTTGTTGAGTTGCAGTGATTACGGTTAGCAGAAAAATCTACCTCATGTTCATCCCTTTTTTTAATGTTTTTCACAAATACATTGTTATTAAATAAAGAAATACGACTCGGCGAAAGCCCTTTCTGCAATGCCAAGCAAATAAATGACTTACAATCAACTTCAGAATGCAGTTTACGCAGTTGGTTGACTGAATTTCAATTGAGCTTGAAAAATTGAATTTAACGATTTTTTAAATTTTCAGCATTGTACGTCCTGATACGGAAACTCTTCAACAAACAATTTCCCAAGTACCACGAGGACGTAATACTTCGGATAATGACGAAACAGATGCCGCAGCAGTCACTTTAGAAGAGTCATCGTCAGCAAGTAGGGAGTTTGCGAGGACAAAGAGCGCACAAAGTGATAAAATCGAAGCTCTTCATAAGTCTAAAAGTCAAGGTTACTTGATCAACAACGGAAAAGGAAGTTCACTACCAGCTCCTTCCAACCGCACTCAGATGCATAAATTGATTAACAGGAAATCGAAGAAAAGTCTAACACGAACTAGAAGTGTTCCCGATAAGGAGTCTCCTACTTCTGCTGATAGACTATTGGAGGTGCCATTTGAAGAAATGGCTAAAGGTAATTTGAGTAATCCTCGCAGGCATACCATTCATGAAGACTCTTTGTTCGAATCAAGCGACGAGAATGGGCCTAGAAATGAGAAAACAACATCGGTTGAGTCTCAGAAAGTTGCAACTTCAAATGCTTTTAATAAATATCACCAAGTAGATAGTGCATTACCAACAGAGTATTCAGACGGCATTTGTTTAGACTGTCTTCGAAATCGTAATAAATGTATAGATTGTGTTCACAAGAAGCCAAGACCAGTGTCAGCCGATGAGGTGCATTTTGAAGAGAGCGATGCCTCCCAATCGACACTATATGCTCGCCAATACAGTGATATATTATTAATTCCTGGCCCTTTTGATTATCATGATCAAATAGCATCTATTGAGGACCCTACGAACTCGATTTAATTTTTACAATTTCATTATATCACAAAGCTGCGTATCGCTACATCCAAGTCTCAATCGTCCTCAGCTGAGCTGTTTCATTACGTCATGTAAATATTCATGCACGAATCTTGTAATTCACTCAACACAATATCAAAAGATGTGTTATTTCCGTCAATTAAACTTCTGCCACCAATGTCCTTCGTTCTCGCAAATTTTTCCCTTCATGTCTTTGCTTTGCCTTTTATTTTAAAACGTCCGTTGTTCTCTACCTTTTAACTAGTTTTATTTTTTACTAGTTCTTTATTGCATTTCTATTTTGATTTCAATTCAACTCATTTCTTTTATCTTTGTATTCTTTCTTTACTTCTCTCCTCTGTACTATTTCGTATTTATCTGCTCTCGTATCTAACTATTTGTTCTGTAGTTTTCCTTTCTTTTTCCTCCATTTCTGTTCCGATTCTTGCTTTTATACTTTTCTGTTCTAGCCTTCGCCCTATCAATTTTCATCCATGTGCTCTCATGGATGTTTTCTCCCTTCTCCTATTTCGCTACCCCAGTTTATTGACAAAACTGAAGAAGGTTTACCCATCAGCTTGCTATTCTGTAATCAAATGAATATGTGATTACAAGCTTGATTTTCAAATTCTAATATCCGTTATTTCTCGGTATTGTTCTTTTACATGAGGCAATAACAAGCCATTGGATAGAGAAAATCTGCCAACTTGTATCAAGTATGAGACTTAGTTGTGGCGCTACGAGGCGAATACATTTGTTAAATGTCTTTCCAATGTTATTCCACAAAACTTTGGTTTTATTAGAGGGCGAGGTCCTCCATGTGTGGAATAATACACCTAAATTTTACATCTGTTCTGCTACACAAAGATATGCATAACTTGTATCGATGAAATGCTTCGTGCAAACGGAAAACTCGAACAAACTTTGGTTATTTTTAAATTTGGCTTCTGTGATCGTCCAAAGGCCATAGCCTTGGTTTGCTTGAGTTTTTATCAATGTTTTTTACAATCCAGTCAAAACGTCCAAATTCATGAGTATTGGATCTTTTTTACCTTGCCGAGCTTCTTCTTTAATTTCGTCGTTTGCTTGAAGCTGAAAATTTTGTTTATGTAAGTTTCGTCATTACATTTAGTTGCTTTGACTTCATGAAAATTTGTAAAAATTCAAATTTGCAGTATAAGCCGGGTGATTACGGCTCTTCTCAAATCTTAAAGAATTTTTTGTCACTTGGGCCAGTTTTTCAGGCTAAGTAGTAACAAGTGGATCCTTGTTGTGGTTAAGGACTGTGATAGTCGAAGTAGTGTTCCCTTATAAGTCATTTAAGCTACCGTAAACCAGTTCTTCCAAAGGATTTAAGATAAGCTTAATAGATAGGGGCCTGACATCGGTTTCAATGAAAACAGTTCGTTAGGAAATATCACCGAAGTCAAAATAAAGAGGATCAAAAAAGCAACGAATCCGTTGGTAACAGAAACTTCAATTTTATTCTGGCCTGCAATAAATGCTACATCCAGGGAGTTACATCGCCAAATCCTTTAATAGACGGCCCTCGGTCTATCAGATCTTGTTGCCAATGATCTGATGTTTTGGTTGGGTTTTGCATTCCGTTATCCTTCTGTAAAATCATGGACTTTGGGAACATGTCTAAGTTTGATATAAAGTAAGAAATGAAACGATCTCTCGACAAAGAGCACTTTTCCAGTAATTCAATTCATTTCTAACGATCAGGTCAATGTTGAAAACATTGTCAATCTGATTTTCCCCGATTCAGTCATCCATGGCTAGAATAAATAAACACATGTGCATTGTTTTTGGTAGACCCAGAAAATTTGGTGCATTATTGTAGGTTGGGTATTACTATCGCTTTGTCATATACTCCTGTAGATTATAGCGTGATAGATTTTTGTTGATCAGCCTAGAATGTTTCTCAATTGGAGTTTGACTGGTGATATTAGTTATTTTCACTAAATCAGAAGATAAAATATTTGTATTATATCAATGATTCTCAAATCGATAAATGCTATCTTTATATCTTCGACTTACTGTTATTTTAAAAATGAACTGAAAAGGACGAATCATCTATGACTTAATGCGTGATACATCTGAATCGAGAATCAACATATTGAGAATCAACAACAACAACAACAATAACAATAATAATAACTACAACAGCAGCAACGATATGCGTTTTCTTCATTGCAAGGTTGCAGAAAAGATGAACGCATCTACTGGTGGAAAAGGAAAACAAACTGTTTCTGATGGTAAATTTGAAGTTTGATTCTATTTCATATAGGTAATTCAAAGCCTGAAGGACTGCCAAGCGTGCAATATTGTAACTACCGACTCTTCCGGGCTACTTACTGTTCTATGCAGATTTGGGGGCCTTTCCAGCTGATTTAGGTTTGGGTCAGGGCAAGGGTTAACCATTTTTAAGGATGACATGTCTGGCCGATTTCTGGTACTTTCCAACAAGTTCCCAACATGGTCATGATGGGCGGGGGGGGGGCAGAGTGCATTCCATGCGCTTTTGCCGGGGGATCAATGGTGTGCGCTTTGCTCTTTTTGGCATGGAAACTATATCTGAAAAAATTCTGGCGTTTATAAATTGTAAAGTTGCTTTAGAGTTATATAAACTGTAGTGTTTTGTATAAATTGTAAGCTACCCCTATTTTCAGCATATCAGGCCAGTTACATGGAATCTAAGAATCTTTTGCAGAGTATACATATCTTTCGCATGGAATTTGAGCTCCCTCCCTCATTTCCCTAATTTCTCCTAGTTGTCTCTGTGCCTTGCTGACAAAAGCCTGTACTCCCAGTGTTTTGCCAGAGCACCCATTAATGGAACTTTTTATGTGTTTTTAGTCTGACCTTAATCAGGACCGCCAAGAGGGGGGGGGGAGGGGCAATTTGCCTCAGGGTCTAGGCGGCCTCATAAACTAATATCACCATTTTTATTCTCTTTAGATGTATTAGGGAACATGTATTCTGGCGTTTATAAATTGTAAAGTTGTTTTAGAGTTATATAAACTGTAGTGTTTTGTATAAATTGTAAGCTACCCCTATTTTCAGCATATCAGGCCAGTTACATGGAATCTAAGAATCTTTTGCAGAGTATACATATCTTTTGCTAACAAACAACTTTACAATTTATAAACGCCAGAATACAGTCTACAAGGTTCTAAATATATCCCAAGATTCAGTACCCCCAGATTCCCTTGCTTTCTGTCCCTTCTGCTCACCTCAAGCGCTTGGGGCTTCATTTTGCAGTTTTGCCCCTGGGCCTTGTAAATCTTTTGGCAGCCATGACCTTAACCTCACATTTGCAGCATAAAGTAGACAGGCTAATTTTCTCTCGACTTTTCTCTGAACTTTTCTTTTCCACTTGTAGATGTGTTGATACTAGATGGAGGATTAGCAACAGAACTTGTGAAAGATGGTTTTGAGATTGATGTAAGTGTAATTTTACATCACCTTGGCTCAAGGCTTGATTCTATCCACTCATTAAACTGCCTGTTGCATATTATCTTATTAATAACAAATCTGTTTTTTATTATTTTCAGAAACTGTGCACCAAATATCTTAAAATAATAATGATCCCTCATTTTTTTTGCATATTTCTTTTGACTTCATGAGGCTGACCACATAACCATTTCATGAAGCAAAAAACTTTACACTGTTGGGTATTCTGAAAGGCATCTCATCATGTTAAGCCATGGTCCAATTTTCCTATCAAAGTTAATCCCCCCTAAAATTTTTTTTGGTAAACAGGCATCCTTCAACCATATTTATTACTATGAAATGTCAATATTGGAAATTGTTTTTGATCATTTTTACATTTTAGGGTGACCCTCTTTGGAGTGCTAGAGTTTTGTGTACATGTCCTGAAGCAATAAAGAATGTCCATAAAAGGTATATTTTGTACCACATTATCAGCAGCGGACTAGCCCACCCGTCCACTGGCCCATGACTTGTGAGCCCCTTGAAAATTCTTCCTAAAGGGCTCCTTGCGTAATGAAAATGGGCCCCTTTGTAATTGCCTTCCACATTTGGAGAATACGAATAAAACTTTCTAGCATTCTGAAATTGGAAAGGTAATCCAGGTTTGGACAAATACTTACATCTTATATGCGAAGTAAATGTAAGATTAATTTGTCATCATGTTTACTGTTATGGTATATTGGAAAGTCATCAAGAAGTTCATTGACTCTCATGGTCACGCCCTAACTTCAAGCCACACCCAAAAGAGCCCAACCAGGTTTTAATGACCAGTGAGCAATTCTAAGCCAGTCCGACATGGCTCATTATCATATTTTTTGCCTCATCCTGCTAGTCATGTAATCTGTTTTAGTATCCGCTGTAAATGTCTGCTGTTAATGACTTTTATATGCAAAAGTCAAGTTAGTATATACAGTAAATGGGGAATTTTTGCCACAAGAGACTGAATTTTGCAAATGATAGAAAAATAATGATTTCTCAATTGATCGTTTCCAGGGCCAATCCAGCAATCTCTAAAAAAGGGGGCAAAAAAGAAAAAATTTCTGACACCGACAGAGTTTCCAAAAACTGATTGCAAAACAATAGACCCAATTTTTAAAGAACAGTAGCTTATTGTTAAATCTATTCTTTGAATCAGGTCAAATTTCCGACGAACTGGCAATTTGTGGGTTTTGGGGGGCACTCTGCCACCCCCAGTCCCCCCATTAGCTTTGGCCCTGATTGTTTCTACAGTACATCTGAAAATTCAATTTAAACCGAGAATTCATTTAGTATTTCATTTTTTCTGCCAATTGGTCTAACTGTTCCTTGATATGGTATTTCTCAGTATTGCTTAGCATTTAACTTATTTTTCACCTTTAAGATTTCTTGAAGCTGGTTCTGATGTGGTCATTACTGCTTCATATCAGGTAAATTCAGTTAATAAAGAGATTTTCCATTTATTAGGCCAAAGTTGCCTTGCTACACATAGCAATGTCTAAAATTTTACAGAAGAAGACTTCTTGTATTGTTAGTAATATCTTTTAAAATTAAAGGGTGTTTTGTTTGCAAAAGCAAGTTTTTGAATTTTTTATCTTTTAACATTGAGGCTAAATAACTGTATTATACAAGAAAAATGCTTTCAGTGCGCTTTATTAATCAAATATATTTGGGGAATCCAAAAGCTGGGAGTGGAAGATTTATATGTATCCTTTTTTTTGTAGACTAGTTTGGATATATTAATGAAGTATGCCAACTGTTCAGAACAAGTAGCTGTGGAATACATAAAATCAACTGTAGAGCTAGCAAAGGATGCTTGCAATGAATTCTGGTGAGAGTCATAAAATTATGTTTCGATAAGACAAAGCATAGCTACCGTACGGTACCTTTATTACACGTAAAGGGCTTTTAATATCAAGAGAGCTGAACCTGGTACCTGAAATGAATTTTTGATTGCAATTCCATTAGGAAAATTCAGCTCAAGTTTAACATCCCATCGCTCTGCATTTAGGTGCACAATAATGACTTGAGAAAGCTCAGCCGTCTTTCTAGCCCTACCCAATCGTTTAAGTGATGAAAACATGGCATGCCTGGCCCTGTTAACAGGGTAACATTGGCAACATTTAGATTAAGATACGATTACATAAACAGACTTCCACAGTGGGCCACAACTATCTCTTTTTTTAATGCCATTTGTCGTTTTATTGTATTTTATATTTCTTTGATGCTGGTTTCAATTTGGTATGCTATCTTGCAAAGTGACTATCTCCTTCAAAAAATCATATGGCCCCCTTCTTTGTGGTCTGCAGTTTGTCCGCTTATTTTCCCAATAGAGTATCTTCTTATTTTTTCTTTTCTTTTCAAGGGAAAAAGCTTCTAGAGGTAAGAAAATATGAAAGTGGAATAAAGAGGTAACATAACCCCATCCGAACTACATACTTTTTACTCATCATCCTAATACTTCTGTTGTAAGCAATTTTCTTCGTCCCAGAAGATGTGGAGTTTTTGCGAAATTTAACGTTGAACAAAATCAATGAACGGAATTTAATTGGAAAAGATCCTTTCTTAATAATGGCAAGTTTAATCATAGCTTCATATCGGAAACTGCTTGTGAAGTAAACAGTCATCGAAATTGTTCTTTGAGTAAATTACCTCTTTCGTCATTCATGAGTTATAATTCTAAGAAAGTTTGATTATAAAGGATTCTGGCCTGTATCTCGATAACGCCTCGACCAAAGTTCGATTGGAGTGTTTAGAAGGGGGACAATCATTAAAGTGTCCTTAGTTTGAGAGTTGTACCTTCAAGAGGGCACTGAAAAGACGTCAAGGTTTGTCATTAGTAGTACTGCAGCAACACACAATGTTTTTTGCAAGTTTTATGTCTAAGAACACCCAAGCCACTGTGTTTTCCTGGAAAAGCTGCAATTTCTTGGCAAATTTATTCAACCCATTCTAATCCATTTAGCTCAATTATGAAGACAACTATTAAACATTTCTAGATTTGCTTTTTGCTTCTAGGTGAAAGAACGTATCCATTAGTTGCTGGTTCTGTCGGACCATATGGAGCTTGTCAACATGATAGTTCTGAATACCATGGCAATTACGTTGATAACATGTCATTAGAGGTAATTTCTTAACTGTCCTTTCCATAAAATAGCAAGTCTCTCTACAGAGCGGCTAATGATGAAACTAGAGATGCCTGAGAAGGAAGTGCCCCTTGTTCCTTTCATTGAGGGGGCAGGAACGGGGGCAACGATGCTTATTATGGAAAAAAAGGGGAAGCAAAAAGTTTGAAGAGCTAAACGACCAAGAAAAGAATACTTTGGCAAATGAACAACTTATAGTGTTTAGATGAAATCAGATGAGATATTTTGTTTCTGTAGACGTTTGCATCCCGATTATCAGTTCATTTGAAGCTAAGATAACCCGATATTTATAAAAACATGAATTTAAGTGATTTTTATGTGTTTCAATTTAGATGCTAATATTTCACTACTTTTTGTTGGGTCAAACATAATACAGTCACAATAATAAATAAGTTGATAAGGTTTTCAAAGATGATGATTATCATGAATCAAGTGTCCCTTTGCAAAACACTGCCCTCTTGCCTTTTATTCCTTCCGATATCCCTGAGTAAAACAATTCGAGAGTTAGACTAGAAGATCCAAAAGACCAAAGACGAGAGATATTCTGTAAGGAGGTTGAATAAAGTAATACGGCCTGAATTTTTTATTTATCTCACGTTTTAGTTACGTGCTCTCTCATGCTTCAAACACTGATCTCTGTGGCATATGTTCACAGATTTGACCTTAGAAATATATAGGTCATGGTTTATGTTGTAATTATCACTTTTTTTAGTTGCATAATGTAATACCGTATCAACCTTGTCCTTAATTCAGTTTGAGACAGTACAATTTGATTACGGGCAGTTGTATGCTTAAGAACTGTCGTCTTTATTTTATAGTTCTTATTGATATATGTGAGTATGTGATTACGGTTTATAAGGCTGGTGATATAATTATCGGTATTTCTCATGCCTTAATAATATTATATTGTATCTTTTGTGGCATTTATCATATTACGGCATCCCTTACCTGTTCTCGTATCACATCTCTTTCTCTAATTAATCACGTGGTTTCTATAATTTTACAAATGATTGAGTATGTATGTGTTGGTTTTGATTAGAGAAACGATAAACCCGGCTTCCATAGAAACAGTCCTGATAAATCAGTTGAGGTAGCATTTCATGACGCGTTCTTTAACGATGATTTTTAAGTAATTGATTATCAAATTCTTTGTGAGTCTTGGCTGAAAGCATCTTGACCGGCAAATGTGTACAAGTCTAACAATCTTTTTCAAAGGTCGGCTGGGTCATATCATAGCAAAGGTAGCATATCTAAAGTGGTGTCCCACAGGAATCTGTAATTAGGCCTATTAATTTTAGAATGTTCATCGGCAATATGTTTGATATGAACTTTGCTTTATCTAAACATTTTAGGAATAAGTTTATGAATCAATTCATTGGAAGATATTTATATATCAATACATATATAAGATTATACATTTTAACACTCTGGAGAAAACGTAGGTTTAAAAGGCTTCAGTGTGCCAAAAACCAGGCTGTTTCTTGTTTCTTTGGCTTGAACAACTATAGGTGCCCTTCAAAGTGTTGTTTCCATCTTTCTTTCCTTTATCCAGTTAACTTTTTTTAAATTTTGAGTGTATGAGCCTATCGTTTCCGATGCTATGCTGAATTATTTGCATACTTGTTTTCTTTATTCGAAAAGGAGCTGATGGAATGGCATCGACCAAGACTGAAAATTTTAATTGATTCTGGCGTGGACGTTATTGCAATCGAAACTTTTCCTGCTCTGGTACGTGTACCGTAAACGTCCCTTTCCGTGTTCTTTGCACGTTAAATTAGAAACTTATCGATGGTTTGGACAGTCCATAGAGGTTGAGATACTCAGCTTGGGGGGAACAACGACACAACCGTTTCCACACTTTCTCTTTTACCTATTTACCTGGTTTCTGTGTACACCCCAACTATTATGTTAAAAAACCACGTATCAAATTCACCTTTATTATTTTCTGCTTACGTTCCAGTAATTGTAAAGGACTTCAGAGTGGTATTCAAGAAGTAAATAGATATCTTTCTAGACCTGATTTTTTCTAGCAGTTAAACTTGTTGATATGCCTTCCTATTTTTTGCAAGCACGGTGAATCAAAGGATCCTAATGGGAGATACTCGTGGGTGATAACAGTAAATTTATCACTGTGTTTTTAAATTTGCAAATAGACTCTTGAATTGCAAAGGGAGACCATTTAATACAGAGAATCTAATCGTGAGAGTTTTTAAGATCTTTTGTCAATCTATAACTTATTGATTTTTTAATTATTGTTCCCTTCTTTCTTCGTGTAAAGAAAGAGGCACTTGCTGTGGCAACACTTTTAAAGGAATTTGGTGGCACCAAGGCCTGGATAACGTTCTCTTGCAAGGTACACTTTTTGGTTAGCTAGGCCATTTGAAACTGAAGTTAGTGAAATATCCTATCACCTATCATAGTTATACTTACAAGAATCTTTCAACACAAGGAAATCACTTGCGAATTCAAGCATTGTTCTGACGGTGTCTGTAGCTCACGTTTCCTATCACAAACATTTCCCATATCTCAGACTCTTTTTCCCTATCTCCCACACATCCCCCAACAAGAGAAAGCCAACGTTGAATGTTGGTTTTGCTTGGCGTTGGTACAGAACCTTCGAACGGGCTTTCAGGGGTCTCTTTGAGCACCAGGGCGTATAAACTTGAACACTTGAACATGCGAATTGGGAAGCTCTCCCATTTCCTTGGACCCTTTTTAGTGCCCTGGTACCTAGGTCACGTAAAGGCTAAATCAAATGGATGTCTTAAATGTCTTTCAATGCTGATACATTCTTATTGCAGGATGAGTCAAGATTAAGTCATGGCGAGAAATTTACTGATGCTGTTTCTGCTTTGTCAGGCTTTGATCAAGTAAGGTTTATGCCAATTAAAAAGAAAGATCAGACATACGATATTTTTTTGTAGTTTATTTGATGATACTATTTGTCAATCGTGCTGTATATTTTTCTTAATATGTACACTGCAAAACATGTTGTGTAGATATAAACTGTATATTGCCGCTCATTTGTTGCTGACTGGATATTTTGTATAAATAATTTCAAATAGAGAAGTAGAATAGAAAGACGAGGTCAGGAACAGGTAAGTCTCTACACTCTTTTTTTTATAAGAATATTCAATTTTATGCTGAGCCTCAATATTCTTAATATTTTGCTATTTTGAGCCTCGGAATATTCTTAAATTATTCTTAGCGTGGCAGAAAATATACGGATATGGCAATAAATTGTTATTATTATCATCAATGCCAAAAACCCACACCTATCACAAATATGGTGGCTAACAGAACAAGTCATCAAAATAAAATTTAAAAAATAGACTTACAGAATATCAAAGAAGAAGGAGTAAAGAAGTACTAGTAATTACATGTCATAAAAAATTCAGAAGTAAAAAACACTCACTAAAAATAATTGTTTCACAAGATCTTGAGCTGACAATATACTTCAAATGTTCTTAAATTTCACCAATTTTGAGCCTCATTATTCTTATAAAATTTATTCTTATAGAAAAAAAGTTATTTATTGCGATTCTTTGTTGTTTTTTGGAGGTGTTTGGAGTAGGAATCAACTGCACACATCCAAAGTATGTAGAGGTGAGAGTTTTTACAATGCAAAACTACTGTAAAGATCGCGCTTTGAGCTTCCTCTAAAATAATTCTTCCGCTTTTTCTGTTGAATTAAGTATGGTGATGAACAGGAGCACCAAACTGTCGGTAGTGAGCACATATTTTATGACTTCAACTTTTCGCTATAAATCTTTTCATGAATTTCTATTGAAAAAAAACATGGATAAGCTGAAAAATTGCAGCAAGTAATTTTTCCTGACCCGATGATTCTCAGACTTAAAAAAGTTGAAAGCAGATCAAACGTTTAATGGAAATCTATATCTAGATGGGGATGGGATATCACACGTGAAGAAGAAAAGTGAATCTTATTTGCCACTTGTTTTAACCAATCAGTCCCCGCCCAACCCTCGCCTTGCCTCTACTGTCAAATCATACGTACTCTTATCTACGCATATTAGAATTTTAGAAATTTTACAAACGTTTAGCAATGACGATTCCCCTTCCATTTCGTGACTTTCCAGCTTTGCATAGATGGGAGATGGGGGTTAAGAATTTACTTTCAGTATGCACATTATACTTTTTGAATGCAATTTTGAGAGGGCAGTGAGAAATTGTGTAGCTGTATTTATAATTAATTTTCTTGTTTTCCGCTTAGCCATTGCTATCCAGCATTAAGGATATTGCTACTAACAAGATCAGGATAGTTTACCCAAACAGCGGAGAAAGTTGGGAAAATGGAAGGTACCTTTTGAATGATTGATTCCTATTGTAATTTTAAAGCAATGGGTACCCTTTGAGGGGCCCATACCAGTATACTTTGATCGTTGTATGACGATATTTGGTATATGTTAGCATCGATTTATTTATATCAGTATTTGTTGTTTATACCTAGCTGCGTTTTGAATCAGGAACTGTTGTTTTCAGTGAGTCACTTTCTTATTAAGCTTACAGCAAACTAACACTTTGATGGTTGTTTCCTATATAGAATATTTTCTTTATAAATGAGCGCCATGTTCGTACCTTGACCTTTTTGAGTTTGGGATGGAGTGAAGCTTAGAGTTTACCGATGAATACGCACATCTTTCTATTTTACGGACCAAAATATCTTTGCAAAACTGATAATACTTGTTGCAGTTTTACTTTTTCGAAACAAATGGCCATTTTACCGATCATAAAGCCGAGGTGCACCCCCGATAAGCGTTAAGCCTTAGTACCTTTGGTCAATCTGAATTCCCCATTGTAAAATACCCTAAAAGCTCATCAATTTACGCTGCCTTCTATCACACTAGACTAATTTTTACCGCAAATTTGTCTTTAGCTGGCTTGGAGGGAGTTATACGAAGAAAATTGCAGATTTCGCTTCTTCCTGGGTGAAAGCCGGTGCAAGGTGGATAGGTATGTCCTAGATTACCTTATATAATGAACAGAATTTGTACACGATATGGTCCAAGTTACGTTCTGTTGAAAATAATAACAATACACCAATCAGTGAATTTGTCAAATCAGGACCTTGAAGAACTTTGTCATTGAGACAGACATTTTTGTACTTTGCAGCACAGTCAAATAAAATCCTGACTTTGTCAGGCTTTTTGGGTGCGTCACACTATGATGTGGCAGATACCATGATTTGCTGTTATCAATTTCTATTTCATCTTCAGGAACTTTCCTTGTATACCCTTTTTCTAGCAAATGATCAATGAATGCACAATATTTCTGTTTCAAAGTTGGATCTTTCTGAAAAAATCAACGCAAAACAATAGGAAACTAAAAGGAAAAAGCTTTTTTCTAAAGCAGGAGGGGAAATTGCTTTTTCTTTTGAATAAAGAATCACAATTTTCAATTTTACAATGGAAAGAAAGTTTAAATGCAGTCTACTCTGATGTTTATCAGATAAAGTGAAATTCAATGATTCCAGTCCCCTTGGAACTTTTCCCAACTTTATTCTATGATGCTCGATGAGTTTCCAGCGAACAAGAGAAAGATGCAATAAAAATATGCAATACAGTGTTTGTTCTACATCTCTTCGTCAAAAATGTTTCAGAAAATTTTTGAAGTACCAAAATTCCAGTGATTTTAAATGCTGTCACCATATATTCTTACATTGCGATGAATCCGCAGGAAAAAGTAAATTGACTGGAATAATTAACTATCCATCGCACTTACAATCAAATACCAATGAGCTTTATTTTACATAAAAATTAAAATTGTTTTGTAGGTGGATGCTGCCGCACATCTCCAGAAGATATCACTGCATTGCGTCAGTTGCTGAAACCAGCATCGTAATCTTCGGTTTTCGTATCAGTGGAGAATATTAACAACAAACTGTAAGCTTTTAATATAGAGGCATTCTTAATTTTACATTATGCTTTGTGCAACGATCGCTGTGGTGAAAGACAGATATTTTCGAACTTGGACCGCAGTTAAGATTGTAAATATTTTTGTCCATACCAGCAGTACAAACAACTATCATATAAAATTTGAACCTATTTTGCCTTGAGCATTTTAAAGCTAATCTCGATTTTTTCCATTTATTTTTTTCTGAGTTTGGGAATATCTTTTTGTAGCTTTTGTGTCTTTATATATAGATTTTGCTTTTTTGATGTTTCCCTTTCTGGTAGGCATAACATTTTATGGAACCAATGGTATCATGGTCTGATATTTTCCACGCCTTACCACGATCTTAATAATTAATATAGAATTTCCAAGCTTATGTTACAACTTTATATCAAATTTTTAAAGATTAAATGAAATTCTTTGCCCTTTGTTTTATATTCAACTGCTCTGAATTTCGTATACAAGAAGGTTAGCATTGATAACCTCAAAATTTCGTTTTTTCAGTTAATGGTGATAGTTGTGATATCACTATTTCGAATATATATATATATATAGCAAAGCTGAATATCTTTATGACTGTGGCCATAGGGTAGTTATCGTCTGTTACTCCTTGCAGTTCCATCCCAGCAATGTCTTATGCAGTAATTAAAATCTACAATTGAGGAAAAAAGAATGTAAAGAAGGGATATGACCATTTGATAATATACGTTTTAGTACAAAACCTCTGTGTTTTAGATTTGTTAACAGGTTTTAAAAACTGATCAAAAATACAATAATTTGACTGAGAAAAACTCTCCTTGTCTATAATTTAGCCAATTCTCGACAGATTAAAATAAATTAAATCAGTTATGGCTCGTTGATTTTTCTGTTGCAGACGTTGTGGTCAAAATCGATAAATTATAAAACAGAATTTCATGACGTCATCGTTAAAGAAATCTTAGTGTACAAACTAAGCAGGGTACTTATAGGCGAATTATGAAGCGACAGATTTTTACCCACATTTTTGGGAGTGTTTTCAATGTTTAATTCATTGCCATACTCTTTCATTTATATCTAGGAGAAGATCACCGATCCTTTGAAATAAATGTATGCAGAATAAGTTGAACTCAAATAAATGTATGTAAATGTATCGAATCTCCAACTAGGATCAATTTCTCTTTGGTTTTGTTAGGTCATGTTAACATCAGTACAGATGCTCAACGATTTCTTGAATATGCTAATTAGTCCTATTAGTGCCCTGGCTTTGTATTTCTATAACTAAATTTGTTCGATATACGACTTTATGAAACTTTGACTGTCTCACATTGCAATCTATCTATGACCCAGGAAAATTAAGTAATATATTGATAGAGTAATCTTTGCCAGCAATATCAACAGGCGAATCGTAGAAAAGAAATATTTATCTTGAAGTTTGAGATAGCTTGGGTCATAAATGAACGAAATAGATTGTTGATCTTTTAAACATAATGAAACACAAGCTTTAAATAAAATTTTCCATAAAATTCTCCAACAAAATTACGCAAGGATCATTTGAAAAGATTGTATTAGTCAAGGGTTAGTACAGTTCAAGCCTTTGAAGACAATACAATTAATTCATTGTCTGTCAGTAATTTCCAGCCACGAACACCCCGTAAATTAACCGCCAATTTACATCCTATCTTATTATTAAATTAAAATAGGATGAGGTTCTAGATTGGGAAATGAAAGACTCAGATTGAGAATTTAAGAGGTATATCGCAGTTAAAGGATGAAAGTTGGTTTATTAATAATTCGATCTGAAATCTGACATCTGCGTTAATCAAGGACCTAGATTTTACGAGTTTTCCGTGGCTTTTGTTGCTAAAGAAACTTGTGCTACATAGTTAAACAGTAGATAAGCATAACATAAAATATAATTCAGAAGTTTTAATCTTGAAGGTTATCAAATGTACATTAATTTAGCTAGTAATTTTTCTTCCATTACCTTCGAAAATCAATGGCGAATGCATAGCAAAGTGAATGCGAAATTATAGGATATGGTCCATTATTAATTACATGCGAATCTTATCGTTTAAGTCCATGATAATCCCAACAAAGAAACGTTCCAGACATATCTGGCCACAAGACACAGAATTATAATGGAATGCAAGAAGAACTCAATTGCATTAAATGCATGGTTATCGTAAAATACTAAAATGATGTTTCCACTTGCATAACAGTTTTGAAGTAACTGGAACAACAATGTTATAATCTGAGTATTTTAAAAGAAATTTCAATTGTTGGGGGCAATTTGCAAAAGGGTCCAAAATAACGAAATAGAATGAAGTTAATTAACTAATAAATGTTCGATTTTCTCTAGGTCCAAGGCAGTTGAGAGGAAAATAAGGGGGGGGGGGGAGGAATAGACGCTTTTTCATTTTAAAACAATTTTTGAAATTACAATTTCAATCGGCGTGTGACCGTGTTCCACTCTCCATTATTACATCGTTATTGATAATCATCATGTCATGATTTAAGTGTCATTTTTGATTCTGTAGTCTAGCCCTAGTTCTGCAAGTCCTGATCAATAATGATGAAATACTAAATACTAAAAATGATAGGTCCAATCACAGATTCCTGTGGTACACAACATGTTATATGACGAAATAAGGGTAACCAGGTTTCATGCTGCCACAGGAGGTACCAAGGCATTTGGAATGCGCTGCAACCATGTCAGTTAAAGGGATAGGGTGTAAAAGATACAAGATTATGGAAAAACGCATTAAGGATTGAAACTGTAGCATTTGCCTGAAAGAGAAATGGCAGCCATCAAATCTTTTTTTGAAGCACCTGTTATTTTGCTCAAATATTTAAATTCTTGCAGGAGAGGCCAGCAATTACAAAACATCGATAAAAGTTTTAAATAGCAGATTAAGCAAAAGCTGCTAGCTTTGTCACAAAACGTTAAAATATCATATAAGATATTATGAGAACGCGCAAAGTAGAAGATTTCTGAAGCTGTTTTTGGCTGGCCAAGTGTATTGTCGTCATATATTTGTCATAATGTTCTTTGCACAATTGCTTTGAAGGGAGGTTCGAGGTTGTATTTTTTCGCCCATTGTTGTCTCGTAGAGAGGCACCAGTCAAGTGCTTCTATAATTGGCGAAGGCCTCTAAAGCTTAGCCCCTGGGGAAGGGGGTAGAGATGATAATTAGGGTTCGGCCACGCCCTTCAGATTTTGGGAAGCGGTCTTTGAAGACAATGATACTGTTTTAGGAAAGTTTTGAAAGGTAAATCTTTTTGTGATCAATTTGCAAGACAGTAGGTATTAAGAAACGAAACTTAGTAAGGGCCTAGATTTTTGCTGTATCTACATTACCCTCTTTTCAGAGCAATGGGCGGGGACTGATTGGCTCCTTTACATCCCCGTAGCTCCGCCACTGCCCAAACTCTGCGGTTGCTTCCTTTAAAAAGTTATTGTGCAACATACCTCTTTCCTACCTGAATTCATACATTCGAACGAGGCTTTCATCGTTGTTGCGAAACATAACTAAAAGCTGTCAACAAGCCTCTTGAGAGCTTGTTATCAAGTGTCTCAAGTTGAAATTGCTGACACATGATCCATATATTGTTTACTCTATCATAATAATAATAATAATAATCATCATCATCATCATAATCATCATCATCATCATCATCAATCAATCAATCAATCGATCAGTCAATCAATTTCATTCAATTCAAGCTATTAATTACAGGGTACATAACTAAATTAATGACAAATACACAAAAATTAGGGCAAATAAAAAGAACTCAGAAGAGCTATTGAGTTATTTGCCCTATTATACTGCATACGTCTTCTGTAGATGTAATGAAATTGCAAAGATTCAAAATTTTAAGTGCCAAACAAAATTTAAGAAGATTAAAAAAGTTACAAAAATAAAAATAAGAGATAAAAAAGGCCTAATGAGACAAAGAAGAAATAAAATAATAATAAAATTAAGGAAAAATGCCAAAAACCATCAACATGTATCCATGCTCATAAATTGTTAAATTGACAGATTTTGTTTCGACATACAGGTTAGTTAACTATTCATAGACTAAAATTAGCCGTGGATCCATTTTTTCAACGCTGTAACAAAATTATATTTATTTTTGAATTGTTTTATATCCAGCGGAATATCATTCCAGAGTTTAACTCCTTTGTTTACTATTGAAGTGCCTTATTGCAGGTTGTAATAAAAAGCCAGAAGATGCTTGTCTTGTACAGGTAGTGTGTACAGATGGAACTGGCTTGAAAAGATTTGACAAAGTTGTTTCAACTTTTTTCATTGTGACATCAAACATGAATTTTTTTTCAATTTGGTAGCATTTATCATTATCATCATTATCATTTACATCTTTAGCTTTTTATATCATTCCATGATACAAAAGAGTTTTTTTTACAATATCAGAATAGAAATCAGCAGTGAAGAGCCCTGCGACGCAAGCATGTCAAAACAAGGTTTTTTTCATTTGCTGCATCATAAATTTCTAGTAAAAAATTTTTTTTCATTGCAAAAACGTTTACTTATTGCTATGATGGCCTTTTTTTGGGGGGGAGAGGGTACCCCTTGCTAGACTGGACGCAGTTGCGCCCCCCCCCGAAAAGACACCTTTCTGGTGATCGGCCCCAGCACTAAAACTTTCTTAAAACTTTCTATAAAAAAATTTCACACATTTTCTTACTTAAAAATTTTGAAGTGATACGGAGTTTTTTGAAAAATGATTTTTGACAAAATTGAATCTTTTTCAGTTGTTTTTGTAACTAGGATATAACAAGGACGCCTACAAAAGGTCAAGTTCCTTTGTTTTGCTATTGTATTGCCCCAGTTTTCACTCCTTTATCCTGCGGAGCAGCAGGTGTCCCTGGGAAAGAGTGTAATACCTAAAACAAAATTTGTGTTAACAGTTGATTACAGTACTTAAATCATAGAACCTCTGTGCTGCACTTTCTGGACATCTTATAGATACGAGCATTGCCACCTTTTGAGACTAGACACCGGGTTCGTCGGAAGTCTGTGAACAAGAACGGGTGTCGACTGCATTAATCGTTTATACACAGGAACAAACAGTCAACTCTAACGTTACACTCTGTCATTCGAACAATAAATTGCGTCGTGCAGAAGTCACCCACTGAATAACCATCATAATAATAAAGAGGAAAGTGAATTCCAGTTGCTGCATGCATGCTTTAACGAAGAAAACTTTGCCCGTTTGAACAAAAGATACATCCAGCAGATCATCTGCCTTGAAGGACAATCGTTGGAAAGAAACCTTGACGTGAGTTTTAAATACCAACGGTAAAAGAGGCATCCTCTTTAGAATAGTGATCAAGGCTTAGGGTTTAGTATCTGAATGTCCCTTAGTGGGAGCTATTGAAAAAGAGTATATAATACTCTTTATGATTCAGGAATCTATTGTGTGGCAGCGTGGTATCTTGAGGACGATTTCAAAAGACAGATATTAGTGCTGAGCTTCAGATCGAACGTAAACAAAGGACGGTTCTCAAAGCTAGGTCATCAAAAGAAGCCGATAAAGGTGAGTGATCAGTCTGCTCAAACTTCACGGACTTGTTGTATGTTCAAGCGATATTGTGAACTATTTGTTAAAGTATAGACTTGAAGAGTACAATTTTATTACATTGCATGTTACATGAAAGCCATTATTAAAAGATACGGGTAAGTTCTCGACAGTTAAAGAGTAATTTTTTATTCAGCGCAGGCTACGATCTCGCACAAGTCTTAGCAGGCTAGCTACACCGTGAAATCTTTTCACTACGGTGAATAGTTCCGCTATAGTTGACACTCGTATTACATAGAATTATATCGTCTGCCTATAAATGTGATTTGATGAAATCCACATGATGAAGGGATAAGGTTTGTTTGAACAGCTCTGTCTCCGGTTATATTAACAACCATGTTCTTGTATGCACACTGGTCTGGGTTTGGCCAGGTAATCGTTGAGTTGAGCAACCACATTTTAACGTTTTTGTTGCCAAACTCGAAGTAACAATCTTAAGGGTACAGTCTCGCAAGATAGGAACGATTTGAGGTCACAGACTAGCATATTAAAATATCCAGGTTCTAGTTAAAGTTTAGAAGATTTCGATAAAAATAGTCACAACGTGTTGTTATTGATTTGCCCTTTTGACCCTCCCTTCGTTGCACGTTGCATGCTCATCAACAAGGGAGGGTGACTCGTTTTAAGTTATCTAACCCAGTTATTTCTTTTATCAGTGGCACCTTGAACCTCTTATTTCCAGTTTCATTTCATTGTCTACGCTGATTTGATAGCAATCTTATCGCAGAGATCTTAATGTTCATTCTTTGTGACCTTAAACGTCGAATAAATTTACCTGCTCTTTGTACACGCGCTGCACTTCATTCATACAACGCATATCACTGAAATTTTGATGGCTTTCATAACAACTAGTTTCAGCCATGATCATTATCAAAACAATCATGGCTATTGAAAACATCAGGAAAACGAGCATTTAAATTACAATTGTTGTGGAAAATTCCTGATGGAAAATAAACAAACAGTCAATATCGAGCTAGTTAAATGAGCTAAAATCCAGGATGTTTTTTTTATTAGCATGAACTCCAACAATAAAACGCAAATCTTAGAATCAATTGCTAGAAACAAAATAGAATGAAGACCATTGCCAGCGTTTGGACACACTCTGACAAAATTGAAGTTATTCGCGAGTGCAAATTTTTCTCGCTACTGTTAGTAGGAGCTGAGGCTTATCCGACAAATACTTCTGCAAAAAAAAATGCTTCTATCAAGGCCAAAAAGTTCCAACAGATGATGCATTGTGGAGCGTAAATTATAGAATTCTCTCTATCTATTCAACCAGATGATGGAAATAGATATTCATTCAATTAGATACACAGGGAATGTTAATGCCTCATCATAGAATTTTTGCTTTAATGCTTTCATGTAAAAGCACGTCCATGTAAAAGTCCAACATATAAAAGTGTTCAAATATATATAAAAAAAAATTAACTACCCAGTGGCTTGCTCAGTCAGAAATCACATGTACCCAAGTAAATTATGTACTTTGCTAATTCCATGTATAATGTGTCAGAAGTTCCATGTCGACCCTGGTGTAATGTTCATGGAAGCCCTTCTGGAGTAGCGCATGACTGCATGTTCTTTGTTTGTAAAGTTCAGTATGCAGGTTCTTTACTTTAGCGAGCCTACTCCCTCCCATTTCTTCTTTGATTTTATGATTTATTCAAATTTTTGCACGATATCAGCTCATGTTTTAAGTTACAATAAATATGCTATAAGTTAATAGATATGAAAAAATAAAATAGAATGAATTACAAAACAGTTGGATTGGGTTTAATCTACCTTTCTACCTCAGTTTTCCCTCCCTGCCTCAGCTTTCCCTCCCTATCTGAGTTCTCCCTCTCCATCATTCTTGCCACCTTCTTAGTGAATAGAAATTCTTGTTTCAATTTACCTAAGAAGTGAATTTTTGGTCAATTATTAGGCCACTGTCCTAACACCCTCGCCAGATATGCCTAGGTACAGGTAAATTCTCAACCGTAACGTTTTCCTCTCTAAGATTCGTTTTGTTTGTCCAAGAAATCACCGACAGGCTTCAGTCGACTGCAGTATAATAAAGGAGTTTATTAATCTTTCCGAACTAAAGTACTCTGTAAAGGCTCTATCGGTGCGGTTTCTTTGCCTTTTAAAAGTATCAATTTGATGCAGTATTGCAGTTAGGAAACGATATTTAAGTACTTAAACGTAAATTTTAATCAAAACATATTAAATAGTATAATGTTGGGTGGCCGAAAGCCCTTTGTCAACTCACATCAAGTAAAGGAATAATTCATATCAAGAATGTATAAACTTATGTACATCAAATGGAGCATTGTGTAACGTAATAAAACGTAATCCAGTAATGCTTTGTCCTTGAAATCCATTAAAGAGTGCACTACACACCACAGGGGAACGCTTGAAATCTCGTATATCACATGTGAATTGTTTCATGCACAAAAATAGCCCATAAATAGTTGAGGTTAGGCCGAAGCAAGCTTGCAATATCCCCTAGAAATCGATTTGATCCCCTGACCCCCTTTGACCGATTCCGTCTTGTCATATTTACACAACCAAACGCATTTCGTTCCACTTTTTTCACATATATGGTTATTGGTTTTTCCCAATACTAAGCCATGGATTAAGATGAATTAACCTTGCAGTGTCTTGAAAATCGTATTGTAATTTATCGCGATCACTTTTGTAATCATGCACGTTTGCCGTTTATAATCTTACAGGATTAATATTATGATGTAACGTCTCTAAAATTAATAAACTGGCCGTTGGAGCTAGATTTCTCAACTTGGATGTCAATGCAGCGATGCACAACGAGAGAAACATCAAACTCATTTTAACGTTTAAGGACATTAGGAAGGAAGTGCTCCGATATCTCAGAAAAAGTTCACCTTTAATTGCAGCCTAACGAGCGCATTTCTGTAAAGTTTTTTATTGAAAAATCGTGAGAATTTTAGCAGCAATACCAACCATCTTTATTAAAAGCTTGGACCATGATTTTCATTTGCTTTTTTGTAAGGAGTAACAAGTTTTAAAAGATAAAGCAACACAGATGATAGTAATATTGTTTCATTTTCCAACCCCTATTAGACGGGAGAAAACAATACCTCTATCATTGCTTGGCATTAAAAAATCTTGCAGGAAACAGGAACGCCATGGGTAATAGACTCGACACGAGAGGGCGCTTTGCTAATATGTTTAACAGAGAAGCAAATTTTTTGTTGGTAACTGTCGCTTTTTACGTCAGGGCTGTTTGTGCTTTTTTGCCCCCACGAGAAAAGGGCTTGCATTCCTCCCCCTAGCAATCGTCCCCTGTCTCTAACATGAAATTCTTGAGTTGAGATGCATATGTAATATCTTGTCTGCAGACATTCCACGAAAGCTTGTCATCAGTTGTACATAGTCTTGTTATTATGGGGTCGTCTTATTTTGCATAATTAAACATAACTGCAGATGGAAAACTCACTTGAAAGGACCAAGTAGGCTTAATACGTGGAATCAAATCAATTTTATGCATTTGACCTTGGCAAGAATGCTCTCCTTTGTAGCTTGGAATAATATTATTAAGAATGAAGATCATAAATTCTTTAAGGAGCAGGTTTTCAGTTCAGAGCTTTGTATCAAAAACTAAGTTTAATGAACTTAAACAGGCAGCGAGAACAGTCCTTTTCATTATGGTGATAATGGCTTTAAGTTGCTTTGGAATTAAATCTATTTTTACAAGCATAACACGGCACCTGTATTACTACAGCCATCTTATTACTATTGTTCGCATCATCATCATCGCCATGATCATGATCATCATCATCATCATCATCATCAGCATCATCATCATCATCATCATCATCATCATCATCATCATCATCATCATCATCAGCATCATCATCATCATCATCATCATCATCATCATCATCAATATCAACTTCATCATCATCATCATCATCAGTAGTAACATTTTTGTCAACATCTGAGTCATCGTCATCATCGTCATCATCATCATTATAGTCATCTGTTTCATAGTCACGTTCATCATCAACAGAGAAGGATTTCATATTCATGACGTCATTATTGAAGAATAGCCACTTAAACATTTAAAGATTATGAAATCTTTTCATCATCCGAATCAAATAATGATCATCTTCCCCTACTTCATCATGGACATTAAAACTAATGCAGCCATTTGACACGAATTTCGCATATCAAAGACCTTTTGGTCTATAATGTTAAAATCACTCAGGTCATAAAATATTAACAAGTTTAATTTTTAGATGAATGAAACGATCAAGAACAATTATGTAATAACAGGGCGAAACAAGAGCCTTGCAGGATTCATTTCATCAGCATATTGAGTTTGTAATTGACATCCAGCTGTTGTCTCAGCCCTCTGTTTTGTGCCTTTTCAAAGCCATTCTGAAAAAGGCAGAGAGGGGCTGGATTCTCCTAAACGTTTTGCAAGTTAATATTGTGCAAATTTTTGTTCACTAACAGATTTGATAGTCGGCGGATTAGATTGGAATCCACCTTTGCACACACACCTGTGCACCTGCTTGTTCACACAGTCACTTGTTTGCTTGTTTGCCGAATTCATGATTTTGCTTCACATATGAAAATTATGCTAATTAGCTAATTTAGTACACGGTCATGCGAGGGCGATACATGCCTGATCCTATGGTCAATACATGTGTTTGCTAATGGATACGTCGTCAGTCTACAGCATAACCAAACTACTCCTCTACTAATCCAATACAAACACTTTAAATGTCGTGTAAGCCATCAATTACACAATTGCATGTCTATAAATTTTTGAGTAACTGGATGACATGACTTTGCAAACCGACCATTGTCAACATGACCCGGCAGTGTGGAAACCTGATACGCATGCGTAAAATTCAGCTTTGCGCCATTCCAGCTCCTTGAAACCTTTCATGAAAAAAGTTGACAGTTTTTCATATAGATTTTAATTGCATTCTTTGTGAGGTTAGAGCGTTTTTATAACGAGCATATGTAGACAATAATTTCATTTGTAACACCCATTTTTAATCCTGACGAGCTGTGTGAGATTCGTATAATGATATATACAACTCAGCAGGCCTAAGGCCAGAGGGTAGCTAGGGGGCTTCGCTCCCCAAACAGAATGCTAAAACAAAGGAAATGATAGAAAATAGTACATTATGTAGTAAATTTTGAATTTAGCCCCCCCCCCGCAGAAAATTTTATTTTGCCTCGGGCTTCCAACTCAGCCTCTAGTAAATGACATCTTAATGGAAATGCAACAATTAGAGGTTTTGCATCCGTTTTGTAACAGTGTAATCTTATTATTGCAACACAACACCAAAGTTAGGTTGGCCACCAAGATCGAATTTTTTGGTTTTTAGACATTGTCCTTATGCTTGATGAAATGATAACGATAATCTTTGATAACTAGGTCAAGTTCATTGCTGATGTTTCTCAATACTCCTATTCTTCATTATTCCATGTTACAGCAGCACATATCCGTTCAACTCAAGTCTTGTCCCCTCACTTTTTTGTAAGTTATGCCTTTAAAAGCAGCTCATTATTTTCTGCAGTGATAATTTTTTGGCATCGAAGCTTGGCTCCCCATCTCTTTTGGTCTCGTCGGAGGCCCTGTACCTTAGCACCTACTGCGTTTCAATTCAAGTCAGCTTGCAAGAGGGTCCTTAAATTGATGATGTTGGAGCAAAGAAGCCTTGTGGTAAATGTTAAATTGATCAAGCTATTGAAGCATTAGCCCCTCCTCCTAAAAAGTAACCAATTTTCCAGACCCTCCAGGAATGAAATGGGTAAAAACAGAAACTGACATCACCCCTCCTCGAGATTCATGTCTATTGACCTAACTCAGTTTTTTCTGTAAACATGTTGACCTTGTACGTGAAGGTCAAAATCCAAATTTATCTGATTTGTGTATGATTTGTGGGATTGTCTCCATCGTGCGACTGATGAGTCATTAATAGACCATCGTGCTGGATTTTTATTATCATTAGCCAAATATATCCTCAAGTTTTAGCGTATTTATGATTTATGTGGTCTGCTGTACCAGCATGCTCTGGCAGATGCAATTCCCCAACTCTACTCTAGGAAGAAATCAAGGATTATAATTCACGTTTAATTTGCCGTTAGTATCTCTAGCCAGAGTTAGATAAACAATACGTCACACTGTCACTAGCTGGGGAAGGGTGGGTCCACTAAATACAAGAAAACTCTTTTGACGCTCCGGAGCAATGCCTAGTTCCTGCATTTTTCCGGAGGATGGTTAATAAATTTTCTGGACTTTGTCCCTAGCCTTTATCGACGGTCCATAGTTAACAGATTCCGTCAAATTCTTTTAAAAAAACCTTGGCGAATAGTCCGGCTAGTCAAAAACATTCTTTACAGGGGCCTTTAATGGGGATCGTTAAGTTAGAGGTATCTGTAATGCGGCTTTGTGATTAGTTCTTAGAACATCAGCATAAAAATAAAAGGCCACGGGCTCGAACCTTACCCGGATGATAGCCCTAGGTAGATCAGTTGGTGAGCAGGGCAATTGCTCCCTCTGCCTGCAAAGTCCTTCTTGCTGAGACAAACCTTTGGTCATAGCAACGAAATCTAGATCGTGTGTCGATGTAGCTGGCAAATCGTGATCGGTTTCAAGTAATTACTCATGAATTTTCGTCAGACTCTCAATTTTGTTTGCTAGAGTTCCTTGCATAATTAAACGTATTTATAAGAAAAACGGTATAAAGAGCACGAGCTTGAGGCCTTTCCAACTCTATCTTTAAATATGCATGAAGCGGGGCTTTTTAGCAATCAAAATCGGCAAAATGTAAGGCCTAATATCCCACCAACAGTGCCAAGCACGGAATTCAAGGTGCTTCGTGCGTACTTTATCGGAGATTGTCAGCATAATCATGTTTTTCTTTGATCTTTCTCACAAAATCCTTAATCTTTAGTTTTTAGCTATGTTGGAGTTCCGTTTTCAGTATAAACTTTGCTGTTTGTTTGCTCTATAGGTATATGTTTTCTACAAAAGGGTAGATCATAAGAAAGTGGTACCCGATTCCTCAATAAAGCTAAAAAAAGTTCGTTCCCTAGAGGGTTTGTCAAACCTTGGAAATATGTAACCATGTTTTGTTACCGAAATTACTTTCTCATCCAAACACTTGTATCAAAAAGTTCCGTACTGATCAAGTAAGACGGGACGCAAATTTTTCGAAACTGTCAGTATTCATTATGCTATAAAGTACTTTTACTAATCCAAAAGCAATTGCAGAAGCTGCATCATTAAATTCATTCAAGAACAAGCTCGACAAGCATATTGGAAACTTGAAGTATTCATCTGATATTGACACATTTTATCAGAATTTTTCTTTTCATGGACATGTTTAAAGGCTCTAAGCCTACATGCAGTAAATCAGTATGGTATGGTATGGTATGGCATGGCATGGTATGGTATGGTATGGCATGGTATGGTATGGCATGGCATGGTATGGTATGGTATGGTATGGCATGGTATGGTATGGTATGGTATGGCATGGCATGGTATGGTATGGTATTGTACGGTACGGTATGGTACGGTACGGTATGTAAGTATATAAGGTAGTAAGGATAAAGATTAAACGCAAAAATCCTAAGTTTGCTAGGAAAGTTTGAACGTTTGGGTCACGGGTGATGCCAAGCAGAAAATTAGAAAATTCACACGAGGGGATTCACAGGCTTAAATTTGAGTAATTCTGAACCGCCTCTCTGCTCCATTACGCAAAACGGCAATAGAAGGTAACCCCCAGACACATTAAAAGGGTAAGCTTTTTACTTTATCCCTTCCTTTAGTTCTCTACGTATTCCCTGGTTAGTTACACATTGTTACATTCATTGTATTGTGAACTGTTTCAAGTCAATATAAGAACATTTTAGCAATACAAGCCTCGTATTGCTTAGATATTGATTGCTTGTTTTGGAGGTTTTTCTGTAAGTATGTCCAATTCAATTACAGACTGACCCACCGGCCAGTATCCATCAGAATCTCCTCATTTTTTTAAAAAAGGGTCCCCATTCGTTATACCTTTTTTATCAATGGGTGCTTTTACGCTGTCCAATTTTCAATATTGCTACTGTGTAAGAAGCAGATAGGGCTAACGGTCCCTTCTTTAAAGAAGGAAAACCCATTTGATATTCGCTTTTTATATATGGCAACAGCACGATTTTAGACCTGAATATTGACCACTTGGTAAGAAACAGAATGTTGTGCATCTTACTTGACCACGTTCTTGTTTAGGCCACACCCAGTAGCTACCCTGATCCCTCCAAAGCCGATGAAAAAGTCTGAGCCAGACTACCACTGTTTCTATAAGTCGCTAGCTCAATGATCAATGTGTCTCCTTGGTCTTAGTCGTCTAGGATAAATCACTGATTAGCCAATTTACAAACAATCTCACCTTTACCGCGTTACTCTAAAAAGAAAACCTCTTTGTCACACCAAGATCACAAAATGTGGCACGCGTAGCGCTTCATTGTGGTTTAATCTGATGTATATCAATCATTTAAAAGAATTACGAACTGGGAACTCTTGAATTCAATACTTCAATCTTAATTTTTGATTAACGATTAGTTCCAATCTATGGCGAACAGGTTAGACCATGGGTATCAACTGGTTAATGAGGCCCGGTTAAAAATTTTTCTTTCCTTAGATTTTTCCCACCGCACTAGAATGATCTTTAGGCCGTTTTGAGACTATGGCACACGAAAGAGGATTGGTTGATGTCCGTTCTTATTTCAATCTGATCTAGAATTTCGCTTGCGTTGACTCGGAAACAGGCCCAAATAATGTCTTATGACCCAAATAAATGCTTGCTTTCACACGAGACTTGTCCTAGAATTCGATATTTTTAATTGATGAAAAATTGGCGGGTACAGCTGGAGCCTCATTCAGTCTAATACAGAGGCGAACCCCTTGTGTTGCCTTTAAAATGTTCGGGCTGATCCAATGATTTCAGTTCGATGTCTTTCGAACTTCTTTAACAGAAGTTTCATAGTTGCTACCCTCATTAAATTCCCGCATTTAAAGTACTGTTTAGTTGGTTAGGTACACAAGAAAATGTGCAGCTGATTTTCTACATGACTGAAAGCAAGTTTTGAAAGTTCAAAGTAATTGAACGTCAAATAAGGTTTTAAAAACTCAATGCTCGATTCTACTTTTGAAGGAACGAATACTTGATGAACCAAAATATGCATATTAAAACCGAATTTAGTATTGCAATGCTTTCCAAGGCTGCCCATAGATGACCTTTTGAGCAGTCTTCTAGAAATCTTTTTTCGTTACAGAACGTGTTCAGTTTTTTCTCTGTAGGGACATTAACCGTTTTCTATGTAAATTGCTTTATATTGCTTATCGTAGACATTTATGGCAAAAAGTTTTAGAATAAATTTGCTTATTTATGACTCCAGTTCTTAAAAATTTCTAAGCAGTCCTAGTGATTCTGTACTCAAGCATCTTAATTTGAGTTTGATTAGTCTTAGCATTTGAGGTATTCTTAACTTTGAAGAGTGTGCTTAATAACGGTTGGATAACTCAGTACTGAAATCACTTGCCCTTTAAGGAACTGAGTACTACTTTGTTATCAATAGGTTCTCTCTAAATCAAAAACGTTTAACCAGCCAAGGGACATGACATCATTGAAGATATCAGTTTCTAACTAAGTATGCAAAAGTACTGTAGGGAGTTGTGTTCGTGATTGTTGTATAGGTGGTCAGAACAAAGCCATTAGATAAAGCTGAAATCCAAATAATTAGTAGTTCTTTCACAAATATACACATATTCATTACCAGATAAAAACTAACATCTGCCCAATAGGCAAAACGTTAAACAAAATAAACGGTTTCTTCAATACTATTTCATTGACTCATCGATAGTCCTTTATAATTGCACTTCAGCCGCGTGGAATAATCCCGCTTTCCTTAAACAGCTGAGAGTTTTTTCGCCCTGATCAACTAATTCTTATTGTAAGTGAGACGCAGTTGAATAGCAGTTTCATTCAACAAGAATGCATTTTGCAAATCACTGTTTGATTTTTTGTGCGTAATGAATACAGGAGGCTTTAATCATAAGAAAACATCTGTAAATGGAAGCAAGAAATGTAGTATGAGAAAGTGGTATTTTAAGAAATCTGTCAGTATTCACAATACTTTGTGGCTGCCACCCGTAGGTCACGTTGCTGAAAACAATCAAGATTACTTTACCACACCCAAATTACCCTCAATTGATTAGTTCATTAAATGTGGTTGGTTCAATTTGAACTGTTAGGCCGTTGAATGGTGGAGCTCTAAGGTTGCTGTCATTAGATTTAGCAATTAAGAGCCTGACGAAAAAGTCTCTATATTTACTTGCAGTGAGTGTACGCTCTATGTAATGCTGCGGAATAACCAATTACGCGCTTGAAAATTGATCATCTATGTAAAAAGTGCTTTTACATAGACTCTTCTTTCATTCAAGGCTAAAGCTGGTATCCCTTTTTCAGGAAACCGTTTACTTCGGGCTTTTGTATTAACATATTTGTCATACGAGGTGAAATCAGGGCTATCGCTGTTCATAAGGTTCAAAATTGGTTGGGATACATAACTGCTTTTCTACCAAGAACTGAAGCATTTGAATTCTAGACATCCTACTTTTCTATTGTTGTGACAAAGACTTGATAAATGCAGTACTTTTTTTGCTTTTTTTGGGGGAAACAAAGATTTTAAGCAATAATTTTAATTATAGTGGCATACATCAGTCGATTTTTCTAAAAGTTATCTTCTTACTTGAAAAACCTTGTTTTTGAGCAAAACATTCAAGTGTATTATGCTATGTTGCAGTGAGGCATTCGACTTCACGTGTTTCTGGATCACGTGCAGGAAGGTCATCCCGAATACTTCATGTTAATCTGAAGTTCATGCTAAGGCTCTGCAGGTTAGAAAAAAACAGGGAGAAATAAATAGAGAAGTTCATCGTGCTCTTTGTTACCATGAAACAAATCCGCCGTTGATTTCAACGGCTTAACATGTTTAAAAGGACAAATCGCTTTATTGCACATTCATGGTTGCTTTTGGACTGGCCTTTAGACGTAAATAAATGCCCAGAATACGTGAAAACGTTTGTAAATGCTATTTATTGCAGTTGCCGCTCTAATTCTAGCGTGCGCTCAGCTTCTTAACAGACCAGACCGCTCAGAACATGGAGATTTCATACTACAGCCGGATCATCTGCCTAATAGATTACTTATATTACAGTAATAGATGGTGAAGAGAGCACGCTCAGTAGACAATGCTACATAGTTGTATGCGTTCTCTGCCTTTTGTATCAACAATAAACGAAAACTGCACGCCTTTTATGGGGTATTAGGGGTTAATCGTCCTTTTACTTTAATGCAATATACGCAATTCCGGTTTTAATTGTTATTGATGTTGATTTTACTTTCTGCTTGATGCCTGCGATTTGGGGGCACATAATGGTGACGTCATAATCTGACATTGCCCCTCAGTAATGTCTTAGCTATGCCAGACACGCCTGAGTAATAGTAATTAAATGTGCGTAAACAAATCAACATGGGTATTTATTTTTCCAGAAAGTGACAGCAAAGTCACTTATTTTCGGATTGGACATAGCTCTGTTATTTGTAGAATCTTTAGTATAATCAGACTTAATCGTTAAACCGATGGGTCAATCTTAGGATCACTATTAGAGAATTTCCAGTTTTTCGCGGTCATTTAATGAACGGTAATAAGAAGTACACTTAATCGCTCTGGATTCACAGATCTTTCTAGCAAAGATCAATTACATCTAAAATAAAGTTGTAGTCAGTGAAACATGAATGTCATAGGAACATAAAAACAAACCGTAAGAGAACCGCAGGACATAGCTTAATCACCACATAACAGCACTTAACGTAACTTAACGAAACATTACAACAAGTGACCTTGTATAAAAGAATAGAACTCAACATTCCATAAAATACCTTACTTTACTTGAATGCTGTAACGTAACGTATCATAATGTAGCGTAGCGCAACCTAACGTAACATAGCGTAACGCAACGTTGTATGAAGCGACGTCACACGATATAACATGAAGGGCGTAACATAATGAAATGCCACATAACATTCCGCAACATACGTAATCTGACAGAAAAAATGCAACGTAACGCAACACAACGTAACGTTACGTAGCGTATCGATTCATAACGTAATAAGTACGGTAAGCATAATGTTATAATTACAAATCGTCTGCTAAAACATAAGATAACAATTTATAGCATTTGGTGAAGACATCTTTAACACTCTAGACGATATAACCAGAAGTCGTGAATAATTTAATTCCATCTACAGTCGACAGAATGTCAAGCTGCCATATTTTGAGTAAATCTCATTTGGAGTTTTCTCTTTGGCAGGTTAATTGAATAGGCACGATTTTTTCTTGCATATGAACGAAGCCTAAGATGTTAGCCTAATCGTTAAACCAATTAATCATCACAGAGGTCGTAATTACCTATGTCCCTCATATCCTTACTCACAAGCTTTCTTTGAAAGCCTCCAAACTTAAGCCTCATCAGACCATCTAGGCATCAATTACAGAGCCTTATCTCACAAATACCGGTATAGGTATTGCTTAAGATCGAAATTTTAAAGCACTGATTGTCATATTAAGTTTATTTAATTGAACTGGTTTATTGGATCTTTGGGCGATTGGGCATGATGGTCATCAAATACTTATAATCAGTCCGCTTTGGCACAAGCCGACTAAGATTTGCGTTAAAAATTCATGCAAAAGTGACGCCTTTATCACAGATACACCTATTCTGCATTGATGTTTATTTCCACTAATACTCATTATTTTATTATCTAGTCGTCAATTATTATTCGTAACCAAGTTAAATCCGTACAAGGCGCATTTAAGGCAAATCTAATCCCTAAAAAATCCATGCAACTCTGCAGAAAGCCAATATCATATACGAAAATAGATGTCCTCAAGTTTGCCGTTTTCCTCCCTTTTTGTTGACAGTTAATGATTTGTTTTGCAGTTACCGAGCATAACAACATTCGGGACGAGTTTGCCTACCAAGTTAAAGATCGATGCTTGAGCAATCGAATGATCGTGGCTGTTTCCCTTCGTTTTACTGGTATGTTGTTTTCCTTTTCTATAGAGTTCCTCGTTGGATCGTGATATCCTAAATTTTACAAATTGTTCGAGGTAACATCTCTGATAACTGGAAAGGATCGTCGATGTATGTGGTTCAAAACTGCTGGGTAACCTTACCCGTATCTTATCAAAAGCTGTTAGCATTTTTTGTATCATTGTCACCTCTAGGCTGCTTATATCCGTTTCTTTTTGCATCGAATATACTTTGTTTTTAATTCATGCCAACCAGTTTTTGTAACCTATCGAAAATACTGGAAATGCAATACAACCATGTCTTTCTATAGCCAATGCAGCAGTCATTGTCAAAAATCAGGCATAAAAGCATTGCTAACTAAGGTTGTTAATTAACTCTATAGCCTTGCTTACATTTAAGTTGGAATTAATGAAAAATCTTAAAATTTATCGAAAAAGTTGCGAAATCCAAGAAAGTTCTTTATGACAGTGATTTAATGGTCTGCAATACCGCACAACAGTGGTTTGCCAATATAAACACATAGTGGCAAGTTGGGTCCAAGAATGAAGTACACCACTTTGTCAGTCCAAATGGCGTTAGAAAAGAATTGATTTTCGATATGATTGCGAACCTCAGGAATTTATAGGTTTTTAGATTGCAGATTTTAAAAGAGGACATTTTTATACGCGCATGACCTCGAGTCTGCAGACAGTGAAGTCATTTGTTAAGAAAAAGGTATGCTTAGAGGCCTAGTGCAAGATCATTCTTGAGACTAGATACCTGAAACTTTGTTTGTCAAATTGACGCCTCAATGCCAACGCTTTAAGACTAAGTTCTGGGGGAGAGAAAATCGGAGGATCAACACCTTGCCGTCAACGTTAGTAGAACCGTCATTCTCGAACCAAAGATGTGTTTCATTATCGTTGGACTTAATCCCTAACAAAGTAAATTTGCAGCTGAATTTTTTCCTAAGATGGGATGGAATTTTGCAGAATATAGGAGGCTTACCATTTATGAAAACAGTTGACTAGAACATTGGAAATGACAGCTAATTTTATGATGTTTTTCAATTATAATAGAAGGTGAATTAAAGTTTTGTTTTGCATACATCGAGCACAAAAGGTGCTAACTTTCAACTTCATTTTTGTGGGGAAATTTACGCATTTATTGTAAGAAAATCTGACAAGTTAAGAGCATCAAAATGTCTTCTTTCACTTAGCATTTCCTCATTGGTTTACGTCATATTGTAAAAACACACAAGGTTCATTACATAAACATGCCAATGGTATAAGAGGATTAACCTTGCACTGTTGATATCATTGCATCCCTTAGGCCACAATGCTAATACCTGAAAGCTATACTGTTAATTGCAGACTACTAGTTTACCGTCTTCGATATATGTGGTGTACCGCTGATTTCGTTACACCTCAGTTCTTTCTGGAGACCTAGAGATCATAATAGGCATGTTTAATGCGTTCAAATCGGCGATTTTCATTGCTTATCTTGAATAACAGATTTGGTCTGACAGTTTGGCTTTTGGATACCTAAGAAAATCCCACTAAGGATTTCAATTTATATACAGCGTCTCTGCTTAGGTTGAAGCCAGGTGGGGTTATTTTAAGGATAATTAAGTTTACAGTCATACCCTGATGAATATTGAGGATTGTTTCACATCCCACCTGAGCTATGCCTTTTAAAATTCTTATACTAACATTTCTTGACCCTTTTATCCATGGGGGACCATTTGACCTAATAACCTTCAGCGAGAATTGGTCATTTTTTAGAAAGAGGTGTCTATCCTCTTGAATATCTGGATACCTGCTTCAAAACATTTGTAAAGATTTTACCTCCAACAACATCAATTCTTCTACTCTTTGGGAATCTGGGCAGACGCTATTGATGTTAATAAACAGCTGTAAATCACCGGGGGTGAAAGGCAGTGGCGTAACGCACGGTGTGCACCTTTAAGTGCAAAACTAAGGGCCCCCAAACAATTGGGCCCCTAGGAGGGTCCCTCCCAAATTTTGTGAAAATTTTTTTTGGATATGAGCGTTTCGAAAAAACTGCTTGTAAAATATTTATGCAGCTAAGGGTAATTTCGGGCTTAGCCTGTAACATTGATTTGCAAAAAAGAAATATTTTTGTATCAAACTGTCTTGACAAATATTTAAGTGCATATTTATAAATATTCTTAAGACTTGGGTTAAGCCCTTAGATTGTGTCAATTGTTGAACATAACAATCTGAATCTAAAAGCTGCAGAATGTCATTGAAGATCCACAATGCAATTTTTTTATATTCATCATAAAATGTTATAGAAACGAATTACTTTATTCATTCAACATCAATCTAGACACAAATTAATCATACATTCTACAAAAAGCTACTCAATTAACTACAAGAACGAGAAATGAAAATAGAAAATGATAATATGATAATAATCGATCAAATGTGACTTTTGATTGATAGTCGATGATATCACAAGGTGCATTTTGTGTATCAATCATAATTGTCAACCTCATCAGATACTCATTCTACGTGAGCTTCCTATGCCGAGGAATTCCTAATTGGGAAGACACGATGATCTCTGATTTGAGTTCTCCGAGCCTTCTTGTAGCATCGAGGTCGCTTTGCACCCCCCGACCCACCCTATTCATATTTCGCATTGTCCTCAAATTATTTTCCTTCTCTGTAAAAACTGAGGGATAGGGCGTGGAGGGTAGTATATATTCATAATTGATTTATTGCTGGAGTTCGAATAGCCAATAGGAATATCTCTAGTCAGAACGTAATTAACTGTGCTATGCCTAACTGTGCTATGCACAACGAGCCTCGATGCGGAGAGGAGGCGAGGAAGATTTTCCTTCTTCTCAAATATAATATAGTATGACTTATTGATTTTCTATCGATAGATATGCTAGTCGCATTTTGGTTGGTTGTTAGTTAGTTGTCATAGAGCCGAAAGCGACAAGCTATTTCATGATGACTACAAAGTTGAGCAATCCAATCCTTTAATCATTGCAACTGTCAAGAGCCAGAAAAGAAAACTTATATTTAGTAATAGCCGTTCGCAACTTACGCTGACCAAGTTTCTGCCTGCTGTCGCGCCTTCGCAGCAGTTCCCTCTCACGCAAGTGTAGCGACTTCCTTGCTAGCATCAAAATTCATACATCTTTAATCATGCTTTTGTATCGATGTTATCGTGGTTGTCTTTATCCCCCTTTGGTATGTAAATAAGATGGAGTTTGGTCCTATTACGAAAATCCTTCCTTTGGTCTAAACAAGCATGCAAATTCATGCCACTAAGTATGTTAAGCCAAGAGTTTAAGAAGGTAATAAGAGACGATACTGCATATTACGAATTAAAACTAGCGTGGTGGCAATAAATGAGCAATTTTACCATTTACACGACAATAACTTACTGCTTTACTGGTGGTGGATTATGCAAAAACTATTAGAAATCTAGACTCTCAAATGCTATATATTTCAATTGGATTGAGTCCTTCAATTGACTGAAATATTTAATATCATGTTATTTTTATGATAAGCAATGTGCTGCAAGTTTAAGAGCCCTTTCTATAGTCTTGGAAATTTCAGTTGCAATTTTAGCCCAAGTTTTCCAGAACCCCAAACAGTAAAAAGGCGCTTGAAGAATGTCGAACATTGGAGCATCAAATCTGGCAATGAGGAATTATAATCAAGAAATAATGTTATGACAAACACGCCCGATGCCACAGGGGGGGGGGGCTGAAGGATGTGAAGCTTGAGCCTATTGAATAGAAAGGTGAGGTTCGAACACTACGAAAAGAATATCGATCTGATATTATCTCTTCAGTCCAACCCCCATCTAATCAACTTTTGCCTGTTACGGGCTTCACAGTAATGGAAATTTATAGTATCACTGCTTTTTGTCTAGTATCCCCTTTTTTAAAGAATTGTCACGACGAACTATCCATAAAGCGTTATGTGTTAGCACAAGAATAGGAAGACAAAATACCACCCTCCCCCTTCGAAATTCTAGGGTCCATCACAGGTGCATTATGGGATTTGGCTTTAGCCCCTCTAGAAATTTCTGCTGGCTTCGGGGCTGATGACAAACAATAAAAATGACAAAATCATTGGAATCTTGGATCATTTCAATTATCATTGAAAATTTAGATATATTATTAGATCCCAAAATGGATTCCTTGAGGAGATTTTTTGCTCAAAGAACTTGTCCCAAAAGTTTCCAAATCTCATATTTGCACCTTAAAACCAGGATGTCTGATGCGTGTTTGTAGATATGAAAACAATAGAACTGATGAAAGCGCAGATGTGAGTATGCAAGTACATCTTCGCAATAATCTTCATGATGTCAAAAAGCATCATCAATGGCGCCTGTGGCTAGTTTCCTCAACAAGAAATAAGCACATTTTGCGATATTGTTGTTTATCTAAATTGATAATGCAACGACTGAGAAGAAGACCGTATTAGCAGGAAACAGAATCCAGTTTGAATTTTTTCCAAGACTTGCAAACTTAGAATCAAGTGACTGATTTTAATTAATTAGCAGTGTGACTGGGTGCCTAAGTTATTCGCAATAGCTTCTTATCAACCTGCAACCCTTGCCAAAAGTCATTGAAACACCTATTGTCATACTTTAGTGACTGCTTTGTGGTTTCCGGGAGCTTAACGCTTGTGTCATTCCCCTTCCCCCAATAAAACAATGCTAGTTGCAAAGGGCAATACCTTGCAAGCCTTGGAACGTGGTTGGAGCAAGACAAAAATTGGTCTAAGACTTCTGAAAGGAATTTTCTTTTTAACAGCTTATTTTTAGATTCTTTCATTGTTATTGTCACTGTTTTTCTTGCTGTTATGTGCGTTGTTATTCTCGTTGCGGGTCTTGATGTTGCTGTTGTTGCTGTTGCTGTTATTGTTGTTGCTGTTGTTTCTACTGGGTTTTTCAACGCAGCTATGCAAAATTGCTTAATTAGTTCCCTGCACTCGTCATAACACTCAGTAAGCCTCGTGTGCTTTTGGTCTACAGGACCAATTAGTATTCTGTTTATATTCATATTTATAATGTAATTGTTGCCAATTTACATGATCTTTTTCTTTCGCCGTCTTGCTCTGTTATGCATTAATTACATAATTAAATTTTATTTTCGAACCTATGGTAACTCTCGATTCGGCAAACTGCCTTTTTTATGGGTCATTGCTATATTCATCACATGCTAAGATCTTACTTTTGTCTCACAACTACTGCCATAGCATTAGGGCGTACGAGAGAGGGGGACAGAGGGGATTATTTGCCCCCTGTGGGGTTCAGGAGCCTCAAAATCCTCTTTTTTCTCTTAGATGTATTAAAGGACCTTCCACAAGGAGCAAGGTCCCCATGGTTTTTACCCCTTCTGCTCGCCTCAAGCGCAGTGAGGGCCTCATTTTGCAGTTTTGCCTCCGGGTCTAAAAAGAGTCCCTTGGCGGATCTGTATGGCATTAGTGTCCGCCATGCATCCATGATTTATGTAAATAGTTAGTGTTTGAAGCTAGAAATATAAACAGCTTCTAAATGTCTACTTAGAAAATTTGCATTAACTTCGTCAGAGTTAGAAAAACATACGGTCACACCGACACTAGCTGGAGGTACGTCCACGAAAAACAATAGAAGTTCTTATGATCCACCTAAGCCATGCCTATCTCCTATTGTCTTGTGAGGAAAGTTTGCTTTCCGATCTGTTTGTGGCGGAGGAAGGTTACAATTTGTCTGGACCTTGAACTTCGTATACAGAATTTAGCATATGTTCTCGAGATACCCACCATTCAATTTTTGTTATTCTGCGGCACGTGTCATTTGAAGTCAATTACACTTTATCGCGAATAATTTGACTTGTTTTGATTATCTACATATATATTTTGATGCAGAGAGAAGCGACTGAATAAATGCTAATTTTCTTAATAAAATCATCATGAATAATGAGATAACCATGCTCTCGGGTCGAATGGCCGTAAAAAACGGGCATTGAACACAATCAACATCATTTCAATTCCCTTTTCTTTGCTGGTATCTTAATAGAGGTGTTTAGCCCCTGCCAAAGGTCATTTTAACACCTATAACAAGCCATGCTTTACTCGTTGCTTTTTGGTTTTCGGCCTAATAACGCTAGTATCACCCCCCTCCCCCAATAAAACAATTTTTGTTGGAAAGACTTACACCTTAACTTTTGTGTACAATCGATTTCGGACAGAGGCTAGCCATTAAACGTAGTTTAAGCAACACTGTTTTAATGGGGAGAATGAGAAGCTGCAGATAGAAGGCAAAAGTAGTGGTTAGTGTTCCAAGAACTTCTGGCAGGGATACTTCAACTCAGTCCTAGATCATGGGCGCCGTGGCTGAGGGGCAGCAAGTCGGTCAGAAATTCTCAACATTATGCTATGCTGTCGGAAATTTTTTGGAATAACTACAACTCATCGTTGTTATCGAAAAACTACAACTCATCGGAAAAATTATGTCTTTAGCCCCCCAAAAATCCAGCTCCCACTGCGCCGCTGTCCTAGATGCGTATTTCTATTGCTTGCTAGGGAAAGAGGTAATTTGCATTTTCTCCGCTCAACCCTGAAAATCTATCTATGTTATTTATGTTTAACTGTTTTCATTCCTTTGTTCTGGCGTTTAGATTCAATAATATCAAACACATTGAAGATTTTTAAAAAGAAATACAAGTAGCTATAATGTGCACCTGAATTTTCATGATGAATATTTTATTAATATTGATCATTGTTACTTTGTTTTGATTATCCGGGATTTTTTCTATTCCGTTGATAATATATGAGGAAATTGGCCGAAAAGAAAAGTAAGAAAATAGCGCCTTCTATAACTTTGTGAGAGAGATGATAAAATCTGGGATTTACTGCCTTCCTTGCTCCTTTCTGTTGCTACGTTTTAAATTGAGATTAACGCCAAGCATGATATGGGAGATATCATAGGTTAAAACAAGTTGTATCTGTTAAGCCAATTTGATCCATAAAAATCCTCTTATTCGAAACGGCATTTTCAAATATCCCAAAACTCAAGTTACTTTGATTTTATCTTTCCATCAGATGTTTAAATGTTCTATTTGCATCACTCGATACGAATGTTTTTCAAGACAAAAAGTGCTTTATAGAATAAGAACTGCAACATCATCATCATCACTATCACCAACATTGTCACCATGATCATCATCATCATCATCATCATCATCATCATCATGATAATCATCATCATCATCATCATCATCATCATCATCATCATCATCATCATCATCATCATCATCATCATCATCATCATCATCATCATCATCATCATAATCATCATCATCATCATCATCATCATCATCATCATCATCATCATTATCATCATTATCATCATCATCATCATCATCATCATCATCATCATCATCATCATTTGGTTAGAGTGTAAAGCGCTTTGCGTACAGCTGTTTAAACGATTCTTTTTTACAATTGGCCAGGTCTTCTTTTAACAAACTAACTCTAACTGGGTGACAGTTGCCCCAAAACAATAGAACTATTTTCCCTTGGATTACGACAACAATAGATTGCCCTTAAGTATTAGTTTCTTTAAAGAGGCCCTGCTATTGGATGAGGAGTAAGCTTGCTCTCAGGCCCCTTTTGTATCGTTCGCAGCAACCTAGGTTGATTTTCAATAACAACATAAAGGAGAAAGTCCCGTGTACTTGTGGACAGCCTTCTTGCAGCTCTTGAACAAGGACTGATATCAAACATCTCATGTTAAAGTTTTTGTTGGAGCAAAGTTTTTTGTCATGGATACGCAGGATGGAAGCTCGTTATTAAACAAGAGAACGATTTAGGAACAGCTTGTGTTTTAATTCTAGTTAAAATCGTATTAGGAAGATCGGCGTTTTTAGCATTCGGTTTTTTTGAAGACAGTTTGCACTTGTGCTCTATAAATCAACGCAATTTAGTAGAGAATAGACGGAGTAGAACTCTGATTTATTTTTATTTTTTCATTAAGTTAATGGATGAACCTGTTGAATACCGATGACCTAGCTAGCTACTACCTTGGATAATCATTTGTAAATTGCGATTATTGAGCATATGTTTCCCTGTTATTGATATTTAATTACTGTGCAATAATCCGCCTCCAAAATAGGTCATCAAACCAAAGCCCTAATCAATTCATATTCAAATTTGTCGCTTCAGTTGGCTTTTTAGGCACGATTCGGTGATATAAGCCCGCCTTTTCTTCTTTTAATCCCGAATCGTGATCAAGCAGGAGCATATGGCTCGAACCGTGAAAGCCATTAGCCGTAGTCTTGTGCGGTTTTATGTAGCATTTAAACCAAAGATTGTCGCGTACAATGAATTATGTATGCGTTACTGTGATAATCCCTTATGCAGAACGCTAGTTTCCTGTGTCATCAAGCGGCTGTTTCGCTCTAAAAAAGGCATCCCAGGCATGAGAAAATGTAAGCTCTCCAAAAGTCTCTTTTTCTCCGTCTCTTTAAGTGTGCTTTTATTGGAAGATCTTTCGTAAAGTTTGAAAAACATCGAGTTTTTCTTTCTTACCAGCCTTTTGTATGCACGTTTTGACATTATTGTGTGAAAAATTCAAGGATAGAGATGAATAATGGATATCTTAATACAGTGATTTGTGTTTTAATGCGCATATCCAAGCCGCACATCATGGACATTTTGTTTCATTCATTGCTGAATGATGATACTTAAATTCATCAGATTCAGCTTGCATGCGAGCAAAATTCAACCAACGAGTTTTAGCAGCTGCAAATTTTAATTCTACTAGCGGGAGAATATTTAGTTTCATCATAAAGTTATCTTCTGCACCTTGTACACTTGAAGGCCCTTCAATTTCTCCTAAACAACAGTAGACAGGATGCCACCCCTCCCCCTAATAAAATAAGCATAATATTTGGTGTCTGAGCTAAGCACAAATCTGCGAGGTCCTAAAAGATTTTCAAGTTACAACCCACGGGACCCCTTTCATTTCTTGTATCATTGGCTCCTTTACTTCATCAAAGAAGTGACCCTGGCTACGCCATTGCCCCTGTATCATTTTTAATTCCATCAGGACGAAGCATCCACTTGGTTGTACGTCATGAGCTACGCCTGAATCAAGTGTCAGGGCCCATTTAACACCCGTTTTTGCAAGTCTTAAGTTACCCAAAATTATTTTGAATTTTTAGGCAGGCCCTATTCTTTTATCGTTTTGCGACTAGACCGTGGCCAGTACAGATTACTTTATTTTCGTGCGCATGGAAAGCACTTTCAGCCCTGCACCAACTGCAGACTTCTAGCGAGACTTAGGCCTTTATTTTTCTACTGGTCTGGGCCTCTGGCGACGGGTGGGCGAGGTTTTTACGATTCCTTTCACATTGAATTTCCAGCATATATGTTGAAAGACATTTAATTGCGTCTAGCAAAAATTGGTGGATAGCTTTGTGCGTTTGATAACAGATGGTCGTTATGGGTGGGGGTTTTGTGGGGATATTTAATGCTTTGTAGCTTAGCGCCCGTCAAGAAAAGATCTTTCTGAAAGGTGTTTTGGAAACAAGCAAAAAATTGCGACGGGGCAACGGTTTTATTTATTCTCTTTAGTAATCCCGCTTGCAACTAACGTCACGAACAGAGCTCATCGGTGGTATTGGAAGCAGGTCAACTTCAATCTAGAATTGATGTTTTCAATATAGGGTGTGCTGGTTTAACAAACAAAAATATTCGAGCTTGGAAAGAGAAGCGTGAAGAGGTTGAATATGTACAGGTTATGTTTTCTATTTATGGCAATTTATTTGGAATTGGTTTGAAACCACGTGCTCGAATTCGACACGCTTTTACACGTGAAAAGGGCCGACATAAACGATAATGCAGTTTTAACGAGACATCCACAATTTGTTAAGACTTTTTACTGCAACTTTTCTTGTATTATAACGCAAAGGACGCGTAATCAATAATGGTTGAAATAAGGCAAATTTTTGGTGAGGATATTTCTCTAGCTTGAATTATTTTGTATTGAATATGTTCTTAATGCAAGCAGGCCCACATCAGCTCTTTTGAACTGCCCGACTTTTAACCTGCTTTAAGAAGTAAAATATATATGCCCCAAATTTGGTACCCAATTAACCATGGCATGAAATTAAAGACATAATAAGATCTAACAATTCCTGAAGATCGAAGAATTAACAATTCTCTTAGCATGAATTCCCCATGTTCGACAAACAGCATAAAATATATTTCAGAAACTAACCATATGCGTAATTTTTGTATTTTTGACTGGTCCCTCAAGTTAATCAAAGAAGCCACTATTGAAATGTTTTGACTCAAAGTGCATCTTTTTCTTATGGATAATATTTGATGTATAGGAAAGTGAAATTTTATATTCATAATAATACAATAATACAATATTCCATCAAAATATTTTCAAGTTTTGTCTGACGTAATACAAATGACATCATTTATTGGTCATTTATTTTTATTAATTCCTGTTAACAACCCCTTACCCTGGGGGTTAGAGGCAAACGGTGAATAGGTAAGCCCCCTAAACTGTTAACAATAAAGGTAAAGGTAAACGGTACTTGAAGTGACGTCGTACTATACTTTTATGTCGGCATTGCAATCAACAATCGCTATGAAAGCCTTATTTAAAGAGTGTGTTACAATAATTATAGAAAATTTACAAGCTGTTATAGGTGAACCCCTGTTATGTACAATGGTGGTGAATGAAAGTGCGTACGCTGTGTAATTGTTTTGCGGACAAATGTCTTAAAAAAGATTCATTTTAATAATAAGAATATCATTCTGATAGCTTATTCTCTTATTGTTGACATTCCTATATAGATTGTTGTCTTGTGAATTGAGTTGGGTGTAATTTGGCTCCATCCAACTTTCTCTGTAAGTTCGCTCCGCAATTTCCATGTTTACAAACATTAAGCTAAGGCCTGTTGAATGACGGAGATTCTATCACCCAGTCCTTGTCACGTGACAGAGTAAATCACGTGCCTTCTCAATTGTAAATACATTTCCGAGTAGATGAGTCCTTTGCACATGCTCACCTTTGTTGATGCGATAGGTCACGTATTTCTTTCATATCGTTGGTTTTTTCGATAAGAAACACTGTCTTCCAAGGCTTTTTAGAGATTTGTTTGTTCGAAGAGAAAGTTTTTGCACTGTTTGAGAACTCCAATCGCACAGCTCATTTGTCAATTAAGGAAGAATATGACTTAGAATTATCCAACGGTAAGACTTTCTTCTTTAGAATACCTGTTACAACTGTTATTTAATATGATAAGCTTAAAATATGGTGTTGTCAGGAATAGAATAATCTAACGCATATGCTGAAAGCGTTGTTGAATATATATGTTTTTAGATAACTCAAGGAATTAATTTTTAGTTTTGTCAGACTGAAGAATTGCAAGAACAATCAAAGCGATTCTTCTCGCAATCCTCTCGCAAACATCAGAGAAATGATATATTCATGATATTGATGAAACCAATTAAATTCATTTTTGTCACTGATTTGTATCGATAGTTTCACAAAGCGTGAGGCATGGATTTATTTCATCAAGATAAACATTAGTTTTAAATTGATACAATAAAATATTTGCATCTTGAATAAATAATAGTAAAATTTACGCTGGGATATAAACATTTCACACTTTATTTTGGTTATTTCAACCTGTCAAGAAGCCCTTAAAGCAAAATGTGTTCACCTTTTCGACCGCTGAACAATCTGTTCTTTTCAAATCTCATTTTTCCGCAACTGAATGCAAACCTCTTGTACATTATTAATTCTGTCTTTTACGTAAAGGCCGATAGCCTTATTTACCGTCAAATAATAGCTATTAAAAGAGTGGTAGATCATTGTTGCAGTGCCTTTGTTGATCTTTCCTGCAGTTATACTAGTAAATAGTGGTTGTATGGAAATAATCCGAGTGAGTTTTTGATGATTTCTTCGCGCGATGGACAAAAGAGCAAGTTGAGTTATAAGAGAATTTATTTGATAGCTTGTCCAGAATTTTTCTCAGTAGTAGAAAATATCTGCAGCCAAACATAGATACGAACTTTCTTAGGTAGGAAAAACTTAGAACTAAATATTCTTATCTTTTTGAGGAGCCGATTACTACTTGCTCATGTGTTGGACGTGTGTATGTTTTAATTTCTAACGACAATAATAGCATGAAAAATAAGTTTTACGAACGGAGAAATGTTCAAGTTGTGGGCAAAATAGCAGGTGCTAACCCTTTTAAGCCTGTTTGGCAAGTTTATTACATAAGGCGATTACTGAACTGTAAAATAGATGTTTTTGAATTAAATGGTTTAGTCGAAGCTGTTAATTTGTAAGACCATTTGAAACCAGGTTTACGTGGAAATGTAAGACTATGGTTTGAAACAACAGGAATTTACGCGAGACAGACAAGTGTTTCCAAGTGTTACCAAGTGTTGAAAACAACAAAAATAACGAATGTTTAAGGATTATTTGAGTATCACAACTCTTCCCAAATATTAATAAATTAATAATGATGATAAGATAATAGTTGAAGCAGGTATGTTACATGCTTTTCATAGGATTAGCCGGCCTATTCATAACAAGGTAAAAAAAAAAATCAACAAAATTGCACTAAAATCTTTATAACTGCAATTGATAATCTCTGTTCTCAATCGCAAATCTAAAAGAACAACGATTAAATAGTAAAACTTATTTTATATAACGATCAGTTAACAAGCATGTATTGGCTCTCTAATATGACACGAAAAATGCCGGAATTCAATCAGCTAGCACTGTTAAAGAAATGTATACCCTGGTGTTTTTGCTAATGTTTACGAACTCGTAAAGATCGCGTGTGATAGTAAATTTTAGAAGAAGAATTATTTATTTCATTGTCTTATTTACCACCCGTTGTAGGAAATAAAGTTTATCCTATTTATGTATTCCCCTTTATGCACTGGTGAAATCTCTAAATTGTCTTATCAGTTGTGGTTTCTCGTGGTCAATACAGTTATTTATCCTTATGTCCTTAATATACATCTGTCTGCCTCTTTCAAATCTCTACAACTATAGTTATTTTTATTGGAATTGAATTTTCTCATTGATCGCCAACGAAAGCTGTTCAATTTTTCCCTTTCGGTGCTGGTAAATTCCAAATATTATCGAAACATACTGAACCGCAAAGAATGGCCGATCGTAAAAGACAACTTCAATTTACAATTTTCTTGACAATTCGTTACAAAAATATTTTTATATGGTTCTCAAGTACATATTCTTCTCTAACTCGAAGAAATGCAACCTTTAACGAACATTTCTTAATGTTCGAAAGACTCAGTTATTGCCTTTTGATTGTAAAGATCATTAAGGATTTCAGTTCATCCCGTTATAACGAAACTCCACCAATTCGATCTCAGGGTATCAAAGGGTTTCAGCCTCCCACGAACCATCTCGAATTCACTAAGTTTTTAATAAATATAACTTAAGCAACAAGTATTGGCGTTTCGCAATAATCTTTTTAATCGGGATTTCTATCTTAGCGAGGGTCCTATTTTCTGCTACACGGTGAAGAGCAAGGAAATAAGCCTTTCAAAATAATTATTTCATACGATATTGAGAAAATTATGTTATGAATTCTTTTTAGTTTTAAAAAGCTACCAGTACTCTTAAAACACTAAAATGACCTTGTGTTTTAGATATTTAATAATCCTTTTTATATTCGCATTCTGGTGCAAAAGGTTAATAAATAACCTTCCAGATTGAGTTTTTTGATCTTTTCAAAAGTTTTGTTACTAAAAAGATTTTGAATGGTAAACACCCTGGAATACATTGTTTGTCTTCGCAAGTTTTCTTCGCGATTTTGTATGATTTGAATGCAATAACCCTCTGGGAAACGCGAATTTTTCCGTTCCGTTCTTATGAACTTTGTAAATTCCCAAGCAACTGACAGAGGTTTAGTGTGTTATTCATAGTTATTTTATAAACATAATACTTTTAGAAAGTAAATTATGATAACATTGTTGATTCTTTTCAACCTTTTTAAACAATGTTTTCCGCATGGCAGTTATTGAACGCATCATTGATTTCAAAGAACCAAACGTCCATTCATAAAGTTTCTCTTCGGCCATAAACGAGATGATATCGATTTTAACTGTTATCGATTTGCCTTCTAGAATTTTACCAATGAAGATGATAGGCCCACAGTTGTATCATTGGGAAACACCCACAAAATCGGTGAGTCGCTCACTTATTTTTACAGTACTACAATTCAATTTTGATTATCATCAAAAACAAAATAACCATGAAAATAAATATTAAAGGTTCTCGCAAAGTGCCCAGTCTTTCAGACTGATATTTTGAGCATTGCCTGTCTTGTAAATTTTTTAAGTGACAATTTCGTAATGAATCGAGAACACAAACGTTGTTAGCAGTGTTAAACTCTCTTCCTTACAACTTGTTTACAACTTTCTTACTACTTTGTCAACAAAATGAACTATTCTTATCTTAACTGCCACAAGTATTGCATCGGCATATTTGGAAAATAGAGCACTGGTCAATAGAGTTGTATGCTAAGAAATGAAAAGTAATTTTTGAAACAAAACAGTTTTTGCAACAAAAAAAGTAATTTTTAAACACAGTACTGGATTTTAATAGTTTTTTGAAGATTCGAGTATAACTTTGTCATAAACCACCTTTTGATACAATAACAATACACCATTTCCATAGATAGACAAAAAACTCAAGGTCCAACTAATGCAAAATCCTTAATTCTTGGCTCTAGACAAAATTAACAGGTTATAAGCTAGTATGAATAAATATGACAGAGAAGTGTATGAAATTTTTGAACACCTCAATTGATTCCATGGCAACCTGTCTATTTCGAAGATTTTACCCAATTCCAGGTTGCAGAAATTGTAACTTAGTCAGATAGCAACTTAGAAAGTCAGTTAGTCAGCAGAGTCAGGAGGAAGGTCCTCGAAAAAAAAAGAAACTCCCATGACTAACACCCAAGCCATGCCTGTTTTCTATTGCCTTGTGAGGAAGGTCTGCTTTCCGTTATGTTTTTGTCCGGAGGAAGGTTAACTTTTTATACAAACTTTTAGTATCTTTTGTAAGTCTGACTAACGGAACAAATCTCTTTTCATTCTATTACGTTTCATTTTCATTTTCATTTCGATCTCACCTCACGTGGAATGGAAAAAGTGTTGAATTTCCTTGCTTTTTCTCATGCCAGTTTTAGCCAACCAGCTTTCTTCAAAAAAAGTTGTTCGAATATTTCGACCCAAAAATAAGTCTACCTTACAGCGTAGCGTTGAAAAAATTGGAAACATGCTCTCCTTCAAAGAGGCCCTCTTGTGATTGTTTAAAGCCCAATGCTGTGGTTGCACAGTTGTAACAGTTGGTAAAACAGCAGTCCTAAAAATAAAAGGTTCGAAGAAACATATGATGAATCAATTTAAACTATTATTATCCACAGTCCTTTGTGGTAGTTACTTTTAGACCATCTGAAACTTTATTACGGCCTAAGCGGTTCTGGTAGAGGTTTTCAATAAGTGAATCAGCAATATGTATTAAGTTTTCAAATAGCGGGGATAACAGAATTGACAGGTTTTCACATTTGACTGTGAAACTGCGATCATTTGACCGAGAATAGATGAGGGGCGGGGGGCAACAGCTTAGAGTCCAGAAAATAGCCCAGCTTTCCTTACAGCCTTCTCAATAGATGAAAGCAATAGTACATGTCCTAGGCAGAGAGTGAATTTCAGTATTTATCCTTAAAGTTTCCTATCTTGGAATAGAGTTCTTTTTAATGCCTTGTTGTTGCCCTCCCCCCTAAAATAAATTTCTTGATTCTGTTTATGATAGTTGCATCCCATGTACGTACTGTATTTGAACTTCCTGAAGGGTAACGGGCTTTATCATTACATAACTTGGACCATGCGCCTGCTTTGTGATGTTAGAGGGTTTCGTATGCTCAAGACTATCAAAAGTTCAAATTTCTATTGAAGTCTCGCTTATTCCGTTGGCACATTGCACTTTAGCGCTACCATAGCAATGTCGCCATGTGTTAAGGTATCTTGCCTCAATTTGCCAGCTGTTAAGAGTTTTGTTTAGGAGTGAGCAGGTTTACAACGTAATAGTGCTGAATGTGTTATGAAGGAGATAGGCAGTATTAACTTACTTTCGCTTGAGCAGACCGGAGCAATTTGAAGATTTTAAAGTTTTTCTCAATGTGTTTCTTGTTCATCAAATACCATAGCAAGAAGTTGACCATATTAGAATATTTTTTCGCTTCGTCATCAACTGGCTGATAAGCAGGAAATAAAGTCATATTTGTCATTTTTGAGTAAGTTTTCCGCTTATTATTATCATCTGTAACCGTTTCGCTAGCTACCTGAGCATTTTCAAAGTTTTGTTTTAATGAATATAGTGCGCGGCCACCCTTGGCAAGCCACTTTCAAGTAAGTCATAGTTTTACCCATGAGTTCTGAATTATAACTTGTAGCGTATATATGGAAATGTTCAAATTTTCTGAATACGGTAGGCAAGATAAGGCAAGACAGTATACGCAAAAATGCACTTTAATTCTAATGTAAAATATTCCTAAATATTCCATCACTAATTGATGAAAGCTATCAAAGTGGCAGATTTCATTGGGAGGTGGGAAGTTTCGATTTAGATGTCGCTAAACTCATATAAAGTGTATTGCATAGTTTTCAATAAAACATTCACTATACATCACCACCAAAAGGGAAAAGGCCCTTTAAAAATTTAGCCTTTTGCAAAGAAATGAAATATCTCGATGCCTACAAAAGCATGCTTAACCCCTTTTATGCATAGGGGGACCATATGGTCATATTACCTTCAGCGAGAATCGGTTATTTCTTAGAAGGGGGAGGCTCATGCTGCCAATAGCTTGATCCATCCTTAGTGCAGCATTTATAAGACTTCTTCGCTTCAACGCCATCAATTATAGTACCCCCCTGCAATTTGACCAAACGCACCAGTGGTTACTGTACAAGTGTATTATCAACGGGTGGAAAAGGATTTAGTAAGCTTAATGCAGCTAGCTAAAGAGAAATTGATTTCGACGACATTACATCATCATGTTTGAATCAGTGAACAGCTCGTATCTGATAATCCCACGTGAAACTGCGTCCCTACGATAAGAAGTCACATTGGTACTCTCAACAGCCATAAGCAAATTATATTATTCATTATATATTTGAAATAGGCTTGAATAGGTTATGTCACATTACGCATTTTCATCAATATTTTAGCAATTCCAACAATTATTTGACACAGTGGCTTCATTGATTAAAACGATTGTGCAGAGAAACAATGATTGTTTTATGCTACCATTGATCCTTTAAGAATCATGTTACATTATTAACTAGCCTAATCATTGACTCCAATTGGTGTTCTTTTGAGCATGAAATGGGTTTGTATTTTCTGTCTTTCTAGCAATTAAGTTATGTTCTTGTTCATTGGTAGTTAATTGCTGATTTCTACTATAATATTTTATTAAATTAGTCTACCATTCGCTGTTTTTATTTTTCATTTGGACATTTACATAGTTTGGTCTTCAATCGTTTCAAGCTTTTAACTTGGTTTGAAGTAACAATAAATGAATAAAAAGCCTTAAGCCATAATCAACTTGGGGAGATCTACACCAAGCTGTCAATTGCCCTTCATTACTGCTTCATCATGTCCCAAATCGAGTAAACCATACATACGGGCACGATTAGATATCTTTGTTAAGCTATAGTTTTTTGTATATCGCAGAATTTCATATGATTTATAGTAACCAGCAATGCCAATTAAAAATGGGAAATAAAGCATTTTAGCATGAAACAACATTTTCTGATATTCTTAAATGACTTAACGGACTCTTCAACTTCTCTACTGATACAAATGCTTTTACTGTAAAACTGAGATCTTGGAGACCACCACTTTTCTATATGTTAGGCACTATAATTTTGTCATGCTGTCAGTTTCCAATCATTGCAGTCATAGATACGCGGCTTTTGATGCTAAAACTGGTCTCTTTATTGAAAAAATTAGATTTGACTTATTGCAAGATTTACTCGCTGTTTTCAATCTTTCATACCTTTCATACCAAGTTTATGTCATGTGTTGTCAAAGGCTTTACGACTAAATTTGTTGGACTCCTGAAGATGAAAAATGATCTAATTGTTCGAAGTAATGATAATATAAAAAAAAATTTGTTGATTCTTTAAGGGCATAGATAATGATAGTGTTTTAATTATTTTTATCACATTTATATCAGTACGTTCTTGTGGTTATTTTTTTTACTTTTAGTATCTTTATTAAATCCTGCTGTTGATCCGAGAAGTTGCAATATACGTTGTAGAATTGCGATGGAACTTTGTCCTTTTGTAATTCGTGGGTCATTGCTGAAGTGCTTAGAAAGTTTTAGTTTGAGATTAGTCTTTTCGGTTGTAGTTTTGCTTGGATCAAGTATGTTTGTTGACAGGCAACGAGCGGATAATAGTAAATAAGATATGAGAGCCTCAATTCTCTTTACTGTTTTGGTTAGGAACGTTGGCATAATTTTTCAAATTTAAGATGATTGGTAATCATCCCTGAGTTGAATTTCAAAATTGTTTTCCCCATAATCTTGCAAGATCTGTTCTTCTGTTGTTTTTCTCTTGCATTGATCAATGGATATTTATTCTCATAAAGAACAAGCCAACTTTCCTCCTTTCTTTGTCATTTTAAATAAATTTGGGGATCAAGAATGTCAACAGATTTCGTGCTCTTGAAGTCTAAAAATTATTGAGCTTTGCCAAAGATATTGCCTCTGTTAATCTAGTTCTTTCAGTATAAAGCCTACTGCGTGCAAATTAGTAACGATATCAGGTTACCATTCGTTTTGGAAGTGCCTGATATTTCGTTTTTCAGAAGCAAAAGGATCCAGTTAAGCTGCCTACCTAAGAAGACCCGTCGCTTGTTGTGGTTTGCAAAGGGTTTTAAACTTTGTCGACAGCTTGAAAAACTTGCCGACGATATACCGCTACAAGGCCAAATGCTCAACAATTTTGAAATGTTTTTCCACGGGGGTAGCTATCCCCTCCCTCCATCACAAAAAGCAAATTTAGAATGTTACGAGGAATATCAGCTGTCTCTTAACTTTCCACCCCGACCCCCTTGCGAGGCATTTTGAATGTAGCAATCGTGCATACATTTCCACGTGACTGCCTCTGGGGGCAATCAGCTACGTCATCCTCACAACCTACTTTGAAATAGCATGTGTAATTTTGGTAAAAATATTCTAAATGCACTTAATGCATTTTAATGAGCATTATGTAATTTTCTAACGGTTAAGCAAATACTATTTCCGAGCGTGATCGATTCGTGTTTATTTTTAAGGAGGGACTGAAAAAGAAACTTTGTTCTACTTGTAAGTTTGCAGTCAATGTTTGACCAGACGTTTTGCAAGCCTTTCATTTCCATGCAAACTCTCGTCATGAAATTATGCTGATGTTTTCGGGCTGTTGATGGAATTGTGGTTCATTAGCTTCTCCTTAACTTTTCCTTAGAGGATGCTAAGAAGGCATCACTAATTAATCTAAACAATACAATCCACCCCAACCCCCCTTTATACAGAGATGTAAGTTATGTCACCCTTGCCTACTTTTCCCAACAAATCGTTGTCCATTACTCAATAAAAATAATAGATGGTCAGAATTTAAGCCCAGCCGTAAAAATGTAACCGTGCTGCGACCGTGCTGCTCTTTTGATATACAAAGACATACGGCAGATACAAGAGGTAGTTAATAGCAATTAGCTTGCTGACTGCCTTAATGCCTTGTTCTGATGAGAAATCTGATAAAATGAATAAGCCAAATGAATATGAAAAAGAATGTATTCAATACAGGAGTCTATAGGCAGGCTATGGTCTCGCTGTTGGCTGCCTGTTTATAGACTCTTGTTTTCGATTTTAAAAGATGTGATGTTGTTTTGATTTGGAAATATGGAGTTCATCTAGAAGGAGGTGGTTTGGGGGGGGGGAGGGTGTGGAAGTCTTCAAATTTGGAAATTGCGGCAAATTTCTTCATGGAAAGCGTTTTAATACGGGCCTATAAGTAATCGATATCTACTATTTCATTAGAAGCTAGGCGGATGTATGTATAATTCTTTACGATTAGCTACCTCATCCCTGGGGACGCATACTTATGCTCTCTGATATACCGCCCCTTGTTTTCGTTTGCCTGATGGGGATTGCACTGTTTCTTTAGATGCCGCTTCTGAGCATTACAAAACCTTCCCGTTCAATTGGCGAGCAATGATTTTATGGTCTTAGTTTGCGACTGAGACAATAACACTTTACCCCCGCAATAATAGGTTAACAATTGAAACCTGTTTTGTGTCAGATTGAATGAGTGTTTCGCCGGTCATAATTTGTTTATCATTCATCTGAATGGGCGGCGTGTTCTTTAGATAAACCACCAGCCAGTTAGGACTAATCACGTCCTAATTGGATGGGCGCTCAGTAAAAGCGTATGAATTGCATCGAAACGGATCTGATTAGTTGGATGCGTCAGTTGTCAAAAGCTCTTTAGTATTGATTTGTTGTTGCATGGAGCGCGGTTGAGATTTTGATGCCTAGAAGTGTTTAACTAGAAGAAAATCGGTTTATTTTTTAAATCTGATCGAATGTTATTATGGTATTTCAGGCCAGACTACCGAGGATGTCCACAAAGATGACGGTAAATACACTACTGTTTTAATTTTCTTAATTTCATATTGATTTGCTCAAGAGGGTAAAGCTCTTCCTTTTTGTTCGGTGTTTACAGATTACAGATGAATTATATATTTCCGCATCAAATTTTCTACCCTGCCAAATTCGGTCTGCACGACCCCCCTTCTTCCTTTAAGAAAGTTATTTTTGCTGGAAGTAGTTACAAGTTGCAAAGGTATCTTGCTCTTTTAAATCTATATCTTAATGCCCTGGTGGAGCTATTATTTGGATGTTATCTTCCAGGGAGATAAGGAAATCCCTGTACATAAGACTATGCTGCAGTATGATACACCAAGGTTAGGTTGAATTCAGTGAGGAAATGAATAAGCACATTTAAGTAATATCAGTGCTTGACGGCGTTCAAGCTGAATGCTTAAAATGCAGTAGCTTTTAGGGAGATATTGCCCTCAAGGTAAAGTTCCAATTGCCTTTAATTCTCTTGCATTTTGAAAGCAAGCGTATCGGTATAATATCAAAAACATCTCCATTCACTGCAGGAAGAAAAATCAACCTTGTGTAATTGTCAGCTTGGTCATATTACAAAATTTTAACCATGAAATCCACAATTTGTAAAGAAGGTTAATCGTTGGAGCTCAGTCTCAAGTCCTACGTTAGTTGTATCAATTCAATCTGAGCTATTTAGATTTACCGGAGAGATTTTCACGGCAATTATGTCTTTTTCTTGGTGTGATGATAATCTCTTAGGATTCGTGTTAATCGCGACAATTTATATCTAAACACTATCAACCTGCCGTCGCTTGCTTTACGTTTAAATAGCGGATTTACCGGCAATATAGAAGATTGATTTAAACATTGGGAAAGCATGTGTTAGTATGAAGATGAGTCACCTGCTTATCCTATGCAAGCTATCTATTTCGGAGAAAAAATCACACTATCTCATTCGAAACTTTGCATTCTGCTTTGAAAGTCTTAGCTTATTCCGCCATTGTTGATCGTGGTCACTCCATGTTGACATGCTCTTTGGGCAGATGGCCTAGCAGTTGATACGAATGAATTTTATCGCTTATAACCTGTAACATGCCTGCTGATGATACCTAAATATTATCAAAATCGTCGCAAATCCTGAGATTAATTGACTCTTTTAGTTAGGTATAGTTAGACGCTGCACCAATTAGCACAGTGAATAGAAGCTCAAGCGAGACTGTCATGTTCGCTTGGTCATTTAATAAATTCCGCGTCTTTGATTTGAGCCAATTTAGACGGTCTGTTTGTAGCGATTTTTTCCATAGTCTTAGAATCTTGTATAGCAGAAGATCATTATTTAGTAACGCGTACAAAAATGTTCATGGGAATAGGGTGCTTGTGCCTTTTGATAATGCAGGCTTGGACTACGACTTCCTAGCAAGTTATAGTTTTATAGGCGCTATGAGCCTCTTTCCGGGCTACAGTTCATACTTGTATACCTTCCTTAATGAAAGATTGGAGTCTGTAATAAATGAAATAAGATAGGGTTGGTCAGGGCGTGTCATTGTGGCTTGTATTGTATTCAACAGCTGTTCACATGGTTTCTTGCCAGTGCCTAAACTTTAAATGTACTACTAGATGCTTGAAATGAATTCTGAAAGTATTGACATCATGAATAGTCCGCGATGGAATTCAGTTGGAGAAAGGATGACATAAAAGCATCTTCTCTACAACGTCTGCGTTGCCTAAAAGCGGTTGGTAACTTGCTTTACACGGTGGGATAAAGATGGTATTACATCGCTCCTCCTTGATATCCTCATTAAAAGGAATTTGTTAATCTTTATCAATGTTTCTATGCGTTGGATAGTTTTGGTCGTTGAAAATACCCACATCTTATGCAAGAGGAGAGAATTTGAATACCCATAGAAACAGAGAGGCGTAAAAGCTATTCATATAGACAACATAGTTTATATTTTGAGGCGAAGACTTTCTTTCTTAAGGGAAGAACATATGCTTGCGTGATTAGTTAGTTTGTAGATAGGAACGCCTCTATTACGCCTAATGGAAGGTACTTGGATACACAGAGATATGGAGGGCTGCTATTCATGTTGACAATATATATTTTTATTAAAAATAAGTAATTCATGACGCGATGCAAGAAATTATCATTTCGTGATCACTTTGTTAGTGATAATGACACCCTTCCCCTTATGCATAATGGAAAGAATTAAAATATGAAGAGATATGTTGGGTTGATATCAATGTTGCGAAGCTACTTTATCATTCGTAATATGTTTTTCATTTAAATGATGCATTAAATTATCTCGCACGAAGAGTTTGCTTTTATAAAATAGCAATCTAGTTTAAGTCTAATGGAGAAGATTCGCACCCGTAGATATGTTTAAGGGTTAATTTGCATGTCATCAAAGCAGTCTTGTGTTTGACAAACATTTGGTTACGTGAGGCAAAAGTATTCTTGCATGTGGAGTTTGTTATGACCCGCCTTCTTCATATACAATGAAAAGATTTCGAATACGCGAGGTATGTTGGGTGACCATTTATCTTAATAAGGTACTATTAAGATATATCGGTATATCTTCAGATGATAAATCAATGATGCGACCTAAAGATGTATCCTTGCGTGAGGACCTTGCTTGTGTAAATGAGCCACCTCATTTATGTATAAATGATGTGAACTAGAATATATAAGTAACCATGGAATCAGGAATAGTGATACCAGCACATATTGTTGGGTGGCTATTCCGTGAATTTTGAATACTACCCTGATTCAGCTACGAACATCCGAAATTCATCGTTTTTGCTGAATTAACGTGGGAGAATTGAGGCAAAACTCTGCTTTAGCATTCGACGCCGATAAAATGTCAATAAATTTCAATTCAATTCAAAGAAATTAACGAGCAATTTTGTCTGTTGAGCACTAAAGTGATGACATCATCAAATGGCTGTTAAGAAATGTTAAACTTTGGTTCCATAATCTGAGAAGCAAGAAAAGTATGTACTAGGTTTTAGAGTGCAAGCCAAAACCTAAGATTGTTTCAAAACCCAATCTCGAATGATTCAGCTGTCGTAGGTAAACCTCTCTTCACCATTTGGCGTTACCAAGCATTGGCAGACTTCATACAGCAATCAAAATCTTCATCAGAAAAAGCCTGTGAACATTTTAGTTTTCAATCTTGCATTTAAATCTTTAAGTCATTGAGCATCTAAAGATTTTTTTGAGATAAGTAGGGATTTTGTATTGTCGTTAGTAATTGATATCTTGTTAGTTAAACTGTTCAGCGTGAGAATATGGTTTGGTGTGTTGGCTTGTGGTTATTTATTCTACTTAATCATGGTGGCTTTTCTCTATGGTCAGTCTTGGTTTGCATCTCTTAATCAAAACTGATTCACACATTCTTATGGGAATCTGAAAGCATGTTCATATTCCCTTGTGGAAAGTGAAGTGTTTTCGACTCACAAAGCCAATGGGATATAATATTTTGTGTGGAAATTACAGCAGATGCGTTGAAAGTACTGATTTCAGCCCATTTACTAGCGATCTTGTAAGCCTCAAAGCTGTGGCGCAGTTTAAGTTTGTCAGCTATCACCCCAAATCCAGAATTTCATTCACATGCAATTAGTCTTAGTTAGTAGCTTATGGAAGTTTTCCTGTACTTTTACACAGACGATCAGAACATCCCACAGATACGATCATAATCGTTTTTATGATGGTTCTCGTTCTTATGACAACGATATGTCCTTCTGTTTGACTACGTTAGATTTGACGTTTTAATAGACTCCAGAACCAATCCATAAAAATGCTTTTAAGATGTTTCTTTTTTTCCCTCGAAGTTGCATGACCCTTTAAAAGCGGAATTTTTAAGTTTAAATGCCCCTCCCTCTCTGATGGAAACTCTTTTGGGAAACACCTTTGCATAAGGTCTTTACCAGGTAAATAGGAAACTAGTTTTTAGGACATATATTCAAAACAGATTGAAAGAAAAGAAATTTAGAAAAGTCTCTAGTAGATAGTGTGAAAGAAAATCCTAATTTTGGGACAATCCTTGGACAAATACCCTGTTCTTATACAACGACATCCCTGGTAAGAAGGGCAGGGGGGTTACGGCTGTGGAAAACGGCAAGGGCTAACAAAAACAGTAAATTATGATAATGATTAAGGAAATAGCTAGGTCTTTGCTAGGGGGAAAACATTTTTTGCAGCTTTTTTTGACACCAATTTGAATCACCTTGGCTGTCACGTGGCATGGATACCTATATCTGATATGTGTGTACTGCAACTGCGAGACCTACACGATAAGGTATCCATGTTGTATTGTTACTGTTGTAAACACAGCATATGGCATTTCTGGTTGAGGCTCGTTGGCAGTTTAACACAAATAACACGTGAAGTGAACGGGTTCTTTATCGCCAATTGAAGTTAGTTGTTTGGAGGTTGACGCTCTCAATTAAGGCAGTAAAAATTGAAAGAATACGACAGCAAAATGTTGTTTATAAGAAACTTAAGCGTTAGCTATGTATCGACCGATTTTCATACAAGGCCACTAACATCCTTCGGCAGGAAATTTTTAGGGAGCTGAAACCCTTCTGTTGATTAATTATAGCACTATTTTAACATTATCAAACTGATTGTCCCGTTCGAGTGTATTTGAAGCCCCCCTTTCCTAATAAAAAATCCTATCACCCGTTGTTGGTGAAATTTTCTAGTTTTACAGATGATTTCTGATTTTGATCGGTCAGGTGTACCATATAGGCTGCCTTCGACGCCTTGATGACCTGCAAGAATTAATTGGTGTTTGATTAGCTAAGAAGGGAAATAAGTTTTGGTGTCTGATTAAAGTATGAATTTCACTTAAAGAAAAGGCCATATTGATAAGTTTCCTGGAGAGCAGACAATACATACAAATAAACATAGGATTGCGCATATGCCGATGAAGGAATAAGTTAATAAATCTCATTGTCAGAACATTGGATATACTTAAGCATTTAGGAAATTGCTTAGGAAATCGTATTTAATTCAAACTAGAACGGCTTAGAAATAGCAAGGCCGATTATGAGTTTAAATATCTATCTGAGTCGACCGAGAAGGTTAACTGACCATAGAAACGAATTCGACGAATAGTGACATAGTTTTATATCTGCTATTAAAGGAAGACTTGATTAAATACACTCTCAGCCGTTTAAAGCGAGAAAAAAATAAGGCGACATTCTTATGTGTGATGAAATCCTCTCTGCATAAGAATTTTAGATCTTAAATGGGCTTTTACAAGACAGCCTTGTAATCGTAACGAGATAGTCCACAAACCAAAGTTGCCCCTACAACCTTTAATGATTAACGATTTCAATTGGCGTTACTTAAATATCTACCGTGACAATCAGGCCCATCTTGTCTATCTCACGATGCTGCCTTTGCCATCAGCGTAAAGTATTTCCCCACATGTCTGTGCCTTTATCAACATTACATGATTAATACATAGCCAATTTCGTGTCTAGAAATCCCTGTACCATCATCTGACCTTAAGTCCACAGCCTTTCCAAACAAAAAGTGAAAGTAAAACGGGCATGGTCTTGGGGAACAATCATTTCTTTTGTTTTCGGCAATTTTTTTCTCAGGTTTTCAGCTGTGGGTCTAGCAATTTTGCTGGCTAGCCTTGCAAATCTGATCTTTTAACACTTCTCCCTACTCCTCTTCTTCTCAGCCTACATCGACCTAAAAGCCTGTACTTGCTAAAAAATGTTTTCCAGCATGCCGATATGGAACAATAAAGCGAAAACTCGGAGATAGTGCTACTTAATTGAGCTAAAAATGGGTGTAGCGTTGATATGAGGAGCCGAAGTTACTATTTGAACGGTCCACCACATTTCCCATATAGGCAAATTTATGATTTATTTGTAGACCTGGATGATATGTCTTACATCTGGTTTTCTATCTTAGCCAAACTCTCTTAAATGAACAGGGCCTAAGAAGCTTTCCTTCGTTTCTCAGGATTGCTTTCGTTTGACCTATGCTCAATATTTAGGAGTTTACGAGAATATCATTTGCCTCTTTCAATTTGCATTGTATAACAGAGCATTACTTCCTGAGACTGCAAACACAATCTACAATTAATTCTAAGACCTATATTTATAACGTAATTGTTAGAATGTTTTAAAAATTTTCGTTTGCGATTAATAGGGAGTTGTTGAGCCATGCTCTTTTAATAAAAACATGGACGCAAAAGACAAATGCTTTAAAGGAATCCATGAATTCTAATCTGTATGTTTATTACTCCATTGTCTGCATAAAGGTAAACAAAATTGCCTTTTAAATAGGAGTATTTTGTTAGGACAAATGAACACATTAGACCATTTACTACTACAGTTGAAGCTTTTCAAGTTTTTATCCGTTGCCATTGTTTATCATTATTATATACCGCCTTCCTTTTTGCAAAGTATAAGCACACGAGCCTTGCAATTTGCATAGTTTAGCGGCCAAATAGTTGCCAATGACATGATATTTTATTTATTCTTCATGGAGGAAGAAGGACTTATTATTATCATTCTTCTACATGGAAGAAGAAGGACAAGGTTTTATTATTCTTAGGCAGCTGTCCAATAGTTGTGTGGAATTGCTCAATAGCTGTTTCGTTTTTGCTGTATAGTTGACCCCATCCTTTCTTCAAAGCGGTTAACTACTTGCTGAATAATTGTTCAATACTTGCTCAATAGTTGCTTAATAGTTGCTCACTACTGGCTGAATAGTTGTTCGCTACTTGCTGAACAGTTGTCCACTACTTGCTCAATAGCTGTGTAATTGTTTCTCACTACTTTCTCAATAGTTGTTCGCTACTTTCTGAATAGTTGTTCACTACTTGCTCAATAGTTTCTTAAGAGTTGCTTACTACTTGCTAAATAGTTGTTCGCTACTTGCTTAATAGTTTTTCGCCACTTGCTCAATAGATTTTCGCTACTTGCTCAATGGTTGTTCATCACTTGCTAAATAGTTGTTCGCTACATACTCAATAGTTCTCCTCCATATATTAAGTGATTTAAGTAATTGGTATAACTACCAGTCCTACCCCTATCCCCTCTTTGACATGACCCATTGGTACATAAGACTCGGTCAATGCTTCCTAATAGCCATGGTGCTGTGTAATTTTATACTTTAATGCTTCTATTCATAAACTGCCTTCGAAGCTAACAAACTTTCACCAATTAGTTCAACATTCTTCGTAGGATTCTACGTCAATTAATCTCTGACCAAACAAAGGCAATTGACCCACCAAATGAATACTCGCTCTTCCTTCACGCTTTAAGAATGCAGACCACATATACAGTTTACATTAACTCTAGTGTCATTCGAAACAATACGTACTAGCCTACTAATTATCAATCCAATATCGTACTTATTAACCTTATATCAAGTCATTCTCCACTGTGATTTCTATCTCTATAACCTTGTGGCATGTTTATTATATAAAGGATCACAGTAACATTCTTAAGTAAGATCATTCAACAAAACAAGATTTGACCAGATTGAGAATAGGGCGTTCCAAATGATTATTATATGAATTTGAGGATGAAAGCCACGTCGAGCCACATGACAGATAAATCAGAAAAAATCAGAAAGAAGACATTACTTTTATTTCATTTATTTTACATTTCTTTGAATACTATATGATAATGATATGCGTTATTGCTAATGATGGACACCAATGTATTTGAAGCCAGGCAAATTACTTGCTTTATACTGAGGTAAAATGTGGATGCTTTAAGCTACATTTAGGGCTTTAGAAAGCTATAATAGAGACTTGGCAAAATAACCTGTTGATAGTGAGTTAATGGAAGGTAGGCAGGCATGAAATTAAAGGATAGAAACTGCAGTATATACAGTTAAGTTTGTGTAGAGAGAGATGGCAGTAAAACATAGAGACAACATCAAATATTTCCTGTTTGTTTACTATCGAGGTAGCTTATAGATATTCAGCTTTTTCCAAATGCTTGTGTATAACGAAATTTAGAGAGAAAATTTTTGTAGTGGGGCCCTGGATCAAGTATTCTTTCGACATGTCTGACTCCAACAGAATCAGACCCGTATGCGATCCTTGTATGACCACACGAGTTTTCACTTACCTGTTGCCAATACTTGTGAATCAATTCTAATTTGTTTGGTTACAAAAAGCACGTGTTTCATATCTCCGTATAGTTTAAGAGCAACTGGTGGTGTTCATATTTTTATTATTGGCTTAAGAGTCTTACCTGATTTGATACAAATGGAATGGGTAATTGTATCGCATTCACGTGTTTTTCATAATGGCCGAGGAGACAATACGATATTGTTCTAGCCAGACTGCCTGTGTGTTTTAGAAAATGCTTGTCTTTGCATTCATTATTGACAAAATGACACCTATTTAATTGAAGATGCTAAATATACGATTGAGCTTTTGAACAAGAGTGTTTTTAGCTGTCTGCGGAATGGCTCCGACTCTTTCTTTCTTTCATTTCTAAGACTTTTATCTGTACTGAAGGCTTCGTAATGTCTATGAGTAGTCATAGTTGCTTGAACGTTTGATTTTATGGGACGATTGATGCAGCCACTCTTGCACAACGTTGGGGCGATGTGCAGATATTAACCTGTTCACTCGGTGTTTGGCCCTTTTTAACTGGTTTTTGACTTGACAATGCCTTTGGTCCTACCTGTATTGATTGTAATCACCATTGTTAGTTGTGATGTCTTGGGGCCCCAGCGTAAACGCGTTGAATGGACCAATGCCCCCTGCCCTGTGTGTCCAGGAGCGTCACTTAAAAGTGGTTTAGGGATGCAGTCTCACTCTCCTTGCTATGAAGACATCGCCTTTTTGCGGGGCAAAAATAGGCGTTGCGAGACGGATTTTAGCGACAAGATGGGCAGTTTTCGGCTAAGAGTGACTTTGGTTTAATGCCGCCACTTTCTAGCATATACCATGCATTGATGTCCTCGAATGGGGCTATTTGTAAATGTGGCAACAAACCCTGCCCCTATGGTATTCAGGCCTGCTAGGGATGCATCTTGGGAGTTTGTGATATATTCTAAATGGTATTTATCTGAATAGGTGATTGTATTTGCAAGAGGAAATTAGTTATTTGATGATTTTTTCCCGTGTGATATGCGTCGATATATTGCTGAAAGTGCTATTATAGATTCTGAAAAAGGTCTGCGAAAGCTATTACGCTTAGAATTGGCATACATCATCTCTTAAGCATCTAGCAATATCGCTTTGTCTGTATGAGTGCATTAAACGATTTGTGTACAAAGCGTCAAGTGTATACACAGGAATACATACAGCCATTTCTTTAGAATTGTAACAAATAACCGGGACTGACAATTACCTTTGAAATGCAATTGATTATTAAGAACTCATAAATGAACGTTCGAACGATAATCTCCAGACGTCATCCCAGACGAATTTGATCGGAATTTTGCTTTTCGACTTATTTTGATAGGTTTTTAAGGACCATATATGAAGCACGTATATACTTAAAACTATCTTAGACTCATTCTCAACACTATTTTGGATATGCCTCCAAAAACGCCCTGGATTTAAGCAGAGATAACAACGATAATTAGATATTGGTTGCATTGCTCTCTCTTCTTTACATTAAACTGAAACAGTAATGAATAAAGCAGTGTGTTAAACATGGATTGTTACGTCTGGCCATTGAGTGTAGTTGGTAAACAATTTGGTGTACAAACTTTTTTTGCGAACCAACACAAGACCCAAAGCTGGATTTTGTCTGAAAAACCCCACCCACTCCCACAATTATGAAAATAGAGCTGATTTGATTATATAGTAAGCAAAGCATAGGCGAATGATACAATTTAAATGCTAGTATCTTTAGAGGCATAACAGTAAGCAGGAAACACCGTCAAAACATTTCCTGTTTGTTTAAAATGGCGGTGAAATAAAAAACGCCCTCGAGAGCGTCACTTTATTTTGTACAGGTCTGTTCATTAACTAAAGAATTTGCCTCTTTAAAAGGCGCTTCCACCTCTTTAACTGACGTATAGGGTCCCTTGTTCCAGTTGTAAAGATGCTAGCTTTAATCACCAATAACCAAGTATTTCACAAGTAAGCGAGGCTTTGCAAGGAATATTTCTGTCGTTACGAGGCTGGCGCTGTAATACTTCTTAATCTCTTTTTTGTCGGAGAACAATAACAAGAATTCTTTGGTGTGGCTCCATAAGAATTGATTTATTTCCCTAATTCTTCCTCGAAGCTTACTATTTTCTTCGGGAACTCAAAGGCTCACAGGCATTTTAAGCCATTTCTGATGAATTTTCTCTCAGTCCAAAATATTTGCTCTGTGCTCCATTTTGGTCTTGTGTATTGCTCACTGGTTGACGTTCCGCGGGTAGAAACCCAACTTAAAGGCCGCCTGAAAAAGCTTTGCAGGACATCGATATAAGACCATTGTACTGTATTGGTCTACATTGATAATATTTAAAAATAAACTTTAAAAGGCATTACGTATGGAGGTCATTGGACAATGTATTTAAAGCGGACTCATTCAAAAGTAGCTAATTCATATTAAAAAGATTAGTGCGAGATCAAGACGGAATTTACACTGGGCTTACGAAGCATATCAACTGGTTTACCATTTACAGTATCATTTCTGTTTTGATGCTGTGTGAGCATGGATTTGAATCATGGCTACCATGTCACTTCATTTGTAAAGAAAGTCGGATGCATGTGCTTGGGAACATTTGTTTCAAGTGTTTTTACTCAGATAAAGGTAAGTATCATAGAAATACTTGCTTCGCTCGCGTCTCGTTGCACCTGTGCAACGGATAGTTCGTAGACAAAATACTGTAATTGGGCAGTATCCTGTTATGTTTCGCACCTATGTGCTACTGATAAGGTAGTAACATACCATTCTGGAAGTGTATAGACCGTTTCTTAGCAATTATCACATTATTGTCTATTGCACCCATAGTTTTAGTACATTTTTCCTTAACGTTATGGCGTGATGGCATTCTGCTTGCTTCGATAGACTAGAAATCTGTTTTTTTAAACAGCAGTAAAATATGAATGAGAATTATTGTTTACAAGACGGAATTAATCCTTATCTTAATCTACGAAGTCCTAGATATGCTTGGCAATCTCAACCAAATTTTTTTAGAATATTGATCACCAAAACAGCTAAGCAAAAATCTGAGAAATGGAAATTCTAAATCAAAGGTATCGATATAGGGAATCAGGCGTCCAAGCTCTCAAGACTGCGAATATTTTAATTTTTTAGGCAGGAGTTTCAAATGGAATTGAGTAGGAAACTTATCGCAAACCTCTCTCTCACTTCTTTATGATGCGCTATTAAAGTTCTTATCCCGCCTTTTAATGAAGTAAATATTACGAAAGAACCTGAAATTTTAATGGATTTTAAGGTTACGATGTTATTATTTGCCGGCGGACCGTCTGCGCGAGAGGACTACCTATAAGAGCGCACAAGAACCCTAATAAAAGAAGCTATTTCGAACTGTAAGAGTCCCGCGTTCAAATTCGTCGAATATGTACCCATGTAAGCATGTTATGTTGATTGTCTTGACCACATCGATAAGACTTCCCTGAACCAAAGGTCGGTGAAAAATCCTGCGCGATTCCGCCAATCTCCTCCATACGCGAAACTGATTGCTAAGTTTTATCATAATTTATGATACATTTTGAGCAAAGTTGGTTGTATTGGGGTGCCTGCTTTTCTCGAGCAATTTTAGCGAAAAATCTGCGAAATTGCCAGATAATTTTGAGAGCAGGGGGGCTAATTGCCACATAACTTTTGGCAGTGATGCTATAAGCTAAAAACAGAATTATGCGTACAGTAGCTGGCAGCAAAAATCCCTTTGCATGTAAACATTTGTGTGTGGTATGCCTCGAAGATGAGTCGTGCGGTGCGGAAATCTTTCCTCCCTATTAAATGTGTAGATTGTTGTTCCGAACAACATCACAACACGTATTTAACAAGCTGTTTGATCGGTCAGTATCTTTGTTATTTATGATGAATGAAAAGGGTGAATCAAATCCATGGATCCTTCATTATTGGTATCGATCCAAGGGACAAATTCGTAGCCAACGCTAGCCTTTGCGTAGACTATACTCAGCGTACGTAAAGTTGTTTTGGTAAGTTGAGTCTAGGAGCAGGCTAGGCCAATGCTGTACCACATACTTTTTTCCTCAAAGTCCTACTTATGAGAACACTTTCAGTGAACAATACTGACTGTTTCCAGTCCTCTCAAAAGGCATTGCCTTGCCCCTTTCTAATAGTTTTATCCTTTTTACCGTTCTGACTATTTTAAAAATACTGTGACGTTTTAAGTTGGGGCCAGATGTTATGTAAATGCTTCGATTTGCTAGCATTTAATTTGTGGCTTCATTATTCATTCTAGAAGCTCTTTCTATGACGCTGTGCATAGTCTACAACGTCAGAATTACATTTGAACTATTTTTATGAGAATGTAGAGCGTCGCAACGTCGAGTATGCCCCCTTCTAACTCTATGTCGATTAATTTTCAAAATTTTTATTGATGCACCCATCCTGTTGTCGCTTTACGATATCTTAACAATTCGTCTAAGTGCCAAATTTGACCAACGGTACTTCTGTCTATAAGTTAGAATAGACTGTCTTGTTTCTTCCTCCTCGAACTTTCTACTCTTGTTCTCACGGGCACATAATCGACACTCGGTAGCAAGCTAGGTTTGAGGTCGACTCCTTTCCCTACTTGTCAAATGAAAAGATACGAGTTTGTCCTTTGGCCCAGTTTACTAACATTGATAGTTAGTTGCGAGAGGTCGTTTGACAAAGACAGTGCATACGCCTTTATCTGGCTTAGCACAAATGGCCATTGATTGGTGCCAGTAGACCCGACGAGGAAGTGGAGAAATACAGAGGGAGGGACAATCGAAGGAGTTTCGAAGAGACGGGGATGAGAATGGTACAGGGCAAGGTATGCCTTATTGCAACGAGTTATTCGCCGCAAACCTTCTTAAAATGTCTCCAAGATTAAATACACAACTTCTGCAAACTTAGACGCGCCTTTCATTTATTTCTCTAAGACCTTTGATCACTATGCATGGCACAAACAAAAGATCCCCAAATCTCCTCCTTGGCTTCAAGTGATTACTTTCACCTTTTAAACACCTCAAAAGCTTATCCATACTCCAAACACAAGGTGGCTCACGCGCTGTTGCATAGACTGTTACCACTTTCCAGAAAACACGCTATCTTCTAGAAACATTCGGGGTTTTGTTACGTAGCAGGTCAATTAATTCAAACAATTCAGGTGTTTAAGCAATGTTGAGGCCAAGGACAATGGGTACAGCTTTTTTCGTGCTCTCAGTTTTCGTTCCTAAATGGATTTCATTGTGTTTGATGTGACGGAATTTCTAAAGGTATTGAAAGCGTGATGGAACATAGTGAAACCAAATTGACACTATCCGATTTTTATTGACCGTTGCCATGTGATTCAGCAAGTGTCCGCTTTAGACTGTACCAAAAGATGTGTCATCTAATTGTTAACATCAAAGACAACATGAATGTGCCTATTATTTAATTGTAAACATTTTTTTAATACATCCTTCTCTATATCTCCATCTTAAGCCACGTGACACTCAAGTCTTGTTTGTGACAAGGGAGAATATCGGATTGAAAACTTTAAAGCAAACATCATCCTGTATAAAGGATAAAGAGGAATGAATCAATGAGATGAAATTATTATGGATTCAAATAAGGACATACGCTTATAATGCCTACATAGACATGTCTTCTTAGATGGGAAGATTAGGCCTATATAATCCCATTGGCAATAGGATACAGGAGGATGAGCTTACTGTCTCATTCCTGCGTCTAAACGAGATTTGGTTTAAAAAAGTTACAGTCTTCAACAATTACATTTGATCATTGGATAGTTGGGTATAGGATAATTCTGGTTGTGATTGGTAAAAGCATAGACATCCATTTAATGAAATCTAGTTAACACTAATGGATTGAGTCTTTTGACTGACATGCCAGACGGAGTCAGTTTCAAGATCGTGGCATGAATACCAGTGTAAACGATGAAAAATCAATGATTTTATGGTGACCGTTACAATGAAAGAGCAACTTTTGGTCGACCATGTATCAAATTTGATTACTAATGCAATTAATTGGACTTTGCTAGGCTTTGTCGCGCGTTTTATTCAATTTTATTCTGATGCCAATGTATCCTTCTCATCTCTACTTAATTTTCTTAAAGGATTTCCCTCAAAATATCGAGTTTTCTTTGGTTAAGCATTTTATTTTCTTTCCTGAATGGACTTGGTTTCTAAAATTGTTGTAATCAACTCAAACCATAGTTACAGGAAAGCCCATAAACTCTTGTTGATTTTCAACTTGATTGAACAAATTTCTGAATTTAATGTGATTGGCTTGGTTGTTATGTTGGAGAAATTCATTACCAGGCTGCCTTGACTTTCTGATGTGCTGTGTAAAACTTTTGTTTAAACCACGTGTGTGTTTTTAAACGAGGTGTGCACATGTGCGAAGAGAACACAACTTTTTACCGTGTGTTTCCCTTGCATATCTTGCAAGGAACCCTAATAACGTAGAAGAAACTTAGAAGTTTGCGATTTGATATGTTGGGAACACGTGGTCCTGCCCCCGGTCCTGAAGTCCAAGTCCTGAAGTCATCGATTACCACTTTCGTGTTTGCATTTGTATATAATTTTAAACACAAGCATTATAAGTACACTAACAATGTCTAATTTCGCTTCACTTGTATCCATTAAGCCAAGGTATGTCTGCATGAGATTTTCTATAGCTAGAATAGAGATGCATGGATGATAAAGGAATGAATGACCATAAATACTGTTAATGAGAATAGAAACAAATGATTTCCCTTTCTGATTTCTAAATCTTGATAAGCAAATAATCTGTCGTCTACGCCACTTCCCCTTGTTAAAACTCAAACCCCTATCTTATCCTATGATTTCAAAATTCTCTTAGATAATTGCGTTGCATTGATAATTCATTTTTTTTACGTTTCCTGTTGTACTTGGGGGTATTTTCTGATTTTGGCATTCCATGGCATTGACGTATTTGGCATTATTAAACGCGGAAATTCAGGTATTTTTGGGGGGTCATTAAGTTGTACCGTAGTGAAAATCATGGGGTTATCGGGGAAAGGTGGGACTGGTCGGAGAAAAAGGTTTGAAAATTTTAAGGAGAACAATTTCAAGACCCGTTTTGGGAATTTATTGAATTTTACCCAGTGAATAAAAGCATTGCTTTTTTGAACTAGTTTTGAGCAGTTATCGTTACCAATCTTCTACAAGATTTCTCGTTAAACCGCTATTCGTGCTTTTATCCCAGATACCACCTTGAAACGCTGAACTGCCAACACTGTTCTACTTCGGGTTTTGCGGTATGAGATATAGAACATGTGATAAGCAGCTTTTATATATTCACCCGGCCTTGAATCCAATTTAGTCGCTGGAAAACCAACGTAGTCAACGCAGGAAACCAAAAGCGATGCGTTCTTAGGGAGATTTGGGAGCTATTGAAAAGGAGGTTGATCAAGACTGAATAAACAAGATCAATCTAATGAGGTTAATCAACACCTCAAATATTTCTCAAGCATTCCTTTAGCTACCTTCAGGTATACAACTGCTGCATTTCAATAGGAAGGTGGTTGAAAAATACAAGGGAAAAGGTGCTATCTGAGAGAGGGGCATATGTATTGCGAATGAGATATGCAAGTTTCTTATAAAGTAACTGCATTAATTTCTCTTCAAAACATTAAAATGAGGCATGATTGTGAAGGAAAAATTAGTCTTCAGTAGGGAGCTTATTCTGTGTCAAAGGGGACTAACATCATTTCGATGCCACCCCTTTATTGACGCCCCTTCCTTTGAATGGTACAGTGCTTATCTGCCGTGAGAACAAAGCATGCGTTAGACAATAAGTTGTGTGACTGTACAGACAATACTGTGGTTTGTCTTCGAATCACTCTCATGTGCATCAGTTTTAGCCAGCACTTTTTACAAACATCAACTCAAATCAACGTTAAACAGGAAGGCTACAACCGGGCGTCCTGCATTGAAAAACTCTACTCTGTAATCAGTGACGTGTTAGTTGCTTCAAAATAGTCAAACATTTCAGTGTTGTTTACCATGTTCAGTTGGAAGTGATCGAACAATGCACTAGATTCGCTCCCTCCCTCTGAGATGATTTGAGATTTGTGCAATCCCTGGCTGCAAATGTCAACCGTACAATCAATGACATGATTAACGAGCTGCCGTCCGCATCCTTTAACAACATGACATGCAGATAGATAACAATCGTAGACCTGTACTGTTTGTGTGTGGAAGATAACGCTTTTGAAGCTCTGTTTCACTACAAGATACCTTATTCAGAAATCGTCGCTGACTGAAAACAGCAATAAATGGTAAGAACTTAAACTTCTAGTTCCACTCAATAGCTGAAAACGCATCAAGCAAAATTGGACAATCCTAAGTAGGTTTTATAACTACCGTCAGAAGGTTTCTTTAGGAAGTGGAGTTTCACAAACATTCTTGATTTTTGTTGCATTCGACTTGTTGTTATATAGAATTTTAAACTTTTAAATAACTAGTTTGAAGTCGGAGTCAGATGCTGTGTAGTTTTCTATAGTTGATTAAAAAACAAGGCTATGTTAGGTATACATCAACCATTGTGTAAGGCGATGGTGGAAAATTGCGTCAAGCCAAATACTTTTTTGTTACAAACTCCCGCCATCGTATGTTTGTTTGTTAATGTTTAAGATGCTACGAAAAGTTGAAAAATATGAACACTTTTGATACTAAGTCTTTTGGTGGACATTTTGGCAAAGTTTCTGGATTGAGCGATTATTTTCAAAAATAATAATCTTCCTCTTGTTAGTAGTTTAATCACCATACGTCTGAAAGATTTTACCAGGAAAAGGGTTCGCAAAATATGGGCATCCCCGATTTTAGTGTACGATAAAAACTACGAGAAATACATCGTGCTTTAGTCAACGTCTTCAATGTCTGAAGAGTTCAACAAAAGTATGATGGAACCATTCAACTATGCGGGCGTTATTTATTTTCTTTGCTGGTAATAGGCCCATCTTACATTATATTTATGAGTTATGATATTGGTATGTATAATATTACAGACCTCGCACAATGTTTCGTGATTTTGTATAAAAGCTGGAAAAAATAGGTTTTATTTCTTTGTCAGCTGAAGGGAAGAATCGTACGGGGCGTTCAAAATGTTGAGTGTTCCCCCCTTCAGTACATTAATTTCATTTGAGTCGTTGCCGCACACTTTTGAACTTAAGTATCACGTTAAAGACCTGCAGAATCTTTCGATGTAAATGAGTGATTGAGAAAAAATATGAGAAATGCATGGTTAAGTTTTGTTCATCAAACTTTACCCCATTCTATAGGTTGTGGGGTCATTAAGCAATGGCTTTTTAATGGATAATTCCATTTTCAGACGTGTGACGAACGAACTAATGACACTAATTCTTTCGAAATTTATTATAAAAGACAATTGAGGGTGCATTTAATGTAATCTGCACGCCGAAGGTGCTCTGGAGTAATTTGCCTGATGCGATGAAAATGGGTAGTTTCTAAGACAACCCTACAATTTCATACTCTGAAATTGTTTGCATCGGTTTCTGCGGCGAACGTGGAAAAGCAGAGTGAACACCGTAGATCTTCGGGTCCGTGCATGGTATACACTCTTGACTCTTGAATTCTTCATGTGGAAGAGTAATAATTCATTCCAAGCTGACTTTGGCATTTACTTCCTGTTGTTGGCGCACGGTGTAACAGTCTTGTTGATGATTTATGTTGCGGAACCCCATCGAGATAATTAATATCCATGTAGTTTTGGGGAATTAATGGTGATTGGAACCCTGGGGAGATAATAATGTCAAATGATTTCGGCCTTTTAACATATATTTCACTGCATATATGCAGAGTAAGTGGCGGATCTATCAGATAACTTCATCCCAAGAATCTTGCGAGTGATTACGTGAAGACTATTGACTGCAAATCCATATGCAATTTGGCTAGCAGTAAACCTTACTTTTGCCGATAACAAGCCTTCAGGCCTCGGCCCTTTGACCCCGTAATATTTTGGTTCTCACGGTAGCATCCCGTTTAAATTCCTCTGCCGAATGTTAGTAAGCAAAGCTTCCAGCTCTTATTATAACCATACTATAAGAATTATATTTATAAGACCAGGGCGTAGAAATTTCCCTTTTTGGCCAAGACTAGGGAGGATAATTTGTAATACCTGGTTTCTGAAAAAAAGTGATTTTGCGTCAAAGTAGTACCGACTCCTTAGAACGTCAGAAAGTTCGACATTGAACTTAAATAAGTAAATATTCATTTTTTGGTTTGGAAATTTCTTTCAATTACGTAGAAAACAAGTTGTATTGGAATATATAGTTGAGCAACAAATGCCTCTGTGGCAATGTTGTCGTTGAAAAAGGCAATCTTCTGACAATTGCATAGTACTTTGAATTGACAACATGCTTAATTTTCAGTTAAACACATTCAGTGCAAAGAAACTTGGATTGCTTAAAGCGTTTGAGCAGTAGGAGCACTCTAATTTTCCCATAAAAAAAAGTCATGCACTGTTGTAAAACCCTTGTCGACCTCTACTGTCACTGGTCTGTGACACAGCTAATTTAGTAATCATGGACATGCCAATTTGTATAAATATGATGTTAGTATTTGCCTCGCCACTGTAAACGTTTCAGCTCCACATGTCTCATTTGTATTTGAATAAACCTATCATCTTTTATGCAGTTTCGTCCTCCCTTTACCAATATTTGCATTATGTTAAACATTTACAATGCTGCAAACGTTTAAAGGGAAATGAAAGGGTACATTTTCTGTGTCAATATGTATTTTCAATCCAGAACAGTTTTCGTTTCTATTTTGCACATGTTTACAGTGCAATGTTTTCTGAGTTACTTCATGTATGTTTTTGCACTGGGTTTGGGTGTACTCAACGCGCCATCAAGTTTCAAGGCGACAAATCCCCCCCCCCCCTACCCTACCACACACTGTGTCATTTTCATCATGAACTCAGAATTTTATTTAAATGAAAAACTGCTCTGTAATTTTAGTTACATTTAATAGTCGTTATTAAAGGAACTTTCTGCTCTGAATCTTGGCCTATATTCCTTATACGTTAGAAAGAGATGCTTCGAAACCATTTAATTGCAATAGCTCAAGGGGTTTTCTGGAATTATTGAAGTTATGGGGGCTTACGTCCCGCAACTCTAAAAATAATTCAATGATTTATCAATTATTCTTACAAATGCGCCTTTTTGCGTATTTTCCGATTTTGTTCGAAGTCAGAACGTTACTGGATTCCAAACACTGAATTTCGGTCTCAGATTGCCTTAACCTGTGCTTGAGAAACTAGCTGAAAATGGAAGTACTATTTTGATCTATCGGCTTGAAGGTTTACTTAGTTGCAAATTTCTGTAAATTTGTTTGCGTTTCGATAACGTGAGAAGACGTTACGTGAGAAAATGAAGCGAAGGTACCAGCACTGTCGTGTGTTTACCATGTATACAAACAACACACCATTAGCACTTCGATCACGTGGAAATCCTAATTGGAGGAGACTCGACGAACTCCGATTTGAGTTCTCCGAGCCTCCTCTAGTCAGAACGTAATTAACTGTGCTATGCACAGCGAGCCTCGATGCGGAGAGGAGGCGAGGAAGAACAAAACAGAAGTGAATATGAATTGACGGACGTTTAAAATCAACATTTCTGTCATATTTTCTTCTATTGTTGTAACATACATGCGATAAGTGGCCCTGCAATTATCACTCGTCACCCTTCTCATATCTGAAAAAATTACCCACCTGTCTTGCGACTCCCATTTCTGCCCCCGGGAAGAAGACGATATTTCATTTTTGGGAGGGTAAGCCATCCCCAAACCCTCACAAGTAACGCCCCTTGGTCCAACGTTACTAAAAATGATCCTGGCTGCCTGAGACATTTGTCCTTCTCCTCCTCACTCACCTTCCCTCATGAGTCATCCAACAGCCATTTTCTGCGTGCTTGATAAATTTTTAATGCCAGAGTTTAAGTCGTTTGTACTTATTTCACCGAAAGATTCAGTTTTCGAGTCAGCGCTGTGCAAGCCCTTGCGTTTCTCTCTTTTTTTCCTCATCTAATTCTACTCTTCCAATTAAGTACCATCACGTGATCGACTGCGTGGGCAAAGCATAGATCAAGGTGATCTTCTTGAACAGAAACCTCGTCAAAATTAATCAAATTTGGCAACCAAAACCGATCAAATTCAAACCTAGTCTTACTCGTGATCATGAAAGCCCTTTTTATGGAGTCTTGTGTAGATCAAATTAGCTTGGATTTACATTTGAATATCATCATCATCATCATCATCCTCATCATCATCATCATCATCAACACCATCAACATCATCATCAATATCATCAACAACATCATCACCACCATCATCATTATCATCAATCATCAACATCATCATCCCTCACTATCATCATCATCATTATCATCAACATCATCATCATCAACATCAACATCATCATCATCATCATCATCATCATCATCATCATCATCATCATCATCATCATCATCATCATCAACACCATCAACATCATCATCAATATCATCAACAACATCATCACCACCATCATCATTATCATCAATCATCAATCATCAACATCATCATTATCATCAATCATCAACATCATCATCCTTCACCATCATCATCATCAACATCATCATCCCTCACCATCATCATCATCATTATCATCAACATCATCATCATCATCATCATTATCATCATCATCATCAACATCATCATCATCATCAACATCAACATCAACATCATCATCATCATCATCATCATCATCATCAACATCAACATCATCATCATCAACATCATCATCATCAACAGCGATCATTAAACAACAATCATCAATCATCTCTATCTCGTCATGTAGCCTTCAATTCTATTATTTAAATTCACCTTTGAAAGCTACTGATCTTCAGCATACACACAGCTTCGATATTGCAAATGTTTTAATGTTTACCATGGTTAATATTCTGTCAGCCCACTCTTCAAGTGGTTGTTTCAACTGGAATAATATAATAGATATTGTACTAACAAGTAGACGTGTTTTCTACGGCTCTTCACGATTTTGTTATATTGCAATTTGACGTGTTAATGTCTGTGTAAAGTGGGTCCTTCAAATTTCTCGTCGCTAAATATCAGTTCAGGGTGGCTTATTCTTGGCATGAAACTAAAATCTAATGCTTGCTATTTCTATTCTGCCCCAGTGCTTGCTATTTTTATTCTCAAGGTGGAAATCGCTGCTCAAATTCCCAATAAGACTTTTAGTGACAGAAGAGGTTATTGATTTCCAGCTTTGCTTCTTTGTCTTTGCCTCCCCCCCTCCCCCCACAAAATCCCAGGTTGATTCCACAATTTACATGCAGCGTAATTGGACTATCCGCATCCCAAGTGCAGCCAATAAAAAGCATCTCATAAGCTGCTCCGCAGAGCAATTTGACAACCCATTATAACAAAAAACTTTTCTTTTTATAGGCGTTATGGATTCTGATGACGCTTTTGGCTCTACAAGATCATGCAGGTAAATTCTATTATATATCTTTCATAACTGCTTTCAGAATAGACAAGGCATTTGAAACCAAAGGGACCTATCTTCAAAAGTAGGTGTGTACGGCGACGAATTCCTTCTTGGCTCTGTGGGGTGACTCTATTCTGTCTCCGTATTTTCATCAATTATCGGCAACATTTTAGATTGATGCACTGTAAGGGGAATGCAGTCAGGGCCGGTACTAGTAAAATTTGCTGGGGGGACTCTGATGCCAGATTGCCGAGTAAGACATGAACTAGCACCAATTACCATTGATTTTGAAATTTTTGCAGCCCACTTGGTTTGTCGGGTAAGCAGTATAAAATACTGATTCTACCGATTGTAATGCATTTTTACTACCCCTGGGGATGACCCCTCTACACCGCATAGTGCCGCTCCTGGCTGCAGCCCCAGGCACTCCCGTCACAACCCTGCGCACTTTTGCCAAGGTGTTGTTCTAATAATAAGAAAGTGATTGGAGCAAATATCAACACCCGACAACTGAGAAAGGGAATTTAATTAGTGTATTATAGTAGATGGGCATACCACCAACTGTTACAAATTGTTAGATAGTTTCAAAGGTAGGCTCTAACGTTGCATAATCATCGACCTTGATAAGTGACCAGAACGAGGTCAGGCTTCCTTCGAAGTTTCTGTATTCGAGGTTAAATTGCGTATGTATATGGTATATCTGCATTAATACTCGCATTCCTGACTTTTAAGAACATCCAAAATCCTATTATTAAAATCAGCTACAATTTAACCAAGGCTTTCATTTACATCCAAAAAAATGATCCGTTCCATTCATTTTTGTAATTCCTTTCACCATTTGAAAGACTTAGAGGTTCTTAAAATCTCCCCAGTCGCATCTTTGTTTGGTAGTGACTCACAAGTATTTATCCCCATTCCAACTTTGTATTTTTAAAGTTTTTTATCTACTGTCGAATAATAAAGACTATTTACATGAAATGGGCGATTAAAGTTTCAAGTGCTGCTGTTTTTATTTATTGAAGAGGTTTTTAAACCCTCTTAAGTATTTAAAAAATTGATTTTCTCAGTAGCAAGTTTGACTTTTAATATCAACATGCTTTAGCAGATTTGCTTGAATGTCATTCCACGGGGGTGGGGGAGGGCGGTGGTTAAATTTTTTATTAGTTTTATGCAGGAATGTATCCAGTTAGCTTAAAATCAAACCTACGACAGGGCAACTTTTTAGCATGAATTTCCATTAAAATAAAATTCTGGACGGGCTGCATGTGTTACTGGACTTCACCTAGAATTTTTGACGGCCTCGCTCCAACATCATCAGTTCTAGCCCGGTGCGTCCACTCTCATTGTCAAGAGTAAGTACCCCCGTCCGAGGCTCTAAAAATTGATTCTTTTCTCTGATTCTTAACTCAAATTTTACCCCCTTTTTCTCTGAAATCATAGAACATATTGTTTTCAATACGATGAGTTGGGCCTAAAGAACCCCTTTTCTTAATTTTGTATTTTTTTTTTTAAAAAAACCCCCTTTTCCAATTTCTATGTCTTTGGTTTGGGATGAAATCGAACCCCTTTCTCAGATATTTTTAATATGCGGGTGCTTACACTTGGCAATGGGAGTTGACCCATCGGGAGTTTTAGTACCCCCTTGGAGTCTTCTGAAATGTATTAGATGTCACCGACTAGTTGCATCACATCCGGATTTGAAAGGGTAGAGTATTTAAAGCAGACATATGCATCCACATTTTTTCTGATATCGTCACCCATAGCCTCCACTCCATCTTTATTCGTTACGGAAGATGCAATATTCCGTTTCTTATTTTAAAAAAGTAAGTGTAGAAGTCTCAATTAACTAAGATAGATTAAGGTAAGAATGGCTAGATTATTACGCGTACTTCAGACCGCTTTGATGATGCATTTTCTAGTAAAAGATTCTTAGCTTGGTTGAATCACAGACCCCTATCCTAGGTTCGTTTCCGTTATATTAATAACAAGTAGGAATACAAGGAAATTAATTAAAATGCCCAAGCTTTTGAAATAAGACAATGGCCCCTTGACCCTCTTCGCATGATGAAATTTTAAGTTACACTCCTTGCCAGCCTCACGCCATTTTGCATCATGATAAGGGAAAGTGGGCGGAGACAAATGATATCTCCTGTGATTGCACCTCTAATTCTAAACCTTTGACCTTGTGCGACATGACTTCTCCGACGACCAAAACCAAACGAGTGCTGGAAGAAGAAAACCCCCTTTAAACTGCCATTGGTCGGCTCCCTGTGCAGTGCTCAAATGAGAAGACTACGCTATGGCGAAGAGCTAACGAGCGTAAAACAACATCAAAGTTAAAGGATTGATGTTTTTTGTAAGTGACTTCCAATCACCCTCGCTGCCTTCTTTCTGCAGGCCCCTTGTAATTGGGAATGAGCAGTTACTTACGTAGCCAGAGGAAGCAATGGTGAAATATGTTGTGTCTGATATACACAAATTTGCGAAGTCCTAAAAATTATCCCACTGAAAACCCACATGACTCTTGCTTCATTGGCTCTTTGCCCCCTCCCCCCCCCCTCCCGGAATGACCTTGGCTTAGCTGCTTGGAAAGAGTACTCTTATACCTATTCATTGCATGGAGCATTATTCTTCGAGAACCAGATGAAGAAAATCCTCTTTGTGATATCAGGCTGAAGGTGCACCAAAAGTTATATCGTGCTGGGAACTACAAATTGGCGTTTTGTTTCATGGATATGCTCAACAAAGAAAACGAGCTCCGCAATTAATAATCATGCTCCGCCCCTTGTAACCACAATTTGCTTTATCTATGATTTTTGTATACGTATTCAAGCTAAATTCTCATTAAAACGTTCCTTTTTGTTTTTTGATTGACGATAAACTCGTCTTCAAAACGAGGGTATAAGTTTTTTTAGAAAATGGCAAAAAAGACGTGGCCTTAAGCATCTGGGTTCAAGGCGAATTTTATTTAAATTCATGAAGATCTGTAGATAATGTTTTAAGTCTTTTGTGGTCGGAGAAATACTTTAAAGGTTTCTCCCGGATACTATTTATGTTTGCACGGGCGTTAATTGTGCTTAAAAGATTAACAATGTGCACATTTTGTCTGCCGGATAGAGCATGTTTGCGTAGACCAACTAAAGTGATTTTCCTCGCTTATTAAGGCAAGGAATTATGTATACCCCAACACAGATTACTTGTTGGAATTACACTCGTATAATTACATAACATTTACATAATCATTTTTATAAGTAACTTTGCAGCACACACCTTCACAAGTTTTAAAATTGCTATCAAATTTTGCACGAAAGTTTTCTTCGCGTTTTTGTTAAAAAGGCTTCAAATACAATGTAATTAAATCAAAATTATTACAAAATTCCTCCAGCAATTGCAAAACCTTTGTTCTAACGGGCCTTGTCAACGCATGTGCTTTGCTAGAACCCTTCCAAAAGATTTAAAAATTATATTAATATTTGAATACTCTTAAGTTCTTGTAGAAGCAAATTTTTAACCCAAACAGATTCTTGTAACAATGCCTCTTAAGTTTTGAAAATTTGGAAATTTGGAGTGCAAAGTTTCTTTAAGAGGGTTTCTTAAAGAAATTCGCATAACTCGTTGAAATTACCGGCTTTCCAGACTTGACTTATTGCCAAGGGTGAGTTAAATCGTACCGCTGTAGCTTGAGATAAAAGGGCTTAAGCATCGGACTTTTTGTTGCTTTGTTGTGGTTATGTTTAACCACGTATTTGTATTAAAGAATCATCTTGGAATAATACTCATTATGAGCTCTTTTGTCATATCACAACAATGTATGACTCTCCGATCACTGCTTGTTTTTAACAGTTTCGCACGGGTCACAGTCACTGTCAGGCTTGCTCAGATATTTCCCATGGTGTTTCTTTTCAATACGCGAAGAATCTGATCAAGACATGCCTTTGTAAATTTAAGAACTGGAGGCTTTTCGAATGCAGGCCAAGTCTCTATATTAGTTCTCACGTTGAGTTAATTCTTATCAATTGAGACGGCAGGTTCGATTGAGGAAACGGAGTACAAAGCCAGCCAACCTGCTCATCAATAGCTTCATTTACATGCTGAAGGATTTACTGCGAGGTGTTTAGCACTTGCTGCTCAAGTTACAAGCCCGATGCAGTTAACTAATATAACGAACGTTTGTTTTATTTTAATAGCGTTTGCAGTTTGTGGAGGCAATTACGCTGGTGCCCAATCTGGAAACTTGAGCACGCCGAACTACCCACTTAGCTATCCAGCTAGTTCGAACTGTATATGGGTTATTCATTGCCCGTACAACCACTACGTTCAAGTGTCGTTACCGAAAGTCAAGATTGAACTTGATAAGACGTGTGCTTTCGACTACCTGGTTCTCTTCGATGGATCAGCGGCAACCAGCGGCAACGAAATTACCCCTAAAAAGTCGGGAACGTATTTAAAACAGAAGAAAATTTGCGGAGAATGGACAGATTTGCATTGGAGGTCTACTAGAACTAGTATTACAGCTAAATTTGTCAGTGATGAAAGTACAAGTTCAGGAGGATTCTCCGGGACATGGCAATGCAAGCTGGACGAAAGAGGTTTGTTGGCTTGTTTCATGGAATTGTTTTGTATTTCTTTATAAATTTGCTTACCAAAGCGGTGATCTGTTTTCAAGGTATTAAGTTCCTTAAAGAGCAGCGCTTTTGAATAGGCGGCTGAGTAGTATCGTTCACCGTATTGAATGGTAAAAAGCTCGCATAACTAGCTAAAAACAAAATCCGGAAAATATTTGTTTTAAAACCATCTTAAAGGTATCTGCTTAGAAAATAAGTAAAGGCTAACACCTGCTTGAGTGACTGTGTTGTTAAAACAATGTTTTCCAGCCATATCGCATTCGAGAAAATGCGGTCATCCAAAGTCCAGGTTCGATGGTTTTTCAATTTGTGATAAGGATCGGTTATTGGGGAATATTTTTGCGGTTCTCACCAGCCGTATCATACGTCATCACTGAATAGACGTTCTCCGAATTTCTCTCTTTCCTTTCGTTATCGAGGCACATTTATTTGGTTCAAACAATGCTGCGAAAGGCAGGGAGATTCTTTATAACCTAGCCTTATCCCAATTCTTCCCTAACGTTCTCCTAACCCTTTCCTGGAACTGATATTGATTTTATAAATACGTAAAAATGTTAGTATTCACAGCATTCTGGTTTTGTTTATAAAAGTTTGACTGAGCTATTGTCATATTTACTGGGCATTACAAGAATATCCTAAAGTATAAACAGTGTCTGGAATAATTAGATTAATCATCTTGCAAAAAGCGAAAACAAAATACTACAATACTGCCAAAGCCATGCATCTTTTTATTACTAACATGAGCCAGAAGGAAACTTTTTCAAGCTTCTGAAATGCGTCAAAATTTTTGTTTTTTAATCCTTGTCATTGCGTAAATTTTCTTAACTTTTTACAAGAAGAATGAATATGACGTCATCTTTTCTGGAGAGTCTATGTGAAACAAGTGACTAAAATATCTGAAAACCTGAAATAATACAGCAGTAGATGGTCCTTGTAAAGATCTCAACCAAAGCCAGTTCACACTAACAAAAGATAACATAGTTGCTTAATCTAACCCTCAAGTTCCTTATCTTTTCTGTGACTTCAGCTCAAGTTGCTTATTAACCTATGGCTGATTTAAAGCGAATGATTGTCTATTCCAGGTTATATCTGGTGGCTGCATTTAAAATATAACGATGCTAGTCAAGTTAAATTGTAAGAGCCCATTGAGCATACAGGCAATAAAATAAAATACGATTTGTCATTGAAATTTTTAGGGGGGAAATTGGTAAACAAATGGAAATGGTTGAGCGGAGCCTAGTCGTAAATTTACCCACGAAATGGGTTTGTCTCTGTATTCATTCATGCAAAATATAAAAACACGCTGAAGGAACTTCTCTTCACTGCTAATTCTCCAACTGATTCGGAAGTGTTTGAATGGACGATTGCATGATGCCTCCATTGATAAAAGCGTAATTATTTTTGTTTGGAATAATGACAACCATTCCTTAGAGAAACTCGCGGCTTCTTTACTTTATTTTCAAATGGGAGATATACTTAAATTGTTATCATTTTTTTGAATTAGATATATTGCAACGTTTTATTTAATTTAAAGCTGAAACGCTGCTGAACAGTTTTGTTAGCAAGGACCTGTTATTCCTATTCAAAAAAGTCCTTTAGAAGATTATCACATCACCCAAATCTCTGTCGTTTTTGAAGCGTTTTACTAATAGCAAAAAAAGATAGCTAATTTTTGCAATTCGGTCCTGTTTTAAGTTGGTCATTTTCGATTACCATTACAAACCGATTTGATAATTCTTGTAGAGCACAGCTTATCAAGTTATCCAGGCTCTTATGGATTTTTTTCTTTTGCTGGAACTTTAAATTTTCCTTAAAAACCTGTTACAATGTGAGTGATTTTTATCATGACAAGTCCAAATAACTAGTTCCTGAATCGGTACTAAAATATATCACGCCCCCTCAATCTTTTTATTAATTTTCAAAATCTCTTTAGTTTGAACGATTAAGGACTAGGTGTTCTAATATAGCTTTCTAAGGCTTAAATTGGCTCCCTTTCATCGGGACTGTTTGCCAATGTATCCTTAGAAACTTCTAACAAGCAACTGCCCTATATTGAGAATGCTTAAGTTACTCCATAGACCTTACTGGAGTCTACCACCCCCGTCCTTATATCCAAGAATTAAGTATATCTTTGTCTATAGACTCCAATACTAAAGGGGGTTTCAGTCGTTTAAGTCATTACTTTATCCCGATATTCATTTACAAAGAAGCTCGTTGTCTTTATTACCTAAACAACTTTCATCTTTTCTGTGGATAAGTGGCGGCGAGACCCCACGGCTTCATGGGAATTACATTTAGTGGTTGCAATAAGTTCTTCATTATGAGCTATGATTTGTGGTTTTGTATTGAAGACTCGATTCTCCTATTGTGAAAGGGGCTTTCATTATTTTTGCAAAGGGATCTTCATGTGGTATATACACACCCATGATTTCACTGTTTTCAACCCTACGACTTGTTTTTCGAGGGTTCCTTTTGTCGTCTTTGATTGAGCAACACTAATCACTATTTGTGCTTCACTGTTTTTCATCTTTCACAACGAGTTGGATAATACATAGTATATTAGAGGATTTGCAAATATCAAAAATAGATAATTTTTGGTGATTTGCTCCTAATATAATCCCATCTGGTCCTTTATGATGGAATTTCTGATATCAAAATCCTGGATTTGCTGGTTGCGAAGTGTCCATTTGCCGACACTGAGCCAATTTGGGGGTAATTCTCGTGTATTTATAACGAGAGATAACAAAAATGCACACCCTATAAGATATTATCGTTCTGTCTCAGCTGGCCGTGAGAGAGATTGCTGAAAAGAACAGAAAGTACAACCTCACACTCACACTTACACACAGAAAGTACACACCTCACACCCATGCTTCAATCAGCTCTTTTTTACGGAAGAAAGGTGATCAAATTTCAGCTGTTTGGAGGAAAACAGTAAAGCACCTTTGCATCACTGCCACTATGCTTGAGCGTGGCTTCTATCTAACGAACTGAAGACACTTTTGCAGCAGCTACTGATGTCATTATCAAGTCATGAAACCTCTTAATGATATAACACTGTCAGTTATTGGTAAGCAATGGGGTCTAGGTGCCTCCCCCCTAAGGTCATCCAGTCTGTAGTTTTCGTAAAAATTCGTCAATGAAAAAGAGTACAAAAAGTCCTAGGTTTGCGAGGTTGCCTGAATTCAAGTTTAAATAACTGTTTCTCCCAAACTGATAAGTTAGCTGTGGGGCAGGTAAAGCAACTCAAATAGCTGTATTGATAAACGACCATAAAAAGGTCGTTGTTTTCCATGGTTTTTATTAGTATTTTGGTCCATTTTGAAACTTTCGTTTTTTCCAAATTTACTCAGCAAAGTTACTATTCCTAATGGTTTGCTCAGCATAGCGTCCTATTCATAATATAGCAGTTTCTTATTGGAAAGACAGCCCTTATCTTTTATGAGATAATCAGTTTTACTGAATCATAGCCAACGCTTGGAGTAAATTTTCAGCTGGTATCTGAATGATTTATGGCCAATAGAGGATATTAATTTGGTTATGTTTATACAACATTCACCCAATCGTAAATGTTGCCACCAGTCTTCTTACAATTATCAAACTGAAAATGTAACCACTGCCTTCCTTTGTCGGCAGAAATATCAAAATAAAGCATAAAGAATGATCTTGATGTAATTATCAAACGGTATTTTGTTTCAGAAAACATTTTCCGATATCTTTGTTTAAAAAGTAAACACTGGTATTTTTTTGAAACATGTAGCAAAAGGCCTGTGCTACACAACTGAATTGTATATAAACTCTTTCGTTTTTATAGCAAGCAACTTGCTGCTTCATATGTTTGCAAAGGCTTATCAAAGCACCCTTTTAGTAAATTTTTAGGAAAGTTCTACCGAAATTTCTATCACATTTCAGTGCTCTCAAACCGTTAACAATTCCTCAACTTTAACATTTTGTAACAAAGCAGAGGCAGACATTAACAAACTGAAATCTCGATTTTTGTATGACATTTCTCAGATTATGAGACTCGCTCATTGTGTAAAACTAACGACGAGCAACGCAGCTAATGATCGAAAAAATGATCGAAAAATTACTATTCGGGAACAGTTCGGCTATGAAGTCAAAACATCCCATATTAAAGATTCTATTAACATCAGGTTAAAAACATTATGAATGATCAAACCCTTTGTTCTAATATGCTTTTCTTTTATTTCATATTGAATCTTCAAGATGATTTGTAATTTATATCTTTTTAAGTAGGTTAATCATTCTTTCAATCTTTAAAGTAGAGCACATTGTTGCCAGTCGATTGAAATCTACTGAATGTTGTTTGGGGTGTACTGAACCATATGGAAATAGAATAAAACCATACGAAATGACTTCTTATCTTGGGAGAAAGTTAATAGAGATTGCTAACATGTTTCAAGTTATTCAAAATGTATAGAAAAAGGGATCGACAATTTATGTGAAAAACCTAGGATGAGAATTGAAACTAGTATGCCTAAGGTTATCAGCCATGCTTCTTATTCCTTGTTCAAATTATTTCAATCTATGATAACATGTATACACAATGTTTCAACTTTCATCGTCAAGAGGCTTAACAATTATTTTTTATCGTCAAGAGGCCAAGGAGGTTGTAAATGATGTTTTAAAGTCAAAAGATATCCAATAAAGAACCTCATCCTTATTGGTATACAGCTACATGATTCGATAGAAGATCTTTTTATCCTATATCTAACTAGCAAGAATCCCCGTTGCTAGCTATAGTGTTCAATCTATCCTTTTTGGTGGTAGGAGGAACTATAACTATTAAACTCAGAGCTAATTAATGCTGATTCTATAGACTGGTTTAGGGTAAACTCCTCCTTTCCAGATTTCACGTCATAACTTCATTCAGTTCCTGCCCTCTAGTATTGTGCTACACACTAAGGGGCAATTCCCGTAATTCTGAAAATACCTTCCTGTGTTGTAGGCTTGATATGTCAACCCAATCCAATAAGCAACCCTCTAAAGAGCATGTTGGACTGAAATTTTTGAACAAGCGACTTTTAGGCTTAGCGAAGAAGCTCAAAGCAATCACGAGCAATTAAGCTCGTTGCTACGAAACTCTCGAAACTAAGACCCTCCCGAACATTTTTACATTACTGCTTACTGTCATAATGGAGTTTCTACCAACGATACGCGAAATAGATTGCTCATACTCAACGCCTATCTTTCTAGCATTTGTTTTCGTTTACTTTTCAAGTGTACGTAATAGCAAACATAATTTACCAGTTAATTCACAACAAACACGGAACATCATGTATTCAAGCTATTACCATCAGATATGAATTCGTAAACATAAACTTAAAAGCATTATTTTGCAGTAAACTTAATGATCGCAAGCATTGATTGTAGTTTAATGTTTAATCGCAAGCTATAACACAAGCAATTCAAATAACTAGCATGCTAAAGTTCAGATAAAGGCAGCTTTTTTAGACAGCCTATACGATTTGGCATTTATTCATTGCATTTGGAAGGTAATCATTGTGCATTTAGTTGTAATCCCTTGTCAATGCTTTTTGCATTAATTTTTAAACTCTCTACTTACTACGTCTTAAAGATTTGCTGCAATTTAGGCATCAAATGCATTTGCTTTTGCATTTTTCAACAAAGAGAATTTTCAGTGAATTGAAATCCAATTCACCACATTTTATGCTCCTTAATAAGAAATTAAACATTGGCTGCTGAATCAGACATGCTTTGACCAGTAATGCTGTTTAAATTTGCGCTGCTTAGAATTACCTCTAATGCTTGTATTTATCGCTTGGTTTGCTTCCTTTGCAAGTGTTTGAAAGGGATTTCAACTGTTGTCAAAAATGCGGCATTTTCTCAGCCTTAACTTATCTCGATTGTTACAAAAATGGATTAACACATTGTTGCGCAAGTTTGTAGCAAGAATGGTATTAGTGCAAAGCAGTGCGCAGTATTTTTAACAAACCGAACAAGGCATGATAGACAACGCTTAAACTCTTATTGCTAACTCTTTGTGCATCATATTTAAAATTTTGAAAACTGAATCGCATTGATCATGAGCTATGATCATCAGAAATCTAAATCGATCAGTGATTCCAACAATTATTACAGGAGAGATGGTATTGAAAATAATGATACTTAATGAGCAATTACAGGGAGTTAATTTTACGACCCTATGTGGATCTATGTTGAAGCATCTAAGAAGTTACTAATGCTGAAAGATATAATTTAAGATTAATAGTGGTAGCATAAAAATAAATGTATGAACAAAATTAACATGTAAACAAAGGTAAACAACGGTAAAGTGGACATCAAATGTAAAGAGAGGATAGACTTAAGTTTTAACAAGACTTATGGTCAGAATTGGAACAGGGATAATAGGCAATCGCCCCCTTATCTTTTACTCCTTCCCCCCTCCCCCCTCCCCTCTCCTGTTACTTGTCCTATCGCTGCTTGCCCCCTACCATCTTTCGATTGGACTAAAAACCTCAATATATTAGGTATCACTGTTTTCGTATGTTAAATACACATCTCTTGTTCTAATCATCCAATTTTCCCTTGAATTTATCAGCTGTCACAACGACCAAGAAACCAACCCAAGAAAAGTCGCCAATTGTCTCATCTCAAGGAAGCACAGTCACCAAACATACCACGGACGAATCTTCAACGGGCCGAGTGACCAAGGATTCCTCGTCAAACACTCCTGTCACAACAGTCTTCCCTGTCAGTGGTGTGACGTTGACTGACGCCCGGACCCATAAGCGGCCTACTGCTATTGTTCGGACTACAGGTTGGTTTACTTTTTGTTGTTAGAGGCTTCTTTCATGTTTTCGACTTGAAACTAAATATCTTCAAACCAAATAGTTACGCCAGGGTAGGAGTATAGTAATGTTCATCGCGAAGCCAATGTAAGGATACGACTGCCCCCCTCGGCCTTGTCACAAAGCAGTCACAGAATGAGGTTGGTCCGTTATGCCTGTCATGCACCGAGGGTACCATGAGCCTCACCGAGAATTAGTTATTTCCTGATAAGTCTAACCCCTCCAATATTTTTTTGAACCTGCTCCAAAACATTCGTAAAGATTCTTCGATCTATTCATGTACTCTCTTACAATCTGAGCAGACTACTTTGATGTTTCTCTACAGCTATATAGTCATGAGAGTGACACACTTAGTATCTCAGTAGATGACAATGGGATTTGGTTCTGAAGTAGGAAATAGGTACCTATAATAAATGGCTGATTTCTTTAGTTCTTCGATGTCCCCGATGACGCGTTTGTCATGTGCACGCACGTGACCTTCACAGAAGCCCCGTCCTTTTAGCTGTTAGGTACTTCCCGTAAAAACCATGTATTCAAAATGGCGGATTGTTTTGGATTTCCTCCGTCTAATTTGGATGGAATGTCACTTTTTTCTGCGCAAGAACAGTGTTCCCACGTTATTTATTTAATCATGTTTCGAACAAAGGCAAAGGTACTTCCCTTATCTTCTGTTTAGTACATCAAATATTTCGTTCTTTTTTCAATACAAAATGATATCCGTTTCGAGACATTCTCACTGTCTGGAAAGAAAGGAGATAACAAATTGTTATTTGCATTTCCGGGTTGACATTTTCGCTTTCTAGGCGATCCTAATATGCATTTAAATTTTAATTGGATAACTTGAATTTCGAAGGTTATGCCTATTAATTTTTGATATTGTAAATATAATCTTAAGGCTTTCATGCCGCTCAAATGCACGGGAATTGTTTTGTAAATAGGTGCATATTAAGAAGCTACGAGATGGTGGTACCAAGGACGTCACTTAAGAAAGGAATGGGTTTGACTTTTGCAGTTTTGAAGGCAAAAAGTGACTTTGCAGGTAACAAGTGCCCCCAGCATGTCTTGAGTGACGCCCTGACTAGTATTCAGATTTAGTCCTGCTACTTTCGTCTTCGGCATAAATGTTCGTCCCCGGCTCATAAGTCTAGAAATCCTATAAATTTACTTGTACAAAACTGTACTAAAAAGCTGTTTAAAAAGCGTAGCGTCTCGTTTACCTTGGGAATTTTTCACGAACTGTTTTACTCAGCTGATAAGGGGTCATCTCACCCACGTGTTATCTACCATCAAAGCGAGATTACGAGAGATAACGCGGTCTCAGTTTTTGTATCAAACACCCGCATGTTTGAGCAAAATGGCTCGAGAATCATGTGGGCACAACAGCTTCAATCATTGTTCATTGAACAATAATATGCGGCCCGTACAAGCATATCGCTACGTGTCTTGAACACGAGGAGGTATCGAGCATGCAGTGGTGTTTTTGCGCATTTTAAGAAATACAATTCTGTGGTCGCTTTAGCTCCAAACTTTGGCCTAGCAAGTTAGCGAACGGAAGAATCTAAATGTTTTTTCAATTTGGCTAACCCTTTTAAACCCTAGCACAAAAAGTTCCTTTTAAAGCTCTTTTGCTTTTGAGATTTTCTGGTGTAGTCGTTAAATGTTCTTACTTGCTTCCCTAGTCCTGTTGTGTTTCCTTTGCTATTTTCATGTAGCATTTTTTACCCGATTGAGATGCAACTTGAATCCTCTACGTGTTAGAAATACATTTCAGCAAGGTACCTTATGAGCTGCCCTTACTCCTTCTCTAAAGTTATGCATCTTTTAAGCCCTGTAATTGAAGCCGAAACTGTCAATTTTTTTTCAGCTGCCCCTTCAAGCCAGCCCATTTTGAGAAATGTGTATTGTTACCAAGAAGCCTACAAAAGCATCGGCTGGCAAAAAACTAGAGCTGGAGGAGTTTCGAAACAGTTTTGCCCTGCTGGAAGCACAGGTAAGAGTTGTGTTCGAAACTCGCTGTTTCTCATTGAAATTTGTATTCATGTGTAAGAAATCCAGGACGCTTTCCTTGCAGTCTTTAGGGTGCGCATTAGAATATAAAGGCCCATCTAGGGGTATATTTAACTTAATCATCCCCGTCTATTAAGTTAGCACCCCTTGATAAGGTGCTGGCACTAATGATGCCTTGCTTAACCAGGAGTTTAAATGCCATGGGGCCGTGTGTGGTTGTAGTCTGCTGTGTTTGATCACGAATATGGACCAGGCGCATGCGTAGCGCCGATTTGTAGGACGCGACTTTTTATATCAAAATTGTCTCTAAGAACGAAGTACTTGAGTACCCCCGGCGAATAACCCTGGTTAGTGTCGTATAAACTGTCATAGCAAGAGTTTCTTTATGTTTTGTTACCGGACAGTGCTTTGTTTCTTAAAACCGATTTTTTGCAAGGTATCAGGTGAAGATTCAATATTCTTTGTGCCGAAGCCGCTTTCGGTGAAGAGAGTTTTTGGGTTTGTTATTCTTCGACCATTAACAGGAGAATTATATCACTGTGCTAATTTAAGGATATCACACTAAATTAGCGGGTTGCCGCATATTTTACATTTTAACCTTGGTGCAGATGAGCTAGGGCATTTTGGGATATGAGAAGCTCCTCGTTGATTGAAAACTTTTTAGATCTATTGTAATAATTCCAATTGAAAAAATGGAATTTTGCAGCTGCTTTTGATGATAATTGGGATCGTAGTCAGGTTTTATCTATGACAAAAAGAAACTCTTGTCAGTGGAGACGTACAAAACCACGAGAGATAAATTTACCGTGTGAAACTTCACCGCATGAATGGAGAATTACATAGCGTAGGAAATATCCCCTCAATTGTGGATAATCAGTGGGAAAAATAACTTCTTAAACATTCTGTCATAGATGTTCCCATCAGTTGTGTGTAAAATGACGTAATTCGCAAAATCGCTTTGCAATCCATGGAGGGTTATCTCATCCCATCCCTTAGCGATGGAAGATCCTTACCAAGAACAAAAAACCCTGTTGATCTATTAACCTGGAATATCCTCTCAGCGGTTTTAACATTCAAGTAGTAATTGAAAGTGGATAGGCAGTATATCAAAATATCAAATATGGAAGAGCAAAAGGGCCTCGTGAGACCTTGGTTTCACATAAAAATAGCCTCAAAAAATTTTAACTCAATTTTGAATAAGTAACACTTCGTGTAAGAGATATCAACATTTTAGTAGACTCAGGAACTTTCCGAATGCGTGAAACCGAACATTTACCGACAAATCCGATAAAGTTTTTTGACAGAGGGGGCCATTGGCCACAACGCAACGGGAAGAGCAAAAAGAAACGAAAGAGAAATGAACATATACAAGAGCAAAGACTGTAAATTTGATTACATGTACGCAATTGAATTTAGTGGTGAACGCCAAGTTCTGTTATGAATTACTACGCATTACCTAATCCATTAATTATGAATGTCTTATGAGTTAGACATTCAGGTACCTTTGAGTTCTATCAGAAGATTATTTGAATCATTATTGATTGATTTTTTTCTTATTTGACTGACCACTGTCAAGGTATAAAACTCAGCATTGTTTGCAGACCTGTTTGTTCACCTCGTGCTGCAATAGCGTTCACCCACACAGACATAACAAATGCTCATAAAATACTTATTTATTTTTGATTCAGGTTTTTTCTCATTTTTCATTAATTATGTTGGCTATGTTTGTCCATGCAATACAAATGTAAGACCAACCTATTGTCTAGAGAGGCTCCATCATCCTCCACCCCCACCTCCCTCCTCCACTGCTAACGATAAAGCAGCACCTCTGGCCTGCTGGTTCTCACCTTTCTTTAACAACTTGTTATTCCATCAATATAGCCATCATTACAACGCATCTTATAACTGCCAATCGTTTTTTTAGGATATGCCACAAGAAAATGTATAATAATTGACAACAGAGTGGCTAAGTGGTCCAATTTTATCGATACATCTGGCTGTGTTTCCTTATGGGTGCTCAACGTGGATACTGAGGTACATAGTCATTCTTTCATAGCATAGTAAACATTCTTTTGCAGAAATACGTTGGACTGCAAGGCAAATGCGTGTTTTCAATGCAACTAATTTTTGTTGACACAGGGCCTAAAAATTACCTGCAGAGCGCCACTTGCTATCGATCTACCTTGATGTGCCATTGCATGTGATTTTAGTATGAAATTGTTCAATTTTAGCCAGATATTTCTCTAAGTTTGCTTTAAAATGGTTAATAATCAGGTTCCTTGCGTAAAATTATTCGTCGGGTAATTTTGTCGGCGTTAGAAGCGTGCACTGAAAGTCGTAAACCTCTGCGGAGCAGCACATTTAGCAAAACAATACCAGCTAACTGAATGTGACCTTGTTGCTATTAGGATTACCTGCTTTTGATTTTCTGAAGGGACCCACAATGCGCCCTCTCAGCGCCACTGAATGTAAAAGGCCTGTGTGAACATCGCATCTACGACAAGTGTTTCATGTAGATATGTGATAGTGAATTGATTGCTGAAGAATTGGACCATATGCATGTTTGCGATTGAAACCCTATAAACAAACCTTAAGTGATTGGACTGAATTGATATGATGGTCACGTTTAACCTGTTTATGACTGAAGGGGATTTTAAGAATAGGCTAATCTTCTTTGAGCAAAAAAAGACGCCAGCTTTATGGATAAACGATGGATACAATGCAAAAAACCTGATTATGTGAATTGCTAGAACACCTGACGATCATGGTGAATTGCGGTATGTTTTGCCTTCATTAGAACCGTCGCGCTGTTAAATCTACAATAAAAGGTACTAACACAACCTTGGTGAATTACGCATAAGCGACTTGTGATCATTTTGTATTGGGTCATGTTTCATGGTGGTCTTTATCTTAGTGTGCAAACCATGTCAACTAAGCAGGCACCCACGTGTATATTTTGCCTTGGTTAATTATATATGTCTTGTGTCCTGTTCACGACACATCTTGGGTTTTCTGGTTGAACTTCCTCTGTTTAGCTATTGTTTAGCTACGAAGCCTTGCCTTTTTTGCTTCAGAGATTTGTTTTTAACCGTTTATTTTTTATTCTGCCTCCCATAATGATGATTTCTTTGGGTATTAACTTTTATCTTGCCACAGATTCCCTTGGTGATAATGGGTGTCACGTGGTCACCATGTTTTTTGATAACTTTTTTCTGGTTAGGTCTCCAAGGCTGCCAGCAATTATCGATTAAGCTTCGTGTTATGGTTGCAAATAGCAGCGGAGAACGTTGTTTTACATGCCTTATACGAATGATTCTTAGGTTTTCTTGAGCAACAACGTGTTATGAAACCTCTAGGTGTATGTGTTTTTTGCAACTAAGAAAATTACCTCCCTTAACCTCCACCCAAAAGGGAGAATTTTCCAAGGAATTTAAAAAGTAATTAAAATCTGGTCAGATCTAAACCTGTCAAAGGTTCTACTGAAATTATTTATTAGGAGTTAGTAATTTTTTTACGTTTCTCGCAATATTTGTTAGAAAGATGAATCTCACTACCAAGAATAGAATTAAGAAGGAAGCATCGGCCTTGAGTTCACATCATTCATCTTCTAAAAGTGTTCGACTTAATTCGTGAAAGTTTCACTTTTCTGCAACTTCTTTTAGCTAGTTGAGCAAGAGTTTCTTAGCTTGCGTCTTTTTTCTTTCAGGTAAAAAACCCCCTGGTTCCTGCTTTAAAGAGCACCAAAGAGATCGTTGCAAAGACCTCAAATGAAATCCTCTATGGTGGCGATTTAATCAAAGTAACTGGTCAGCTTAGAGCTCTTATAGAGAAAGCCATGACATCAGATCTGAAAAACCCTGGAGAAAGTGTTATTTCGAACTTAAACAACGTGAGTAACAAGGGCTTATTATCCTGCTAATGACAGATCGAATACAGAAACAGCTTTTTTGGTTTAGTTTCTGTTGTAGAAACTTACGATGACCCAGTTCTCTATGCAGGTGATTTAGATCTACGGCTTTGCTAAGTAACTCCAACAACCTGTGCATCCTCTACTTAAGAATTATTCCCGTCTTACTGGTTGAGATGCGAAATTGGCCACATCGCAAATGAGAGCAATCGACAGATCTAACTGATTTATGAAAACGTTCTTCTAGTCTCCTGCTTAACCCCTCATGTGAATTGTTATAACCAATGCCAGTTTGCGAATGGCCCCAAATAAATGAATAGACCTCTCTCTCGTTCTATATATTCTGGTCGCAAACCCATGATTATAGTATTAAGATCCCAGATTCAACACGAGGCCTATTTTCAGACTAATTTGACGCATTTCCTAGAGCTTCGTTTGTAAACCCCTCCTCCTCCTCCTCCTCCTCCTCCTCCTCCTCCTCCTCCTCCTCCTCCTCCTCCTCCTCCTCCTCCTCCTCCTCCTCCTCCTCCTCCTCCTCCTCCTCCTCCTCCTCCTCCTCCTCCTCCTCCTCCTCCTCCTCCTCCTCCTCCTCCTCCTCCTCCTCCTGTTGATGAGTTTTAATAAAAAGTTATCGAATAAGCCTTCGGATTTCCATTCGCAGTGCTAAAGGAAATGTCACTATCTTCACACTAAAATTACTGAAAATCTTGGTAACCCTTCCTTGGCAAATATAAAAACTGACTGCAATCTAAATCCATTTCTTTTATAAAATTTGAGCCGAGGCATCATTAATCAGATTACTGAACAGGTCAAGCTTCTTTATCTAGAACTTGCAGTTTCTACAATCTATTTTGCTCACAATGAACTACTGAAACTGTAAATCAGATGATGGGGAGAATCTCAAAAGTCTTACTTTAGTAACATGACCTACGAACGTCGAATTTTAATTGTTTGAGTTTGTCTTCGATTATTTCCTGATTATATTTTCATAACTTATATATAATTTTTCGTCGCATATAGGACTTCATGAATATTGGTAATAATCTTCTTGATTCTGGTGCCTGGAATGGTTTAGAACAGGTAAAATAATCTTTTTACGATCAAATTTATTTTCGGTCTTTTCTGGCGCTTGGTCAGGTTAACATCCCTGTATCATTGTTATTATGTGCAATGAGCTACTGTAACTGGGAAGGCGCATTAATTAAGATGTTTTCTCATTATCATACTATTCTAAGCCATAGTCTCCTGCGCAGCTACGCTTACCGTATGCAGCCAGAATATCCGTACGATATTTGGAATCTTAGCACTAGTCTCAAGACCTCGTGTTTTTGTTAAGGTTCTAAATTCTTACAGATTTGAGATTTTAATCTTTGTTTTTCAAATAGAAAATTGTTTTCCTTATTGATAAGGGCTTGGTAGTATCCTAAGAATGGCAGGCAAATGCGCCAGTCAATAAGAATTTAAGACAGTGGTATGGATTACTTGCTGCTGAGTTCCAACAAAACATCAGTTAACCAAAAACAGAACAAATCTACTCGAAAAACATTTCCCTGCTGAGGAATTTAGTTTTAGAAGTAACAATTATTTGCCGGTTCGAGTTTGTTGACAGGCGAAAATTTTGTTAGTTTACGTAAAGCTTATGCTAGTTGTACTTCTTAGTTTCCTGTTCCCAGGAAAATCAACAGTTTTAGGGCTGAGATTTAAAAACACAAGACTTGCGTTACGCTTTGTAGAGTTGAACTTGAAAGGTGCGAGGAAAATCCGCATTAATACTCTTGTTTTATCCAAAAGTTTTCGATTCTTTATTGGTTAGATGGGAATTCTATTTACCGGCGGTATCTTTGATGTTAATGGGAGTACAAGATACCGATTCTACAGTCGCCACCAGCTTTCATATTCAGAACACATAGCGGAGCGTTACTAGTTTATATCGATAACAAACTGCCGACGTTGACTTCCAAAGAAGGGGTGCTTTTTAGGATTGCTATTAAAAACCGAAGTCTTTTGAAATTGTCGATTAGTTTCATGCCACGCTTTAAGCAAACTTACATGTTAGACACTTGAAATCGGCTTAAAGATAAGACGGCGAAGAATATCGCCAGAAGGGCTCCGCAAAGTTTAATTAATTTTGCGCTAATATAATCTGTTGTCCACCTTAATAAAGGATTTGGTTGCACTTTGTTGGGATTAGTTGCACTCGCCATTATCATTAAGCAACAAAGAGGTCTTTTGCCCAACTATTTAAAGTTACATTGTCGAGAAGCTTGTTATTATTGAGCATGACGACTTGCAAAACAGTAATCCAGTTCGATTTAGAAAGATTTTATGTGAAACATTTAGAAATATTCACCACATAGAAACGCTCAATTAATTGCAGGTTGAGTTGACTATGTACGTAAAAGCGCCGAAATATTTCTTATTTTTGTAATCCAGGTGACTTGGGCAGCTACGTCATCAGCATAATAACTAAAGCAACTCTGTTTTGAATTAGAGTATCAAAATACAGTGTTAAAATCATTGCAAATTAAATAAATGTTTCAATGGATATTTTGGTCTACTGTGTGTATATTGAATTAGACACAAAGACCATGCTTTGTTTAGTATCGAGGGAATTGTTATATTTTTACACGGTTCTCTTTGAACTAAGTCTTGATGCGCCAATAGGTTTCGACAGCAAGGTGTTGAAGACACAATAAAAACTTTGAACAAATTGTATTCTTGATTGTATATAGATATCAAATTATTATTACTGAAAAACTGTATAACGTTGATCTTGCTCTGTGATGCTTTCATTGAAAGTTAATTTGCAGTGTGCTTTCAAGATTGCATGAAACGTAGGAGAGATAATTTTGTATGCCTGAAGCATTTTATCGGATAACGAAAGAAAATTGTTCGAAAAACAGCTTTTCAAAATGGATTTAGCACTTGATGGGGCTACATCTACCCCAATAATGCGTTAGGGTTCGGGCAGGATTTAGTAATTTTTAGAATATGCACAAATTTTGAAACTAAAACTAGGATTTTATCATTAGCTCTATAGCCTTTCTTTAGCAGAGGAATCCTGTTTGCCATGACTTAAGCGCAGCATTCTGAAAAAAATGAATTGATTTTGACTATTTTTGAGAAAAGAGGTATGATACATGCATGGATTAAGGTTCAAAAATGTATTATGACACTAAAATGCGAGAAAAATCGGCTCGATCGTTAAATAATGGGTGAAATATGATCTTCTAGACTGGTGTCCGAGTCTTTCAATTCCAAAGTTAGATCATTGTTTTTGCTTAGCTTCGATACTTGTGAGCTTCCCTTCGTCATTTTTGTGTTTTCCTTTGAATGCCCATTTTTCTAAGGCATGATTTGATGTCAAAATATAAACAAAAACTTTGCCGAAAAAATATTTATCATGTCTGATCGTTTAATCCGATTGGTCTGAGTGTTTACATGTTGCACTGAGTAAATTACCGCAAACTTTGAGAACTGATCTTGTAAAGATGACTCGTCTCCTCTTTATGATTAACGATTTCTTACTTTCAGAAACGGAGATCAAAGATTGTCGCAGATTTACTCAAGAGACTTGAAGACGCTGCTTTAGCTTTGATAAAAGCACAAAGCGAAATTCCATCAAACAAAAAGATTTCCCTGAATTCAATAACACCCAATATTGGTAACAATTTCATTAGTTAGATTTTTGTTACGTCTTCAGATTTTTCCTACCGATACCCTGTTACACAGGCATAAGTATTTTCCCATATTTTGTCTTTCTGTTCTTTCGAGGTTATTTGTTTTCTCACGGTATAAGTTCTGTGTGTTCTGTGTGTTCTCCGATGGTGCCTCGCTTTTTCTAATATATTAGGCATAACAGAAGCATTAGCTTGAAATTTTAACCAGTTTGTTAAACCTTGCTGGATTCACGCTTTTAGGAGAGGAAAACACTTGTCTACTATTTAATTCCTTGTATGCCTTGTTATTCTTTATGAAGAGAAAAACTATTCTCTTCTTGCCGGCAATACTGCTAGCCCTACCTAATCTGGGCTTTACTTTCATCTTGACTCTGGAGCAATGGTCTCACGTAAAACTTGTATAATTAGGTAAAGCTACTTTCATCAACTCCTTGGCAGAATTGTACTAAACACATAAATACTAAATGACAACATTGATTCGCCTAATTCTTTGTTTTTCAAGAATTTTGCAAACGTTTCTTCTAGTTTGTTAAATTCGTTTGCTCTAGTTTTGATGCTTGTTTTGATGCCAGTTTCTCTCCACATAAAGTTTTCCTTTGATATTTAGATTTTCTACCACCCTTACTTGTCGCCCAGGAAAATATTTTTTTTTCAATGTGCCCGATGACTAGTTAGTAGATCAATTAAACTGACATCCCTATTTTGCATTGCAGTTTCAAGTTCAAGAGTGATTGATGTTGATGGGAACGGTAGCGTCAGTCTTATTTCCGAAGAGTTCAAAAGAAATGCTACCCAACTGTATACCGACTGGAAAGCAATTGGACAAGTTTCTATACCTAGAAAGACCATCAAAGATGTTGGAGGTAAACTAATTTTTTTCTAATTTTAGAAACTACAATTATTCATTCCGAATCTCGTTGTTACTGTGTTTTACTGTGTTTAGTATTTAACTTTTTTATATTTTTGCATTTGTTTTTTTGGTCTATGTTGTACAAATTGAATTGAAAGAAGGGAGCGTCCTGGACGAATAAAATAATATCTTATCAAGTTTAATATGTTTGCCAGAGTTTGAAGTGCTAGGCCTATTTTCAAGTCTCATATTTCTTTCCTCTCTAAACAAATAAGTATAACATTGGTTGTGAGATAACTGATGGCGTTTTGGTAATTTTAACTCTCTTGGTAAGAGCTAGCAAACGTATAAAATTAATGAATTGTAATCACTTTTTGTTTCTATTACAGCTGGAAAAAAGAAATGCTTCGCTGCCTGTATAATTGCTCGAAATGCTGGCAAATTTCTTACTGCTCCCAAGAGGTACTCATTTCAATATAAATACCTGAAGTATCAACATTGTCTTTTACACATTTTTGTATGATTTGAACGAAAATAATGTTTTTAACGCTTAATGTTTTCTTACTTTTTGACCTAATTTACTAATTTTTTTGATATTTTAGTGTAAATCAAGATGGAGTTGGAAAGGCACAGAGTCACTTCGTCAATACATTTGTAACTGGACTTGCATTGTCACCAAAACCAAGACGATTGTTCCCTGAACCTGTTACAATTGTTGCAAAATCATTAACAGTATGTCTGCTGTTTTTATTAGTTTTACTTCTTAATAAGTTTCCGTGCATTATTTGCTCAATATTATGTCATACAGATGACTTTAAAATGCGGCAATAGTGTACAAATCAGAGTAGATTATTAAAGTAGTAAAAGAACAAATACAATCCTTTTATACGCCAATATTCTTTTATTAAGGTGACTAAGGACACCGCTGCCTCATGACAACTTACAAAAGCGGATTTAATTTTTTTAATTCAACGATTTAATAATTTCTCAGATTGTTTCCAATAAAAATGTTTATTTGCTCAAATAACAATTTATTAAAATGTCAAATTTTGCTTTTGAATTTTTTCCGTCTTAATTTTTTTTGCACAAAGTTGTTTCTGCCAAACATAGATGATATTTTTATACGCAGCGAAAATTAACTAACAGACGTCTAATAATTGTAACTAGCATGAAGTCTTATTAAAATTTTTAATGACTGTCTATTTAAATTGTAGCATATGAATCCAGAAAAATCAGAGGCAAAGTGCTCATACTGGGAAACAAATTCAAGGTAATGATTAAGAGCCATCTCAAAATTGTAGATTTCTGCTTTTAGCTCTGAAGTCTGATAAGAACATATAGTTGTGAAAAGATCGCTCTATTAAGCTCCTAAGGCACGTCTACTTTTTGAGATGCGGTAGGGAATTGAAAGAATTTTACAGTGACTTAGTTTATTTATCACCTGAACTTTGTTTATGTGTGGAAAATGAGCATAAATGAAGATCTTTATGCGATCTTTACGGTTCACTCCATGTTGTCCCTTGCTTACATGCAAGTTAAACAGTGATTAAGTATGATATAGCAGAACATATCTTAACCGTTGCATATCTGTCAATATGCTCTTAACATTTCTTCTTCTTTATTTACAGTACCCCTACTTGGTCACAAAATGGCTTGGTAACTGTCACCGCTTCAATGACAGAAACTGTTTGCAAGACGAATCATTTTACAAATTTTGCCGTCTTAATGAGAACGGGAACAGGAAAATTCGATGTAAGTTTTAGTGTTAAGTTTCTCTCGTCCGTTACTCTGCTCCAGTAAAGTTTCTTTATCAGATGTTTCTTAAGATTAATAAATGCAATAATGCATCTAGTTAATGGAGCAATTATGGACTTGATCTAATTTGCCGTCATAAATTTTTCTTACGTTCTGTAGCACATTATCCATGTATGTCTATATCTAAATCCATGTAATTTTAATCATGTTCTTCACGTAATGTTGCCGGGGTAGCCATAATTATCTTATCCCCGAGTTTTAACGTTGTTTTAACGATAATAATTTGTTATCCCCTGTCTCCGTAAGATTTTAATTGAGTATAAAAGAGTTATGATAAGGCCTAGTATTGTTTGCAGATTACAAAACTCTGGTTTTTCCTTAAACAGGCTCGCCATGGCTTTGCTTTAATGATTATAACCCAAGTTGGTATTGGTGTGAGCTTGCTTTGCTTGATTTTGGCACTAAGCATCTTCGTTAATTGCAAGTAAGTGCTATACTATAAATTTCAATTCAACTGAAAATTTGAAAATTTACTTTGTTATTTATTTATTTATTTATTCGTTGATTTATCAACTCATCATTTTTTTTTCGTTTATTCATTTATGTTTCTAGACGTATTAGTTTTTTGCCTTCTATTTGCCCATTTTATCCACCTCTCATCCTGTACTTAATTTAAACATTGTAGAGCTTTGGCATCTGTCAGGAACACCATTCATAAAAATCTGTGTGTTGCCTTGGCCTTTGCATATGTTGTATTTGTTGTTGGCATATCAAGAACAGAGAATAAGGTAAGACTCAGCAGTATTATTAATTTAGGCTGTGCTGTATTCGTGCGACTTTATGATATCATCGCTTGTATTAAGATTACGGGAGCTCTTTGATATAACTTGTGAAATTACGTATGATGGAAGAAGATAAAAGTGCCATACCCTGAGTGATGGCATGCAAAGACTAGCTTCGTCATTGGGCTAATAAGGACGGTCATACGGAATACAAGGCCGCCATAAAGGTTATAATTGGCTGTAATATTATCTTTGTAAGTATTTCAGTTGACTTTTATATTATCATTTCAGATCGTTTGTACTGTGTTCGCTACACTGCTCTACTATTTTCTATTGGTTGCTTTTCTATGGATGCTAATGGAAGGAATCCAGTTGTATATCCTTCTCGTTCAAATATTCCCACGTGGAGAAGGGTTCAAGAAACAATACTACGTGGTCTGCTGGGGTAAGCTAATGCTGATAATCTTCAAGTTTGCTTTAAAGTTTGTTAAAGTACGCTATTTAGTTCATGGAATCTTTATTTTCAAATAGATTCTTTTCAGATTTTGTATTTAGCTCTTTTTTATCTCTATATGCCTTGTTTTTGCTAACTTGTCTCCTATTATTATCTGTCAGTACAGCCTTATTGTTTACAACCATAAAAACTCAATCATGCATGGATCTACTCACTATTTTTAATAATACTTTTCGTGTGCTAAATATTAGTAAATATAATTTAACTGTTTCTTGTTGTTGCATCTTAGGTTTTCCCGCTGTCCTGTCCATTGTCCTATGCAGTTCACAACCAAGTGCATTCGGAAACGAAAATTTGTAAGTGGTTTCCTAATGTTTACTCTTTTGCTCCCAGAATGCTCAATGTTGGAAAACCAGAGCAATTAATAAGATAATTGTTTGTGGAAAAAGGCGTTTCTAAATAAAAACCCCGTGATGTTATAGATTTTACGTATTGGGCAAATAGGCAAGAAAAGATCATGCCATCAAATTAGACCATAATATTGATATTGAGATTTCAACATATTCATAGATATTTATTCCATTGGTATTAAAAATTTTTTTCTAGCTGTTGGTTGTCTGCCAAAGATCATTTTATTTGGGCATTTGTAGTTCCAGTATTGATCATTATTGCAGTAAGTATCGCTTGTAATAACACTATCTTGTTTTTGTAAGTATTTAATCTAGCATTTGGTTCGAGGCTGAAGTTTGCTTCACGCTAATATTTCTTCAGAAAATTATAAAGCTATTGGTGGAGAATCTTTTAACCAGTTGGTCCTTTATTGTAATATACTACAGTTATTCTGCTATGCTCTGCTAAGCACAACGGCAGAGGATAATGTACAAATTAAGTAAAACCACTAAGTAGAGATTAAAAATCCACTGGCTAAAAACAGATGCTACAACATTACTTTGCTACCTGTAGCAGAATATAGTCCTGCCCTGCAATCATTCATGTATATGTGAAGATATTCATCATATTGTGTTATTTCTTTCAGATCAACACTGTATTCCTCGTTTTAACGTTTAAAAAAATCATCAGGAACTCATCTATAATGTCCAGAGAGCAGGA